>JAPZDV010000006.1:23448578-23463968 GCA_029814665.1 Acanthurus lineatus | reverse complement strand
CAGTAAAAAAAACATAAAAAAAAAAAAAAAAAATTCTCAATATAATTACATCACTTTACAGGAGGTTTTGCTTTTAAGCTTTATTATTTTATTAATCGTTTTTATTTGCTTAAATTTCATTTAATATTTTTAAATTACCCTCAATCCTCATTTTATATTTTAGTTTCTCTTTCAACTGGATCTGAACCACTAGTTGCTCTTAATGCAGTTAGAATTTCTTTGCCATCTAAAATAAACTGATAGTTGTGAAGTTTTTTCTATAACTCCATATTTAAGGACAAACTTTTAAATGCAAAAGCTGCATTAATTGATATTTTGGTCACTTAGTTGCAGCAGGAGAGGCTATAAACTGAATAAACTTAATGATGCTGATAATAGCAAACTTGCTAACTAACAGCTGCCCATTAACACATCAGGAACACACAGAGCAACATTAGCATTTATTGTATTTAGAGCCCTGTTTCTGTACACCTGCTGAATGAAAGCACATTCTTAATTCACCTTTTATTTCCACTACACTGACCAGCTAGATGTGGACTTTGTCTCTTATTTGGTGCTGGGCAGATAAAGTACAGTTAGTTTATCAGAGCTCGTTTGCAGGAAACTGCTGCCTGCTGTGCATGAAGATAAGGTTGTAAGCAGCATTTGTGCGTTATGAAAAACAAAAATTGAGCTAAATGAAACTGAAAACAGAGATAATGAAAAAATCAAAGGGGCTTTGATACTTATTTAAAATAAAACATTAAGATGAATATAAAGGATCTGTACAGTACAGACACTTAGCACATACCTATTGAACCAGTCCCGTCAATAATTGCTGTTACTGTTGACAACGCTCTGGAGTTCCCTCTCAGACTCTCATGTGTTCCCTGTTGCAAACAAAGACATCACGTATTTAGACAAAACTTTCAGTTTGATCTATCCCTGCATATTCCTTTATGCGTGTTTTGTAAAGCTCGAAAAAGACAGAGACATAAAACACTGGGTTTCCCATGATGCTTCAGGTCTTACCAGGTCAGCAGATACAGCAGTGGTGATCAGGGCGTATGGTCCATTTACGAGGCCTCCACACACCAGCAGCATACCTACACATAAAAATACTGTTAATAAGGATGATTTTTTCATAAAATCTATGTTTTTTCTACCCTTATTATATATTACAAGTTTAACATTAATTGTTGATGGCTGATGACTCATTTTTCGATTCTGGTAATGATTAGTAAAGGGGTGGGAGCACAGACTGACATTGGGCCTTCTGAAGGCCTGACCTTCAAGGGCTTGGTCTTGAAGGTCATGTTTATATAGAGATTTTGTGAACATTTATTCGACTTAACAACATTTTACAGAATGTAAGGTGTGGCTTAAATCACAGGGCTGTGATGAAGGCTGAATAAATGCTACTGCAACACGGTGAACAGAGCATGGGAAAGCTAAATTGAAGGTGCTGCTCAAACATCACAACTACCAAAGAATTTAGTCCAGATGCTAATTATCACACACTGAATTTTCTCTTGTTGTCACCAGAATGAGCCAAAATAAATAAGTAATTTTCTTTAAAACAGTAACTACAGCTTTGGAAGACTCACCAACTGTAGTGCCAAGGCTTCTTTGTCCGATGAAATTATAGAGGAAAAGCTGGAACATGGAAAAAAAGAGGAAAAATAAGCAAAATTTACTCATTCAATTTCGTGTTCCCCCTATAAAAATTGATTACACACATTCTTTCTTGGTAACTTCATTAACAACTAAAATCTTGGCTATGTTGAAAAGTTTGTGACAAGCTGGTGAACACAGTGGAGCTCAGATAAAGAGACAGATATTTTTTCTTAGCACTAAAAAATAAACTAAAAGACAGTTTTGGACTCCAAATCAATGCTAATGTTGCTATGCCTCTGTTCAAGGAATGAATAGGCAGCTGTTTGATGTGAAGTTTGCCTCACCAACTAAAGAGAGGGAAGTATGCAAGTGTTGTTAATATAGCTTGTTTACACTGCCCCCTAGTGGCCAAATAAGTTAAGTTGAGTTTAAAGTATTTCTTAAGTAAGATTAATTAGAACTGAGAGTGACAGAGACGTATTGGAGGCAGTAAAGTACAAAGAAACATATAAAAACCATAAAAATAAATTAACTTATTTGGTGACACTCACCATAGGAGCAGCCCCAATCAACATGACGCAGCAAGTTGTCGCTCTCCCACCGGTGTAGTCAGACACAAGGCCGGCCATGATGCCTCCTGTGGACACAACACATTCAGTCATCTTATGTATTTCAGTATTAAAAACCAACACTGATAATTAATTACTTATTAAACTTTTCATTTACACTGCTGTTGCATGTTTTCACCATTTATTTCGTGCTTGATTTATTTTTTTTCTGTTACTTCCAAAACAAACATAAAATCATATCCGATCATGTGATGTGACTGATCAGTCAGAGCTCAAAGCTTACCCAGAATTCCTCCTACATCAAATAGTGTTGACATGTCTCCTGCCTCTTTTGCGTCAAAATGTGCTGAAAATGAAAAAACAGAACCAACATTAAAGCCACCAGTGACTTGGATTAATATAACATAAAAAGGTATTTTTAGAATATTAAAGTTGTGTGTCTCAAAATCACAAAAATCTGATTTAGGATATTGTTAATCACTAACAGAGAAACTCATAAACAAACAGCTCATTTGGTTGTGCAAACGATCAGAATGTGATTGACTGATGGCCCAATTTAAGCCAAAGTAGAGATATTTTTTCTTCTTCCTGCCATGGAACAAATTACCTGATCTATCATATTGTGCCTACTTTGTGAGAGGCTTGAGTGATCAATTCACTAGTTAAATATATTAAACCAACATAGATCTGTGGTTTCATTTATCTACACCTCACAGAGTACGGCACTTACATTTTCAGCACTTTTCATTTCCTCACATAAAACAATAAGCATTAGCTTCTAAACACGAAAAGCTTGAGTTTGTCATCAGCTAGCCTGTTTTATTGACCTTTAAATGATGTGAATAAAAGTATGACATTGGGACACAATGAAGTATGTGTGTATATACTGACCAACATTTGAGATGTAAAGAGGAAGCCAGTACAGGAAAGTGTAGCTGACCAGCTTAGCGAACAGCAGACAGAGAGAGAACTCCACGACTCCCTGTGTGAGAAACAAAACACAGTGAAACCACTGCAGGAATCTTTCATTGGTGGCAATTGTTTTCAGTAACATAGTTAAGAGTAATTAAGAATAATTTACAAAAAACTGACACACATCCTGGGATCTTAGACAAGCAGATGAATGTCATTCCTGATACCAACAGCAGAGGGTGCCAAAATATGATATGTTCAAATCCTACATACAGTGACTTCATGTCTCTTAAACTATCCAAATTGAAAAAATACATGCAATTTCTTTATTAATATAAAATATGAAACAGTGCCACAATTATTCAGAATCACGATTTAAACCAGACACTGATCACATTTCCATGGTTTTCACTCACAGGTATACAAAGGGCTCCAAGGAAGCTGATGGCCTCGGTGTGCTCCTCCACAGCCTCCACAGGCTCAGCGACGATGGAGCCGTTCACAGTTCGGTCAGCATGGGTGGAATTCTGCAGAAGAGGCTCAGTCTCACCGCTCTCCTGATCACTCTGACAAACAAAAGCCCCGTTTACACACCACGTTCACGACTGAAATATTTCACGGTTTTTCTGCATCCTGTAATACAGGATGGAGGCGAGGGAGTTTGTTGTTTCATCTCAGCGTCGACGGAAGAGTTAGTAATGGGATCGAAGCAAGGCCAGTGTAATAAGAGGCAGGATGGGACAGGTTTGTGATGTTTTGAGGGTGTGTTATGCGTGCGACCCAACACCATGAGATATAAAGTTCTGAGAGCTGCATTCCCTCCAAGAAGAGAAGAGATCAGACAAATTATACTGGACTCAGTAAATTACTGTTATGGCTATATTATATCATTGTTACTGTTGAGAGATCACTGCCTTTTGGGTAAGTAAAAAGTCACATGCCGTTGTGTTAGACATCACACCCGTCATGCCCCTTACATTGCTGACCTGCTATCTCAAAATCACACACTAGGGTGGTGTTATGCCGGTGTTGTTATGGTTTGGTTAAGTGTTAAAAAGGGTCTTTATTGCGGCGGTATTGCACAGTCTGTGTAAAGAGGGCTGAACACACATGTAAAGGCACAAGATGTTTTTTTACAGATGATTAAACTCACATGGTGCTGAGGAGGAGTGCAGTTGACGTCTTCAGGTTCTGAATACAGAGGGAGAAAAATAGAAGAAAAAATTGAGAACTTAAAGCACAGCATCTAAAACCTGTCTGAGATTAAACTTCCTGACACTCTGTGGAAGAGCTTTACATGTGTGGGTTTGAAAAATGAACAGGAACTGACTTTCAACCAAGAAGAAGAAACACAGGATCCCTGTGGAGGCGATGATGAGTCCAGGGACGATGAAGGACATCCCCCACGCTGTGGAAACGAAGGCCCCAGCAATAAGGGAGCCCAAGATGTTTCCCACTGAGGTGTGTGAATTCCACACACCCATGATGAACCCACGCCTGATGATCAAAACACAAGCACACAAAAGCCATGAGCACTCCTATTTACGCTGCTGCAGCTACTGTTGTTGGACAAGAATAAAAGGTCATCCTCCAGATACACGGTTTGTGTCTTTAAAGCGCTTGAATGGGCTTAAATACTACTGGTATTATTTTACAGTATGTTTCATGGTGCAAATCTTACACAATTCTCTGTTAATCATTAGCCACATTATAGAGAAGTAGTAGGGAAGTATGCTTTATTTGTGTTTTATATTATCACAAGATAGCCTGGGCTAACATTAGTGGAAAGGCAGAGAGAAACAGCTAACTTTGCTCCATTCAAGGTTTAAAATATCCCTTGAAACACTTCTTGAAGTCACCAACAAACAGGATGTACCTAATTTGTTTAATTTATGCACAAACTAAAAGGTTATAGCATCTATTTCCTGCAGTAAAGGTTTCAGTATGTGTCTCTGTGTTGGCACAGTGTTACCAAGCCTCACTGTCAATCCAAGACTCTGTGATGCTGCACACTGTCACTGTGCCAGGATGTTTATGTAAATCCCAATAATTTTACATGGCTGTTTGTACATGGATTAAAACAAGATATGGGTTAATAATAGAGCTGGTAGGTGTATTTGTGAATTTTGCTGAGCTAATCTAAGCACATCCAGACCGCAGCTCTCAACAGACACTAGACTTATATCATATATATGATTAGCAGGTTTCACAATGTTATTTTATTGGTGATCAATAATTATTATTATTTAAAGCTTAAAATATGAAAACTTTTGAATGTATCTCAGAGGACAGAATTTGTACCGACCAACTTCATGTGCACCTGCATGGGTTTTTAGAGTAACAAGGTTATTACACGTCAACATACCTGTGCAACCTGAGTGACCTGGTTTCTTTTGTGTACGTGAACATCTATGGGTGTGTAAATAGTCACAAAGAAAGGCTGGAACCTGTTCAGACACACATGTGACTATTGTTTACAGAACCAAGTGTTCTGACCTTGTCTGATGTACTTGGAGCTTTACTCTGACTGGTCCCTGAGCTTCTATACATACTTAAGATGCAGTTTACATTCACAGTGTGGACTTGATTCTATTGGTCTTAGACAAATCAGACCAAATCAGGTTTTTAAAGATGTAACAGATGTGTAAGTGAGCCCTCAAATAGAAAATAAAAATAAAAGCATCTGATCTGCACAGTCAGCAAATGCACATTGTGCAGTACTCACTTCCCCTTCCCAAACCAGTTGCCGACACAAGCCACCACTGCTGGCCAACCTGTGGTCTGCATCAGTCCGTTCATGACCTGCAGAATGAAGCAGAGAGACAAACCAGCCTGTGTTAACTCACTGCATCAAAACCTCTTAGGGCTGGTTCAACCTAACAAACATCCAGTGATAAAGAAGAGAGAGAGGAGACTTGTGTGCAGTGATTGTTCACATTCCCACACCAAAGCTGTTCAAGCCCAGACACACTCCTGCAGTCACATGGTGCAGCCGTGAGTCATGTGATGCGTGTGAGTAAAGCCTGACTAAGCCACCATGAGATCTGTACATTTTTAGAAGGGAAGAGATGATAAATAGGGTCTGTACTGACCCACAGAGCTCACAGTGATCACACCTGTAAAGGGGTAAAAGGGCTGTTAATCAATATGCTTCTGTACTTCATTGATTTCCTGATAGCCACAGGAAGGTGCATCAGTCTTTTATCAGGCTTGAGATATGACATTTTTAAAGGAGAACAATTTTACAAACTCATTATAGATTTAATGAGTATGAGTTCCATTTGTTATTGTTTACAGCCTGAATAACATTTCTAGCCATAGTTTTCCTGTGAGTTTGACTGAAGGGAGTGTCATCTGACACATAGCAACACTGCATTCATGAGCAAACTACACTGTTTTAAATTACAAAACTGCACATGCACGTTCAGTTGCAGGAGTGTGGAAATTACTGGTCAAAAGCACTTTTAAAAAACTGAAGTGAAACAAACTCTTCTAACAGCTCCTTTGTTTGTACTGTTTCTCTGGTTGTAGATCTAAACTAGGAGCAACATTCACTTCCTTCAGAGTCAAGTGACCAATGAAACTTGCTCAGTCTGTGTCTATATAGCTGACAAGTCAGCAACAAACAGCTCATCAAATCTCAAACTTCCTTCTTTTCTCTCCAAACGTGATTTTGTCGTGTGCAGTAGTTCTGCCAGTCAGAATAGATGAGAGGTTGCTTGATGCCACTTCAACCTCTCTAATTGTGTGCAAGTTTAGAGATGTAATCCACTTAAAAATGTAAACAACAAGGTTGTACAACAGAGCATCAAAAGACAAGATGTAATCCTGCTGTCACTCCCAAACTGACTGAGAGATTCTTGAGTATACAAACAGAGAGTAAACATCAACTCTGTTTACTCTCTTGTAAAAGGAAATGATCCATCCTTTTGGGAAATATTTACTTTCTGTCATCATGTTTTTGGGGGGATTTATGTACTGTAACTATTTTCTGAGCAACAAAAGCTTTTCCCTCCACTCAGCACTTTGCAGCATTTCTGGACAGAGCGTTGGTTGCCAGATACAGTTAGTGAGCACACCTGTTGGTCTTTGTAGAGACATGATAGAAACCCAATAAGACTCACAGAAGCAACACCACAAATTCTTACATTTTTCTGTTTGTTTACGAGTTGTTAAGTAAGTTAAAGGGGTGTCAGTAGATGTATTTTTCCATTTTGGACAGAGCCTGACAAGCTGTTTCCTTCTGCTTCTAGACTAAATGTTAAGCTGGAATAACAATGTACTGACTCAAGCTCAGCACTGAATTGATTCTGAGTGTCATTCTCTGGAGACTATGATTATCTTTGTTTAAGTTCACCGCATTATGGACAGTAGTTGTTGATAAGCCTTGCTTCCTGACAGGCTGACATCACCCATACATATGTCTAAATGATGTCAGTGTCATATTGTTTACAAGCAGAATAAATCAGAGCAGCCCGACAACAATTTTCCTCCTGTGTTTATATCCAGTCAAGGATGAAAAGAAAGTGAGTAAGGGTGTAGTGTTGTGTCTTTACCTGGATGAAGGCATAGTACCCTAATGAGTGGATGTTCCAGTAGAAGCCGAGGCCAAACAGACACGTGAACAGCCCACTCATCAGCATGCCAACGCTCAGGTAGTACCGCAGAGGCAGGCGCTCTCCAAATATCCCACTGCAAACACGAGACATGATTATGAGTGTCTAAAACACACACAAAAACACACAGCAAGACAAATACATAAGTGGGTCTGTCAGCAACATCAGTTACAAACCTGATAAACATGCCGATGGCGTAGGCGACCAGGAAGGAGTTATCCAGGTAACCAAACAATGTCTGGTAGTTGTCTTGGTCTAAAGAGAAGATATGGATGATACCATTAGCTTATGATACTGGATGTTCTTTCATGACTTATCAATCAGAGGGACGTGAGCCCGAAATACCTTTCCACTCGCTTGTGTTTGAGACACATGATAGACAAGAAATCAACCACAAAACAAAACACATGATTGCTGTGGTGCCCAAATTAAAAGATTTCATACACTATACCTTCTAATACCTTAATATCCATACGCGTCCTAAATTTAAGATGTTAGGCTTAGATTGAAATATAATTTGAAACTTGTATATAATATAGCGCTAAAACTGTGCCAGGATACAGAGACTGGACTTGGGTTTATAAAATTTTATTGAAGGTTAAGGTACCAAGCACATGAGCACAAATTGCTTACAGCACTTCAATCATATCTATCTGTCTGCCACAATGTGGACATGTGTGAGATAAGACAGCAGACTAATCCTAATTTTTTGCAAAAGATGCAAGACCATCAGTAATAAATTAAAGAGGACTAAGGGAACATTGCCAGAATAGCTCAAACTGACTGACTACAGTTCAAAATGGCCCCCGTTTTTTAGAACACGTGTGGATTTTTGTACGGCCTTTAACAGTACTCTGTTTACAACATGAGGGCTAGAAACTTCCAAAGAGCTTAAGTGTGAACACAAAAAAAGGCTCTTTAGTTGCAGCTAAGGTCCTTTCAACAGTTGAGTGGAGAGAGTTGCTGTGCTCCAACCATATACAGCATACCAATTATGCACAGCATAGTATTTACTAACTAATGCTATAAAAATGAGTTCTAAGCTTCAAAATGTTGTTCCCAAAACTGTTTGTATTTGGGTCTTTAATTAATGCACAGTCTAAATTAAAGGCAACAAGTAAAGGACTTACCAAAGGGCGCCCAGTCGCACCAAGTAGCATTATTGGTTATGTTAAGGTCTGCTGGATGAATGACTGCGGAACAGTTCCTGTGCAGTTGACTCTGAGTATCAGAGAAAAAAATATAAAAGGAAACAACACAATTAAAACTCTACCAGGCAAAGCAAAAGACAGGTTACAAGCAAATAAAAGAATATGCTAAATTCAGTTCTGAAAAAGTCAGCAGTTGATATTTACATATTAGTGTTATTATACTAGGTATTGCAAGAACTTTTAAGTGCAGACATCTATGTCTTTTTTAAATGTATAAATTATATATATATATTTTCTATTAATGTGGAATTGACAAAGTATTTTATATTAATTAAAGAAAACCCACTTGAGGTGATCAAGTGCAGATCAAAAAACTGCAAAAATGTAATGTGTAAATGTGTAAAAACTGTGGATAAAGTGGAAGTTAAATGTAAAAATCACCTTAACTATGCTGATAGGTTTCCGTGACAGATGGTAGGCCGTGTAGAAGAGGAAGGTGAGGAAGAGTATAAAACTGCGGTACCTGCAAAAGACATGATGACACACATAATAATGAATAAGGACAACAAAATCAAAAATGTAAATGAATTTTACCTGACTGCTTGTTATTTTTTTACTATATAAACATGAACTCTTGCTGTTTTAACAAGAGCACTCACATTTACAAATAAAAAATATTACAAAATGTGTTTCTTAACATAAAAATAAGAAATCTTTATTGTTCAAAGCATGTGCTAAAATATGACTGACATATTGACATTTTCTATAAAACACAGTTTCCTTCCTTTTATCCATCCTAATGTGGACATAACAATGGAAACACCTGAATCAGAAACTTTGGCTTCAAACACCAGAGTTGATTCAATTCCTCTTTGCTCTCATTGGTATAAAAGAACTAAGTATATTTACATATGTGCAGTTTTAAGGTACTAAACTTCTGTGTTTCCATTTTAAATTTGTTTGCACAAGATTGTGCAGGTGTACCTAACAGACAGGTGAAGGAGTGGTAATGACATGTTAAAGGGTGGTGACGTCACTGGGTTCAAGGCCAGATATCACACACACTAGAAACATGACATGGCGGTGTGAGGGAGAGTTTTAAATTTACACCAACCATTAATTACTAAAGCTTTTAAAGGGTCTTGTGAGGGA
The DNA here is from genome assembly GCA_029814665.1 of Acanthurus lineatus. NCBI lineage: Eukaryota > Metazoa > Chordata > Actinopteri > Acanthuriformes > Acanthuridae > Acanthurus > Acanthurus lineatus. The sequence continues at coordinate 23,453,972 of JAPZDV010000006.1, read as the reverse complement.
CTGGTTGAACACTACTGGATAGATGTAAACATGTGCAGGGCATCGTATGTAAACATTACAAAGCATTAAAAAAATGCTTTAAACATAAAATTTTGGCATCACTAGCAATTAAGTGACTGGTCATGGAGTAATTATTGATTATTTTCAGTCAATTCTCAGGTTTGAATGTTTCAGCTTTTCAAATATGTGGATTTGATGCTAACTACTGCTTTATATTACAGTTGGATTTTGAACTCTTGATGAACCAATAATCCAACCCATTCCTCTTTAAAATGAGGAAAAATTGGCAAGTTACTTTATTAATAAAACAAGCCTAGCTCAGATTATCTAACAATAATTATGACAGTTTTGTTATCCAGATTTAATGAGCTAAAGTAACGTTATACAAATAACTACTAGCATTTGTGTATTTAATAACAACACAAATCTTAATCCAGATTTAATGAGCTAAAGTGACGTTATACAAATATTAGCATTTGTATATTTAATCAAAACAATTAACCACACATCTTTGTTTATAATGACTTCAAGTGATTTTTATTTATCTTTTCTTCCCTGTTTCGTAGTGGATTGTCTTACTGAACTATCTGATCATCAGTGTCTTGAGTGCTGTAGTTTCAGCAAAACAAAGTAATGCATAATCTCCAGTGTTACCCCACCCATGGCGAACCGTGTGAAGCGACAGCAGATTGGAAATTGAGATGGTACTTGTAGAAAGCACACCTTTTCTTGGTAAATTCCTCAAATGCCGGATTGTCGACGACCCCATTGATTCGATAAAGGTCAAATTTGTATCGATAAGGACGGAAGCTTTGGACTGACAACTTTTTAATGGAGTTTGGCGTGGGTCTTCGTTTGGATAAAGATCTTCTTAACAGATTTTTTGTAACGAGTTTATAACATACATTAGGACAAATAGAAAACTTGGCTACCAAGTATTGAACCTGTGTATTACTTTTTCCAATACAAATTCACAGAATGTGTGTTTATCGACGTGGTTAAGCCAATCATTTACAACAAAAAGATAAGTTAACACACACAGACGAGCTGCTCTCTCGGGATAATGTGGTTGCTCCTAACTGGCTCTTTGGAACAATAGGAATGAACGGTGATGAAAACTTACCAACTATCTCGAGAAAAGGCCGTGATAAGTCGTATGCCGGGAGCCAGGGACGACCTCATTTTCGGTGAAAAATTGCTAAGCTTGACAGAAAAACACTCAAAGATTGGTTTCAGACATGTCCTCTTCGTGCTGATATCAGACTGTAAACATAACCGCCGCTTATTAACCGGTTATAAGAGCCGTTGGTGAGCCCGTGACAAAAACAAACGCTTACTTCTTCGAGCAACTAAGTAAGTAACTTGTGAAAACGAACCTTTATGTCGGATAATCAAGTTAAAGCCACGGGTTCAAAGCGGACGCTAGCTACTAAAGGAATAAAGCAGCCACCGTTGAGGCTCCAGGCTGGACGTACAGTACGAACACATCCAACAGTGCTCCATTATCCGCGGTTGGGTTTATATGAGCCGGTCAGGAGAGCCAGCCTACCTACGAGCAGCCGTGAGACACGTTCCGGCGAAAAAAAAAGAAAAAAAAGCGATCGTTATTTACTTAAAAAAACATTTTTTATTATTAGCATAGCATTAGTAATATTCCATCACATAGTATCATTCCAGCACTTTTTCCAGACGGAGTTTGGCCACGTGATCGTGAAGAGCGAACAGGATTGGCTGAGCTGCGGAGCAGCCGATTGGTTCCCACGATGGTCGTAACCGACCTAACCTAACCTAACAGAGGGGATGATTAGCTTCAGGGGGAAAGTAGAAAATAACAACTGCTGCTGCTTAAAATAAAGTTTTTTTTTATGGCTTCTATTCTTTTCTTTTGCCTGTGAGAAAACTTAATATACATAATATTCACGTAATATTTTGTCCACATAATATTTTGTTACTATAAGTTATTTTAATGCATTTCCAGAGATGGACTTTCATAATTTCTTAATGTAGTTTTGGCTCATGTGATATATAGCAAAGTACTGTATTTTTGAATTGGATCATACATTATTTTTAAAAAAACAACCATGGAGTATCACGATTTATAAAAGTATCTCAAAAGCAAGTATCTCATTTAAAAATTTAAAAAATATGTACATGTATAAAAAATGACCATATGGCAGAATACACAGTAGCTTGTTTAATTGAATGATGATGCAACATGTAACATTTGATTACCAACTGGCTTTAATTAGATCATATCCTTTCACACTTGTTCATATTAAGAATGAATTGTAACATTTAACTGAGAAGATAAGAGAATTTAGTTTGTTAAATTTTTAACACAACCCTAAAGACAATGTGTGTCATATTCTTAAAAATCCCACAAAATCACACACACAGAAAATCCTCAAAAGTACATTCTCAAGTTTACATGTTCTGACTTAATCAATGCTCTTAACAATCAAGTAAACTGATTAAGTACACATAGACACTAACATCAATAAATAAACTACAAATATATTCTTGTGGTATTTTATAAAATTAAAAAAATATTAATTAAAGACACTTAAGGCTTTGCACTAAGAAGACCCTTCAGAACAATGTCGATAAGCTGCCATTCTGCAGCTTTATAGGCAACAGCAAACAAAAATACTGTGATTCTTAGAGTATTTGTTTTCCACAGCCAAATTATACTGTAGGAAAAGCTCTGTCTTTACTAATAAAGTCCTTGCAGCTGAAGATAGCAGGACAGCTATGTTGTTGTAAATCTAAAGCGTGTGATTTGAGAAGTCCTGGACCTTCATTAAATCACATGCACATGACATCAGGCTGCTACACAGCAACCACACACTCACCTACATTCATCAGATGGATTGGGAATGACTCTGCATTCTGCAGTTTATTCAGATGTATCTCATCAATACCAGAGCTCAATAATCATATGCATCACAACTTCTCTCTCAAAAAGACAGCAGTTCATGTTTTATCTTGAGACATAATGTGACCATTTAAAATAAGAAATACAGTATAATTACAAGAGAAATAGCATCACATTCATGCAACATTGTAAATCAATTCCTCCACCAAGCTGTTTTTTTCTTATTCATTTGGTCTTTATGATTCATCTCATTTAGATACTCAATTTCTGTCAATCAAGTAACTATAAAGATATTTCTCAGGACAAGTAAACCACTTGGGCCTGCTGGTGGCACTGAGTGAAAAGTCAGGGATCACCAACGACATCTGGATTCACCTTGTGGAAAAAAAAACACTGCCTGTACAAAATATCAAGACAATAGTCTAACACTTGTTCACATACGTCAGGAAGGACAGACTTCAAGTTATATCTTCAAGCATCTCATCAGGCTCTGGTTTGACAGGTTTCACTGCTTTTCCCACAGTGCTGGAATGTTTCTTTAGACAGGCAGTAAGGAGCCTGTTTGTACCAGACACTGCAGCCGATCAGCTTCCATTACTGTAAATCCAAACTCAACATTGTTGAATGTAGCGCCTTGGCATACGCTGTGGAAGAGACAAATGCCGTTGTCAACATTTTTTTTAATGTTTTCAGTAGTTTGAAGTTGAGTTTGTAGACAGTTAAGCAGTGTGTGCATTGAGTACCTTTGGGATTATTGTGGAAGACACAGTTGTTAGCACAGGTGTCAGGGTGGGAGTCCCAGAAGGAGGACGCACAGCAGCACAGAGGAGGCGGCTCCAGCTTCTCCTGAGACAGTCGCTCCTTCATCTGAGCTCTCAGAGCCTCAATGAACCTGCCGACAGTTACAGTTTACAGCCTGTTTATCAGGACTGCTTCATCGACATGAAGCCACCTACACCTTTTTATGGTGCAGTACAGTTCATTTGGTTCAGATCAAAGACGGCAAGTTATACACTGCTGCATTTTTGTTCTGGTCTAGTTGTTATTCACACTGACTTCATATGGAGTTGTACAGGCTGACAGGCACCACAATGATTTTGTGTTATGTTGTACTCAACTATACTGTGTTTGTTTACATTATCTGGTATCACAAGGAGATCATAATAAAATGACCTTTTATCAGCTAATAGTCCAGTATTAGTGCAACTGGAGTTCATATATCAGATCATATAAATTTCAGTAGACATATTTTTCAAAATACTGTACATAACAGCAAATGCATAAGCCTCCATTAATTACCTTGAAGTTACTTTTCCATTCTCCTCTTTCCTCCTCCTCTGCAGCTCCACAGCTCTCTCCTCCTCCTCAAGCTTCAGTCGCTCCAGAATTAGCAGCTCTCTCTCCTCCAGCTTCTGTCTAGCCTCTGCAAGCTGCTGAGCTCTCTCCATCTTTCTCTCTTCCTCCAGACGAATCCGTTCCTTCTCTGCTTTAATCCTTCAAAGACGAAAGAGACATTTAAGAGGAGATTTTACTGAGACCACAAGTATTTTAGTTTAGTTAAAATGTGAAACACATGTGCAAAGTATTGAGGCATATTTTGTTTCTGCTTTGAGTACTTATAAATATATTATAATGTTTAAACTTTGACAGCCATCATTCAAAGCTGCAGAGGTTGATGGTTTTATGCTCTAAAGAGAGATTATGGGTGCAGACCAAATTGTGTACCAGTAAGAGGAAGTGATGCTGGAAAAAAATCGGTCACCTTGTCGTCTTTTTCAGGTGTTTCCTGTGCTGTTTGTTCTCCTTCACTTGTTCTCTCTCTTTGTTCATGTACAGGCGGCGGTGCATCAGGAACTGAGACTGACGCTGCAGAAACAGACTCTGTTATAGTAAACTTTGGTTTGACAGGGTTTGTACAAGTTTAAACCCACACTGGTCCATATGTCTGGTGTTTACCTGTCTCTTCAGTTCCTCAGGCTCAGTCAGAGGCCACAGGGCCTGTGGGACTCTGTAGTTGGACTCGTAACAAGGATCAGGTTGGGATTTATCAGAGGCCAACAACAAAGGTGCACTTAGCTGAAACATAAACACAGTCAGCATAAAGTCAGTGTCAGACAGTGGCCATTGTTTGGGTTTAGATCTGCCAATCCTTGCAAAGAAGGCAGGTTCTACAGCAGATGAAGATGCAGCAACTGATAACTAATAAAAATTAATACTAAGACTGTCAGTCGATTAAAATTTTTAATCGCCAATAATCGCATTAGTGTCCTGAGTTAACGCGCGAATCGCAAATTAATTGCAAATTTTTTACCCTGCTCTATATGTAATGTGTGGTATTTAAGACTGAACGTACTCCGGTGGTAACTTAGTTCACATTTACAATTAATACAAATTACTTTTGTTTTGTTCAGAGAACAATGGGGCAAAACTTTAAAGCTGAACTTTCCATTTAAAAGTCCCTTTTCTGTATCCATTTCTGCTTTGTAACTGTTTGCAATGTTATTTTAGCGCCACTTCCT
>JAPZDV010000006.1:23405709-23445673 GCA_029814665.1 Acanthurus lineatus | reverse complement strand
TTTGCAATGTTATTTTAGCGCCACTTCCTGAAACTACGGGAGCTGGCGAGGCACAGACCGTGCGTGCGTTAATCGCGCATTAAAAAAATTAGTGCCGTTAAAAGGAGTTTGAGTTAACGCGTTATTAACGCGTTAACTGCGACAGCCCTAATTAATACAAAACACAATAAAATTGATTGTAATGTCTGAGTCTGATGATTACAAGCCAAATATCAAGCTAGAATGACAGCCTTTGAGTAGGATAAAAGAGGCCTCTGCAGCAAAGTGAGATTTCATGAACCTTCTGGCGAATGAGGGGACATTCATGTTGACTGCTGAAGAGATGATCATCTTCCTCTTCCTCCTCTCCCTCTTCCTCTTCCTCCTCTTCCTCTTCCTCAAAATCCTCCTCCTCCACTTCCTGCTCTGCTCTCAACATGTGAGAAGCAGTTTTCTGTTGGATTCAGGGGAAAATCTTTTTTTAATACCCTGGATGTGCAAGAACACACACAATTATAGAAACTATAAGTTATGAAAAGAGGAACAAGTGTGAGACACAGGCGCTCACATGTCTGGCTGGAGAGATGTTCCATTCACCCCCAGGAAGGTCTGATGTCATTTCCCCATGTGGGATCATCCGACAGGCAGCCAGTCTGAGTCTGACCTGCTTCATGCCCGTACTGGACTGGAAAACAGTGGAAATAAATAATCCTCCAGATTAATCACTGTCACAAGGAAACAGTACAATCATTCTGACTGCCAAAAACAACGGACAGCGGAAAATAGGATGGTTTTGTACATCACCAAAGGATGATAGAGGACAGACGATGGAAGTCTGTCTGGGTCCCTGATCAGACTTTAATACTCAAAAGTATAAAAAAGCATGTGAAAAATTCTGGGTTTATGATGCTAATACCAACATTGATGACATAATAACCTCTCACCCCCTGAGAGCCCCTCTCAGTCATCTTCTGTTGTGCAGCACCTCCCACAGACATCAGCTTCCCACCAGCAGGCACATGCTGGGTCCAGACTTGATGCTGCCAGTGAGAGATTCTCCTGTCAAGTTTCACCTGAACACAATAAACACAAAGTTAAACAAGAAGAGGTCAATCAGACAGGGCCAATACTAGCGTGGGCAAACAGAGGGCTCAGCCATGCCTCAACATAACTACCCTGAACATTACTATGGAGACATTGCTTATTTTAAAGTGGCAAAATGATTATTTGATAAGTGAGTCGTATAACTGTAAAACAGTCCACAATAATTGTAAGTAAGAGGAGTTTCTCCTTTACTCTTTTACTTTTACATCATTAATAAAGAATATTTTTAAGTTTTGGATTACTTAACACATAATCAAGTAACTGAAATAATAACCAAGATATTTGATTTTGGAAATACTTTAATGTGTGTGAACAGATGCCTATTAAGAGCTATTTTACCAATGTCAACCCTCTCTCATTTATATATCATTAGTAGTCACGTAAAGTTAACATTACCACTGGCTTCTGTTTCATCTTGCTGACTTGAGCCACACGATGGCGTACTTCATCTTGAAATCGCTGAAGGCTTTCTTCATTCTCCCTCCTCCTTTCTGCCTGGATCTCATCAGTTTGTAAAGCCAAAGCCTAAAACAAGACATTTGAAGACTTTTAAGACGATTTACGGAAAGAAAAAACAATACTCTTAAGCCTTTACTTTTACTAAAGCAACATTTTTATTTTTACTTAAACAACATTTGAAGTAAGAGTTAGTGGCCTATTGCACATACTGCACTGTAAGAGCCTATGTGTTGGCCTATACACAGCAAAAAATGCAGTAAAGAAACTGCAAACTGAGAGATAATTGATCCCAAAACTGTCACCATTATGTAGTCTTTTTACTAGAGAGCACTGATAGATTTATTTTTACACTGTAAAATGCCCTGTTTAGTATGTATCTCAGTCACAATTCTTGAGACAAAAAGAAAACAAATACAAGGAAGTTATGTTAGGATTTTTATTATGATACTTTTTACAATCAACAGGAACGTTGTATATTATATAGATATATGGACCTTGTAGGCCTTATATTAGATAAATAGATCGATAAAAAAGTTGCTTGTACAGTTATTATCTTAACACATTTTTAAGCAGCACTTTGGTCTGTGGTGGCACCAACAAATAGGAAGAAAAGTCCATGTAAACAAGACAAAACCTTAACCATCACTTCCTAAAACCTGAAGGCTGCCCAGCGTGTCATCACCATGAATGTATTACAACAAGTTCATTTTACACATCTATTGTGATAAGCTATTTTTTTATTGTTGGCATGGACTTATACACAAAAAAACTCACACACGGGTGCTCCGGAAAGTCTTCTCCCTCCTCCACCCAAGCTCCCACCGCCACCACCGCTGGGTTTCTCTCGGCCAACACCTTGCTGGCTCTGAAAGTCCGGTGCTCCTTGTTACGGCTGACTGAAGCTTTACACCTGCGGCCCTTAGTGGCAGCAAGACGGCTAGCACTCATTGGTAACGGCAGCCTCGGCTAACTTAGAGCGATGCTAACTCACGGATTAATGATCCCTCTCTGTGTCCTGTTGACGTGGCTTAACATTGATTTAACGTTAGATATGTTTTAACTATTGTGTTATGCACTGATACTTTATAAATGTTTCAACCAGAAGAAAAAGAAAGCAAAGAAAATATGTCTAACGTTTGTCGATGAAAAGTAAACAGCAACAGGTTTGTTTGAGTTTCGCTCACTGCGTCTTCTTTTGCTTTTTGGCGTTTGACAAATAGCTTACTGGCGTATTACTGCCCCCATCTGGACAGGAGGAGACATCGTAAAAATGTATTATAGGTGAACGCAAAGAAAAGGAGGTGGAGAAATCAAATACTCTATCCATCCATTAAAAAAATATGAATGATCATTTCTAATTATGTAGTATTGTATACAAGCAGGTGAAGTTAGATTTAAATTCCCTCTTATAGACAGCAGGCCAAGTTAAGACTTGGGGTCTCTTACAGAGCACAGCTGAATTTCAGACTGTTTTTGGCTCTTTTTTTAAAAATGTCTGGTCTTCACCATACATAAGGCGCGCTGAATATTTTAATATTTTGACTTCTTAATGTGTGGTGATGTTTGGTCAACCTTATACAACAGCAATGCAAATCTGCAGTAACTAGTGAAAAGTCACAAGCTAAAACCCTAAAGAGTCAGCTGAATAGGGCATGACAAATTACTGTATTCTCTCGGGCTCTGACCCATTTCTGTAGACTCTTCAAAGTCACATTGTACTTTTTCAGCTTTACTGTCCTACTCTGGATTTGTTGTTGAAACAATACATCTCTGTATGCACAGCTGACTGGAGATCAGTGGGAGTAGAAACATGAACATGACTGAAATATAAAGTATGTATACTGACAAAATGCTTTCTATTCCTATGCTGACAAGAGGCAGGATCTTTTCAATGTGGGTCATTCTGAAAGGCTCAATGTGTCAAAAGATTTTGGGATGCGAACAGATGATGCAATGTGAATTTCAAGAATCTTGCAAATTTAAAGGATTTTTTTTTGCCTTGTTCAACCCTTTCAAAACATCCATCTGAGTCTCTTTGTTCATTAACACAACTAAAAAAATTGAAGAATTGATATAATTTAAATGATGAAAAATCTGTGTAGTGAAAAATGGAATAGGCTTACAGTGGAATGTATGATTAAGACACACCTTAACTCTGCTTACTTTATTTCTTTATTAAAAAATGACAGTAATTTACCACAGGAAAAAGTCATTATAGTGCACGGTGGGCAACATGGCCATATTCAGATGTAAAGATTACTCTGAATGTTTGTGGTTCTGACAAACTTGCGAAGCACGTCGGTGCTTGGAGACTGGTCCAACTGAGGAGAGAAAAAGAAGTATTAAAAATTGTAAATTAGTATTAGAAGAGAAATGAAACATTGACTTTTAAAAACTTTTTCAGAAACAAAATTAAACCAAAAATTAAACCACATCATTAAAACACAAACTTATATGTTTACAAAATTATTATGGAGAGTCCCATATTGCTTTGCTTAGCAACATGAAGGAAAGTGTTTAAGAAATGCAGGAGGTGAGAATATAAAATAAGCAAAAACACTTGTATAACTCTGCAACTTTATTCTCATCAGCTGTCAAAAGCTGCAGTGATATCATCGATAAAGCTGCAGCAAATGGTCATTCTGCACTTATTACGCACTCCTTTATGCACTTTTGGTATTTGATCATCTTCAAATTAGCAGAGGGTCTTTCTGACAATGTTGACCTTTTGATAGCGACCTCCTACATAAAGAGGAAGGTAACCCACCTGTATGGACTTGCTTAGCCTGGTCAATACAGGCTTGTAGGTCTCAATGGTGACAGAGTCCGGGCTGATGACATCACTGTAACACTGGTAAACAACAGTGGCGATACGATGGACCTCGCAGTGGTTCAGCACTGATGAAACAGCACAAAGCAGAAGAAGAATGAAAAATTATAGGAATCAGCATCAATGACGCCAGTTTGACATGAGGTGTGCAACCTGTCAGTCCTCAGTGTTGGAAGTTCAATGTCTCTATCATGAGGATAAATCTGTTTGTTTGGACTTTTTAAGTCTCTAAGAGCACTGGCACCAAAGCAACCAAATCAGGATGCAAGACTTTGTGCGCTCAGTAAGTGGAGAGGAGCCTAATGGCACTACATTTCATTCAGCTGGCAGACGCTGTTGTACAAAGGGACTTACAGTTTTTTACCCCAAACACACACACATACAAACTCACACACACACCAGGAGCAATCTGGGGCGCCATGTCTCGTTCAAGGACACAACAGGAAACGCAACGAATTAAACCGGCTAAAGCTGGATTTATAATTGACACAAGGGGTTAGTGGGAGTTCACCTTTGCATGCCTTAGTGTTTACATCCATGCAGCTGCAGCATTGTGGCACTTCTGTTCATCACCAGCAGTAATAACAGAAAGATCTGTGTCCATAATGTTCTTGTTACATGTGTGTTACTGTAAAAATGAAAACTGCTAAGTCTTTACTCAACTTACTTTATGTTGTTTTCATGATCAACAATCTGCACTGGCTTTAGAAACATATAAGAGGGAAACACATCCAAAACACAGCTCACGCTGATCAATCACACCGTTGTGATGGTGGAAAAGAGGTCATGATGCACAATGGCAGTCCAGTAATCCAGTATCAACTTTGTACTGTTGTTTTTATTCTTTTAGTGGTAATAATTTTAAGCACATCATAATTTCTTGTTAAGCTGAACCTAAAAGCTCTAAATAAAGACATATAAGACTAAAACATCTAAGCAGTCTCACCTGTCAGTCTGACAAGCTTCTGAAATGAAATATCTCCAGAGGCGACTTATTGAAAGTATATCATTGCTAACATAAGTGGCTAACTCTTAAAATGGAATATAAACAAATACTTTTGCACATAAAGAGTCAATTTCAATGTTATTGAATAATGTCAAGCACTTAATTAAATGTGAGCTAAAACTGTCCATTTTAGAACACAGGGTATGTTTATTTAAAAGCAGACTTTTCCCTAAATGTCCTTAACAAAGAGCCAAGAGAAACCTAAAAATACTAGCAGCTGCACTATTTCATCTATGCAAAGTCTTTTAAATTCTATTAAAAGAACGGCTGACTGGAGCACAGAGTTTTCAGGAGAGCTGGACAAATTATTCTTTTCTTATTGATTGGTTAGAGTGTGAATGCTTCCTGTCTCATCTGCAAGAAAAAAGTCACCCCTCTCCAAAACTCAAGAGGCATTACTCTTCCTCTGCCTCTGTCTGCAGAGCAGCGTGGCAGACCAAGAAAAGGAGGCAGAAGACAAAACTCTGCGGCTTTGAAGTGTTTATAGTTTTGGTTATGAGTTTTTTTTTTTTTTTTTTCTTTGCAAATGTGAGATAGGACAAGAGAAAAACCTGACCAGACTTAGCAATGTGAGCTTTAAGTGTTCAATGCAATATCAGTACCTGCAGCTGAAAGTCCAGTAACAATGTTGGGTTGCTCCAGTGACTGGCAGACCGTCTGACCACTGAAAGCACTGGTGTGGAGCGATCGCAGGAAGGGAGCAGAGCTAACGCACTGATAGTCTGCTGTCTTGTACTCAGCCACAGAGCTATCTGACAGCACAGTCACATTCAGCTCTCTGTGCTGCAGACAGTCAAAAACCTACAAGAGACGGAGAAACAACACGAACGAGCATGATGATCACTGTGAAAATACATCTGAATGTATTATAATCAAACAATGTAAATCACACTTGAAATGGGCCAATAAAAATGTAAATTTTGCAGTCATAATGGTTTTGGTCCATGCAGACATGACAGCATCACACAGTTGCTGCAGATTTATCGACTGCACATTCAAGCTGCACATTTCCTGTTACACCAAATCCCAAATCTGTTCTGTTAGATTGAGATCTGGTGACACTAAACTCATCGTCATGATGGCAGATCTAGCCATTGTTTACACCAAATTCTGACTGTTCTCGGTGCCTGTAGCAGCAGAAAACAAGATTCATCAGACCAGGCGACGTTTTTCCAATCTTCTGCAGTCCAGTGTCTCTGAGCCGGTGCTGTCTGCAGCCTCAGTATCCTGTTCTTGGCTGACAGGAGTGAAACACGGTGTGCTACCGCTCTTCTATCCGCTAGCTCTTCTGCATAGCAATGATGTAACACATGGCTATTTGAGTCACTGTCGCCTCACTGTCAACTTGAACCAGTCTGGTCCATCTCCTCTGTCATTAACAAAATGGTTTTCAGCCACAGAAGTGCCTCTCACCGGATTTTTTCAATTTTTCGAACCATTCTCTATTCTCTCCAAACTCTGGAGCCTGTCGTGCATGAAAATCTCTGGAGATCTGACTCAAGCCTGCCTGTCTGGTGGTCTCATCCCAACTCTGTCTCCTCTCAAAGTCACTGAGATCACAGTGCTTCCACATTATAATGGAGATGCTTTCATTAACATGCAGATATATCTAATAAAGTGAGTGTACACAGCATGTAATGCAAAAAAGTACAAGACTGTGAACAGTGAATAAGCTCAATTTGTTTGACTGTTTTAAAATGATACAAGAATTCTGCAGAGAGCAATAGTTCTAAGCATGTTATAATTATGTGTTCATGCATTTTGCCAACAGATTTTCAGCTGATATATTCCAATTCACTCATCTGTTTGTTAAACTGTTGTGCTTCATGAATATGATAAAACAAACCTGTGCGTGGTTGCAAATCTGCTACCTGCTTGCAGGCTGCAGAGACAGCTTCCCACAATTTCTCTGCCTTAACAACATAATTTAACAACAACTGATTTAGCAGTGTAAACTTACCTTTTCTGTCCACTGAAAAAGCTGGTCCTCTGCAATATAACAAGTCACTTGGCATATCAGAACCTTTAGGGAAAAGAATGCAAAACACATTCGATGCAACATTAGCTGATTAAAGACATACTTATTCAATTCAAAGACAGGAAGGACCTTATCAAAATAGTTTCTGATAAAATTTATTTCAGTCAACTTATTATTGCGGCTCCTTACTCTAACCCTAAAAGACCCCCTTTGTGTCCTGTCAGGGACCAATGCTGAATGTCCTTCCTTTGCCTGAGTCACCTTTCATCTGTGCACCTTCAAATTTCCAAGAGTATGATTACAAAAATAACTCTCTAACCTTTAAATGCATTTCACTCATCATTAAAAATGAACTTTGTGATCAAAGGTGTTATAATATAAATTAATGGATGGTTGTTACAGTATCTGCTCTCCACAGCTGCTTCACAATGCATGAAAGTCTTTGCCTCCTTCATTAAATCTCTGCAGTCTGAAGGCTGCAGGACAGAAATGGTGATAAATGAGGCTTCCTAAGCAGCACAGTGATATCACACATGGCCATTCACTGTGTTTATCTTGATTAAATCACGTGCAAAAGACACCGGGCTGATAGAAAATAACCACACACCTTAACACACATCAGACCAGTAAGATGTAACTCTGTACTGACAGTTTATGTGAGAGAGGCTGGATTACCAGGACTCTTTAATCCTGTGTGTCTGGCCTACTTTCCAAGTTTTGAAGCTGAAGTGAACCTTCAAGTTTTTTTTTCTTGAAATGCATTACAGTGCAAACTATGCTGTTTCAGATCAATTATGATATGATGCCAGAATTTGGACTAGAAAAGTGTTGGTTTGAATAATGGTTTCAACACATGATTATTGTTTCTCTGATTCATTTCTATTTTTCATTTGAAGCATCTGCAATCCTTCTACTTTTCTTTCTCTATTTAGGTTTTTCTTTTTATTTGTCAGCTGTCTGCAGGTGATTCTTATTATGAGTAAGCCACTAAAAGTTAAATAAAAGATCAGGAGCAAATTAATTAAACTGATGTTTGTTGAGAATGCAACACTCTGGTGTTTATCTTATCTTATCTTTTATGGCATTAATCAAATAGCATGCATGCTAATTTGTTTGTGTCTCACTGACTGATGGGTTGTCCTTCTGTCTGAAGAAAACACACGCTGACTCCTCGCTACTTCTCCCAGTTACAGGCTGACTCCTCTCGTTCCATAGTGACGCATGTCCCACTGCGTCCCAGTTTGCTGAGGTGAGAACGTACACTGACAGAAACCCTGTGAAGACAGACACTCTCAGTATTCAACAACAGCTCATATGTGACACGAGTTTTTCTCTTTTTGTGCTTTACTTCTGCGGTCATGAAAATATCAAGTCTATACAATCTATTTACAGCAGAAACTGGTACAGATCTTACTATGACCATTTAGAGCAGAGACATAATGGATTAATCAGTTAAATCTTCTTCTTTTTTACAGTATGTATTGATAAACTGAACAATTTTCTATCTTAGACATACAAAACAAGCAACTTATAGGAATCATTTTGTGCCCTACCAAACTGGGATGGCCATTTTTATTATTATTTTCTGTCATTTTCCACGCAGAACAATCAATAAATTAATTGAGAAAGTAATCATGAGAATAATGGATAATGAAAATAATTGGCAGCTGGCAAAGCTAAAATATTGTCAGGTGTTAAAAGTTTTTTGACAGCAGAGCAACAGCTAAAAAAATTTGAAAGATGACATGAGAGCATAGTTAGTAATACTGTGATTGGGAGAGAAACAGTAATGTAGTGCAGGTAAGACCTGTGGCTCATATCGGTCCAATTTTTTTGTAATATTTTCCTTTTACAATGTTATTACATTCATCACAATCTCAGCCATGCATTTAAGCCATAAAGTTGCTTTAATTTAGATTGTCTGCAGTTTAAATTTGTTTTAAAGGTGTATCAATTTGTAGAGATCATTGTGTTGAGCAAACTATGTTTGCCAAAGATCAAAACTCCCTCATTATTGAGCATATTATCTTTAAAATGGAAAAAATCTTCTTGGAAATCTGTATCACTCTAGAGCTACCAGGGCTACCCTATGTTTGAATTTCCTCACAGGGATCATTAGTTTCATTTGATCAGTGATATTAGGTGAGCCGTTTGAAGGACTCTTCACAGTCAGTGTAGCATAAAGGAGAGTTGTGAGTCTGGAGCTGCTGGCAGCCACTTACTGGCAGCGTTGTGTCCTACTGCAAGGATGAAGTCTGAACACTGTAACTTGTTTCCGATCTTCAGCAACTCTGAGACCTCAGGGCTCCAGTGCAGATTAACCTCCCTGATGAACAAAGGTGAGGGTTAAAGAAGGAGACACAGTTTTAGAGAACAATATACAACTAAATTAATTAATATTATCATTAAATTCCACCTCAGATGCAGTTTCCTGCTGGTAGGTGGAAGGACAGAGAAGATTATGGCTTTATTTCTCGAGTTTTCCTTATTATTAACATAGTCTTTATCAACTCAGTTTATTCCTCTTAAAGCATCAAGTACAATATCAACTGCCGTAATGATGGGTTAAGGGAAAAGGCTTAAAAAGGGAACAGTAATGCATAATACTGGAAGGTGTATGTGTCACTCATCTTACCCTCATTGATATAAACTGTAAAAATAAATCAACAGCACCACAAACAGCAGTCTAGAAAATGTTGATACAATTTAATACACACGTCTCCAAAACAGTTTAAACAAACAAGAACATTTCTGGACATTCCCTCTTATATACCTGTTGTCTTACAGTGTGTCATTACAAGCTAAGTGCACCTAATAAACTGACAAGTCGTTTGTTTTCATAGCAGAGCTATATTAGCGCTTGTTGTTGACAAACACTATATAATTAGGCAGTGTTTATAAAGCAACATCTATATCGTCTTACAGATACATTATAGTATGTTATAGTTCGTTAATAACGTTTCCAAGAGTTTATATAGTGATAACACATGTTTTGTAGGGAGGAGGAGGAGGAGGAGGTGTTACAGAGATTTCATGTGTCATGTTAGCTAGCTAACGTTGGAGCCGCCAACAGCTGTATATCAAAGTGTGGCGTGTGTTACAAACAGGATTTAGAGATGTAAAGGTTGAGGCCCACATAATATCTAAAAATTAATTTATATCCAGTTTACTCCACTGAATGTAGCTGTCTTACATTTAAAAACTAATCTAACATTCCCATGCTTTTTGATTTAACACTTCCTGTCTACAAGCTAGCACGCTAACGTCATTTACCTCTTTTTTTCAAGTTCTCTGCGGATTTGCGCATCTTCTTCATTTTCTTCGACATCCTCTTCATCGTCTTCTACAGCCCGAGAATACACGGACAAAACCTCGCCGAAAAATGTTGCCATAATTCCCCGATTTGTAGAGTAAAACGAAAGTTTGCTTAATGACTTAGACCTGCCACCATGACGTACGTACGTCACTTCCGCCAGCAGCAACACGGCTTCAAAATAAAAGCCTCAAATCAACGTAGTGCAGAGTACAAAAAATAAGACTACATACTTCAAAACAGCGATGACATTGAAAGGCTGTTTATTAACATTGCAACAAATTAAAGTACTTAAGTAAATATGCAAATTTAACATCTTTTATTTTTTAACTTGATTTAGTTTTTTATTTGGTCACATGTTTTTTCAACAATAGTGCCAAAGTCAAGTGATACAGCTCCAAAGTGTTCTTTGAAATTTAATATATATTCAAATAGAGATGTGGGTGTATGTGAACAGTATCCATGGTATAGAGCTTGGCCTTGTAAATATCCTTCAGCTTAATCAAATAACCATATGATTTATGACTTAATCATATTTCATATAATATTAAGGGGCATGTCCCATTTTTCTTTTCTTAAAATAATACTGGCCTGTATCAAGGCGGAAAGAGTTCTCAGTCACTGCAAATATGTTCAGAAGACACCCACTTCATTTCAATGACTCAGACTGCTCTGGCCACATATAATCTTCTAAATGCATTTTTGAACAGAGGACTGTAGACATTTCCTCCATCTCTGGAACTGGAATCACATTAGGAGGGGTCTTCTCAGGGCCATATATGAACAGGAAGAATTATTAAAGCAATCAATATCTATTTCAAAGTACATGTGGGCATATGACTGTTGCTTTAAAATACACTGGAAAAATGTGAACCTGTCACAAGCATAATTTTTACTCTGTTAAAAATTCAACAAATTAAGTCTGACTGAATATTTGATATGCACAGAAATACCTACAATTGAGCTGCTCAAACACACAGAGAAGAGCAACACCAGTCACTTCCCACAATCCCGTTGGGAAGCTCAAAGCCCAGGGTTGCATGCATGACTACTGCCTGTCCAACGCATTTCTGCCTGAGCTGCTCACTTAAATCAATGAATGATTTATGGCTCTCCAGTGAATTTGCATGGTGTGTGGTTATACAATGCATAAGGCCTTGAATATGACTAACAATTAGCGTAGGATTGCTTGATGTGCTATTTTAGGGGGCTTGTGCCAATCAAGGGTAAACTTGACACACCACAAGACTCCACCAGCATCATAATGTTGATGCAAAATTAACATTAGTGGAAGAAAGCAGGAAAACACAATCACTAAAGAAGCTGGCAGGTATAGCTTGCTGGAAACATCCGCCAAGTCATGTCGGGGCAAATTGGCCTCAAGTTGACTGCATAACATCCATCCAGCCATTGTGTTGTATAATTCATTTTCCTGTAAGCTGTGCCCCTGGAGATGAGGGACAAACAGAAATGTGATGACATCAGCAGAGCCATAAAAATACTTCATTGTCACCAGAAAGTATTGGAAAGACAAATTGGATAGCAGGGCAGAGCCTGGAGTAGAATAGAGAGTAAGCTCTATTACCAGTGCAGTGCAATAATGTAGCAGGAGGCCATAAAGTAGCAGCAGAAAGGTTTCCTGTCACAAAATGGAGCAACATGCTATGAGTAAGCTTCAGGCTGCTGTTAATATAATTGATAGTAGAGGGAGGGAGAGAGAGTGGGAGTGATGTGCTGCAGCTTAACAAACACTAAAGCCTCCAGGCTCCAGGCGGCATGAGAGGAATGTCAACAACAGGACAAACAGGGGATGTCACCACATCATTAACCATTAAAAAAGGGAACAGAGCAGGACAGTCGGAAGACATCCAGGATGAGCCTGCTTGTGTTTAACTTGTTCAAAAAGTAGCCGAGGCAGGTGAGGACACTTGATATGATATGTCTGTTTTTCCTATAAATTTGGATCAAGAGCAGCAGATCTCTCCTATTAGCCAGACTGCCATGCTGGTTGGCAGGAACATGCACCGACATTTAATGGGTCAATCCTCTCCTGTCTATACTTTTATGTTTTTTAGACATGTTGCCTCAAACAAAACACAGCAGAACTAACAACTAATGTATACTAGTCACAGTTAACACATTGTGAGCTCTGAGATGAGCTTTTCTAATGTAATCAAAGCAGAGTACCTCTATAATTACACAAAAGCCTAGAAGTCGCCAAGTAAATCAGGAAAAATTTGATAACTAATTTGCAGTATTTCATGAATAACCCTGAATCACAGACTGATATCATTTAAAATAGATATATAAATTAATATTAATTAATTAATAATAATTATGAATTAATATTAAAACTGAAAGTAATAGAAAGGTCTTCTAAATGGTAATGATTAATTTTACTTACGGTATTTTCCTGTTCTTTTACTTGAGTATATATTGTCTCTGGCAATATATACTCAATTATATAATTATAATTAATAAATTAATAAATAATTATACTCTTTATTAAAATATATCAACAGAAGAAGCAGAAGGTCCATCCATCCATCCATCCATCCAGCAGACTAAGCAGAGTATTCTCTTGGGGTTTAACCTTCAAACCAGAAGATCAGCAGCAATATCAATATCAGTGATACAATGATTAGTATTTTTATTTCTATGGTCCGGAGGGGAACTTCAGCCATTGAGGACAAAGAGGCACATCCCTGACATGGTCCTGAGAGGAGGAATCCTAATTACACTGGTGACCCTGACCACCAATTGCCCAAATCTCTGTCAACAAGAAAAATCAATACCTACTCCAGATTATGATGAAATTTACTGAGCAAAGACAGACTCCCTCAGGGATTAATCTTTTTCAATTTCGTATCTGTTCTGTGGAGGAATACAGAGGGGAAACCCCTAATGTCTTTAGTCTCCTATAGGAAGGTTTTTGTGGGGGTCTAAGTATAGAAACTCCTTCCCTCTGATATACAGATGCACAAAAACTAGAAGAGCACATTGAGAAATGCCTCATGAGACCTGCGAGTGTTTCTGACTCCATCATTTGTTTTGATATCTGTAGTTGTCACAGAGGAATGGACCCACTCACACACGCACACCTATAGCCCACCGGTGCACCCATTCCATCAGACCACCTACTCACTCTCACATTCACTTGTAGGGGTAATTTGAATTGTTCACTCCAGCTGAGCTGCATGTCTGTGGATTGTGGGAGGGAAGTGAAGCGCCTGGAAGGATCCCACGCAGACATACAGATAACATGCAAACCCCACACGGAGAGGATCAGTTGCTTAGGAACCGAATTGTTCATCAACTGGGGGTGTGATCACTTCTGAACATGGCGTGGGATTATTCACATGAACTCGGGTGCAAAGGCCAGCTGTGCTCTGATAATGCTCACGGTGCCTGGAGGTGGGTGGAAAAGGTGAGCTGCTGATGACGAACCATCTGCCGGCTGAAGTTTGATATAACACATCAGTGAGCATAAAGTGAGGAAAATGATGTTTATAGAAATGTGAAATCGTGTCCAATCTATATCTAAACAAGCCTTCTGACTGGTTTATATATATTTTTTAGCTGGAAACAGTGTGGACATTTAACTTTTGTTTGGTAAGGTAGAGCACATTTTGAACTGTCGTGTAATATTAGTTTTAATTACCTCAGCCTGTTTGAGTTATCTCCAGCATGCTGTTAAAGTATGTTAGGCCAAATAAAATTCCCAGGGTGCACCAGGATGCCTGAAACCAGACACTTTTAAATGGCTTCCCTCCAGGAATGTAGATAAATCACTCTTAGCATGTGTCCCTTTTTGAGGTTTGAGTAGCTTTCACAACTAATTATATATTTTTTCCTTTAATGGCATTAGGGCTTAATGAGCAGAATTGTCAAATGAATATGCAGACAGGTCTGTTAATGGTGAGGTAATTTGATATCACTGGCAAAACAAATGACGAACCGCACAGATGAGCAAGTCAACCTAATTTTACAAAGATTACATGATTTTTGTGTTTTTTGTATCACTATTAGTTTTATATTCTTCTTAAAATAACTGTTTCATGCTCACATTATAATGTACAATGTTATTTCTCAAATTTAATGCATAATGTGATCATTTCAGTTGAGCTGTCTTTATTTTATTCTTTTCACGACCACTTCAGTTACTTTTAGTGTAAACAACAAGGATGGCAACATGAATGTTATAAAATGTCATCAAGGAGAGACTTTTTTCAAAATGTGCACCTTTATCCCACAGTAAAAGATTTCTTTTAAGTTATTCATGATATGTTTGTGTTGGAGAAGATAAATATCTGCTTCACAACTTGAATGAAACAAATTTTAAAGCTGCTGTTTAGGTAATACCATCATATTTTAAGTAAACCAACAGCACGACTCTTGGTTTCTAGCCACACTGGTGATATCAGCTTTCCTGATGTTTCCTCTATAATTTATATGTGTGTATGGGTATATGTGTGAGTATACAGTATTAATGTTTGTTTATTTTTTTATTACTTTGGCCCTTGATAGTAAAAACTGGAATGTGATGGTGAAAACACAGTTACACTGTATTTCACATACACCAAGCTGTGTGAAGAGTGTTGAAAAAGTAAACAAATTATTGAGAAACATGTGAAAAACATGTAACCAACTAGCTGAGAGGACCCCCGACCTGGAGAGCACTTCAATCAACACCTCTCAGACACAGTGTCAACAGCAGTTTAAAGTACTGGATCATATACTTTCCATGTCTATTTAAAGCATTTCTCACACACCCATATGTATGTTGAAAGCATTAATTAGAGGCTCTACTCATTAATTCTGTTCACAGTGGATGTAAAGAAGAGGTTTCTACTTAGAGTGTCTCCACTGTAAGAAATGAGGGTTGGAAACTTTCAAACTTCTTTCCAGCTAATCATATGTCAAGTAGACTGAAAATACAGAACAAGTTTACATTGAATCTCTACAGGCAGATATTCTGATTGCCTTCTGGGTAATGCGACATCCACGGTTCAGTTCAGGCTGGCAAATCATAACCCTCATTCTCTCACTATGTTTCCTATCTCTTCCTCTACTGTCACTATGCAATACAGCCATTTACAAGAAGAACAACCCAAGTGGGCTGTATGTCTTCATCTAGAATGCAAAAATGTAAAATCCTCAAATAATAAATGTACACACTTTGTCACACACTAGTGCTTGGTGACAGGGTTATCATTAGGAAAGAAGAAAAATCAATTTGTGGAAGACATTTCCTCTCTACGTGCGCCAGAGCCTCATTCATTCATTCCTAAAGTCATTTCTGTTGTGCACGAAAAAAGGAAAGTTGCTCTTTGTCTTCCTATGTGAGTATATGTGTGTGTGTGTGTGTGTGCATGCATGAGTGCATGCATGGTAAAGCGGCTTTTGTGCAATTCATTAGAAATTCTGCTGACAGAGACTTGCAGTGAGAGCAGTGGTGTGTGCGTGGAGGGAATATCAAGAGGATTGCTCCAGCCTGGAGACGGCCTGCAGCTTTAAAGATATCAGCTCCTTCATATGAAGATGCATTATGGCTTACACACACACACACACACACACACACACACACACACACACACATACACACGGCAGCGGGCAGCAGTGTGTGTATCAATATGTGTTTAGCATTCAGGTTTACAAATCATTCTCATTACGGTAAATAACCCTGATTAACACAGGCTGCAGTCAGGGCATCCTGGCTCCGGAGGAAAATAGTGTGGCTCAAAACAATAAGCAGACACATTATGTGGAGTGTCATTGAGAGAGAGAAAAATGTAGTTTCAGTCATGGTTTGGGGGGGGTTTTATCGGTGAAAAAGTGCGATAAGAAAAAGAGTGACATGGATGTAATTGACAGACTTACAACAGTTACAATGATGTGTGATGATAACAGGCCGGAAGTACGGATTAACTTAGATTAGGCAGAGAGGTATGAGAGGTAGTGATATGTATGTGTATATGTATGTGTATATGTATATGTATATGTATGTGTGTTTAGAGTTTCTGGACAGGTTGGTGTGTGGACTGAGGACTCAGCACGTGTGGCAGAGAGAAAAAGAGAAAAAATAAAGCTGTATCGACATTAAATGCATCAATATCATTATAACAATATAATTTTTTAAAAAAACAATACAATGCAGTGTAATAATAGTTGGAAATTGGAAGGCAATGAGAAGTATTTGAAATATATATTGTAGTTAAGTACAATTGTGAAGTACTTGAGTACTCTGATTTAATACCACTTTGTGTGTCCCTTTCACCGCAATTCAGAGACAAATATTTTACTTTCTACTCCATTTCTTTTATTTGCTAACTGAAGTTACACAAATGACACAAAATGCAATCAACAAATAAACTATATAAGGTAAAACATTCTTGATCCTTGCTGATAAATTCACAAGCTACTAAGCAGTATATAGAGTAAGTGGGCTATTTTACAGAAAGAGAACTTTTACTTTTGGCTTAGTATATTTTGAGGTGAATATTGTTTTATTAAAGGACATTTTTAATCAACTTTTAATGTATAACAGAGTATTTTTACACTGCTCTCTTACCACTTTAATTTTAATAAAACATCTCAGTACTTTTTTCATTACTGCAAAGTGATTATCTAAGCTAAAAGAATTCTAAAATCTGGTCTTCAAGGAACCATGTGGAGATATTTTAACGACTAAAGCTGCTAAAAAACATCTTATATTAACAATCTATCAAATGTAATGTAGAAACTGATGCTCTTGCTGTCTAACCCACAGAGAATTTACACCAGACTCTGCAGATCCGCTCAGCTCTACAGATTGTTTCAGTGCTTTTCAGTTCACGGTTTTGGTTTTACTGCTCTGGTTTACTCACTCCTCACCCTCGTTTCCAGCCTCAGCAGGCAGTGAAAAAGCACTGATAAACCACCTACTGTTTGGTGCTGGGCAGGTAGCATACAGTGTGCAGAGGTGTGAAATTGAACAGGGTTTAAACTTCTCTGTCAACCTCTTTTTTTTTTCCCCCATTCTGCACACAACTACTCTGTCACGAGTGCACAATGAGAGCCTTTCAAAGAAGGACTGTCAGAGTGTGTACCATTATCTTAGTTTGCACGATTCATCACATTATGTCTGTGGAAATACACAATAGACACTGAAGTACTGGAGAGAGTTTGGAGAGGTGGAGGGATGCAGCTAAAAGAGAGCTGTTACTGATACTTTTGTCTACAGACATGGTCAGTTTCTACAATAGATTTATTTTCTGCCACAGCTGCAAAAGCAAAAGTCACAAGAAGAAATGCATCTACTTGTTTCGCCTTTCTGAGTTTAATTCGACCTTCAGGGCTCCGAAAATGCTTCAGCTCTTCATACAAATATAATTCCATTTATGAGAGGCAATGAGGATGAATAACCGTGGCTCCTCTGTAATAGGTGCTGTGCCCTCTGGTCTGATCTGGGTCAGTTTGACCTGGACAGCTGAAGGGACCGTATGAGTACTAAAATAAGTGCTATAATCACTCTCCATTTAACAGCCCTCAGACATATGCCATGCTTTAAACTGTGCATGAATAGTTGTATAAATCTTTCAGTATGCACTCATCTACAGCGAGTTCATCATCCAGGGACCCCCACTCCCTCCAAGGCCATTCATTTTTCATGGAGCCCCTCTGGTGATGGAGCAGGTCCATGAGCAGGACTGGGAAATTACTGTGAGAATCTTAGAGAGAGAGAGAAAAAAAGCACAGATGTCGTTGTATGATTCTTCTTTTTTTAATCTGTTAAAATTACATATTAGCATAAATATACAGGGTGTTTTTCACAACATGCTACATCTGTAATTGGTTTGACTGATGCACTATATGGCAAAATGTTGTTTGTTTGTATGGAAATTACTCTGATTGAATTTTAGTTTTGGGGGAGAAAAGGCAAATGTCTTCATTTAAGCTTACATTTATAGGAAACAATAGAGCCCCTTATGACTGTATGTATGTGCTTCTGTATATTTATCATCAAAAAGTGCCCCTTAAATCCTAACATTTCCCCCCATAATGCTCCGGAAGGTTCAAGATTTTACTGCAAGAGTTTCAAAGCATTCATAGTTTTTGAAATCAGAAAATGTTTGAATTCTGATTTGAATTTACTGATGTACATTTTTTTGAAGCACCTGTAACCCTCCACTAGCCATAAATTAGATGACTGATGAGCCACTGTAGTGTAATAAAAAAGCCAGATTTACTGTCATCAAACCTATTCACATCACAACCAATGACAAACAGTATCTTTAAAAACACTCTGAGATGATTTAAGGATTTCAGAGACAATTTGAAGTCAGATAAGGAAAAAAGTGTGAGGACAGCAGTGTAAAATGAGAAAACAGACAACCCTCAGGGGACAATCCTGTCCACCCTCCACACCTCAGACTTCAGATATAACACACAGTGCTTTCAGTCCTCTGATGACTCTGCTGTATTAGCAGAGGCTGAAAACAGTATTCTGCAGTGGGGTGAACTGAACCAACCACAGCTCAGCATCACTGAGTGTAATTGGATGGTGGTGGACTTCAGGAGAGAGGGGACTCCCCTGTTCCCCGTCCCCATCAGAGGATGTAGGGGAGGTTGATAACTACTAGTTTTTGGGAGTCCCTCTGGGCATCGGACCAGACTGAAGCCCTGTACGAGGAGTGATCAGAGCCGACTGCTTCCTCTGAGGCTTCGATTGTTCAGCAGCAGCATGCTGCAGGTCTTCTATCCAGTGCACTTTCCCACAGAATTACACTCACATCGGACAATTCAGCCCCTCCTGGGCTCTACTGTACACTATACAGTAATGTAGAGAGTGAGGTGGTGGTGGATGAGATAGAGCGTCTGACTTAATGCAGGAAATATGATCCATTTCCATCAACAATAGATCACGTGGCCAGTTTTATGGAAAAGGGTCGCTCATAATGACAGACCCATAGAGAATTACCACCTGACTCTTCATCTACAATCAATGCAGCTCGAAAGAGGATGAACTAACACTTTTTATCAGCATAAACAGAAA
This sequence comes from Acanthurus lineatus, assembly GCA_029814665.1. NCBI lineage: Eukaryota > Metazoa > Chordata > Actinopteri > Acanthuriformes > Acanthuridae > Acanthurus > Acanthurus lineatus. The sequence continues at coordinate 23,425,970 of JAPZDV010000006.1, read as the reverse complement.
TATATACTTAAACATGCTTAAAATGAGCATGTATTACAGTTTGGGACACACTTTACAGGATGAATATCATCTACTGTACGACACCAAGAAACTGATTCTGCAAGCATGATCGGTTATAAAACCCTGAAATGGAGCTTAAGTGTTATCAGCGACACACAGGATGTCTTCACAATGCTTTTAAGCCTCAGTAGGTCGAGGTGTGGCCTCATTGAAGAAATGTCTCCTTACTGCATTCTCCTCCACCCGCACTTCTATATTTAAACTACATGTCACAGCCTGCAGTAATCTTACAGTCATGGGGGAGCAAAACTCCATTTGGTGGCGGTCTAAATTAGTGGTTTTACTTATTTTAAGTGAGTTTTTTTGTACAGATTTAATCTCTTCTCCAAAAGTAAGACTGTTGGTTTAATGTTTTATTCAAGAGCAGCTTTAATGTGAAAACGAGTGCTCGGCAGGGTTCCACACAGGCCTCTTTATTGAGAACATTTTCCTTAAATCCATACTGAATTTTATGACTGCTCTAAATCTATAAAGATTATCTAAGTGAGAGGGCATTTGGAGGGCTGAAGTCAGCTGTCAGTCTGGTTGATTTGGGTGTGCCGCTCATCATCATGGGGACAGAAAGTCAAAGATGGAGACAGATGTAAATGGAAATCTAAAGGGACATGAGGAAGTTGCAAACATTAGAGCTTTTCAGAGTGTTTTTTAATATTGGGATTTTGAATCACGTTGCATTTTGTGATGGACTAAATGCTCCGTGAATACACAAACTTTAAAATGAATCAAATTAACAGTAGCCTGCACATTTTATCAAAATGATGTATATTATTTTGACAGTTGTGCTCTTGTATAACAACTTTAACCATGGCTTTAAATGATATTAATGAACATATTAACTATCTTTGATTGTGATGGACCAATTTAATTAAAGGTTTATGCAGTTTTCAGCAATATATTTGTGATAAATATACACCAGCATTTACTAAATGCATTTTTCATATCCTCAGAAACAACATGTCTCCACACAGTAGAGTAAAAATATGTGCCTTCTACCAACTTTTCTGGTCTAACATTCAATAAAAAGAATAATAACAGACATATATCTTACACTTTGATTAGCCCAAATGAATGCATGACTCCTGGACATTATTCACACCCCTTACAAGAAGGCTTAAACGCTTCTAATCATGTAGGTTTGCAGCACTGACCACACCCCTCAGGAACACCAGTGGTTACCGACCATGGTTTAATATCAAAACTCATTTACTTTTGTGCTTTTAATCATGATTTTATTCAAATATGACCTGAAACGCATATATTGAAACAGCGATTAAATGGGGGAAACCTAAGCACTGTGGTGTTGATGATGCACAGACTATATTTGAGTTTTAAAAAAAAGAAAAAAAACACAGCCCTGCCAGCTGACTGGTATACGGGACCTTTAATGCAGCTGCAGCTCCTCATTCAGATGCTGAGTGGAGCAGCGGATGACCGGAGGAGGGACGCTTTTCTAGGAAAACCAGACCACATCTCTATTCTCTTCGCAATTTTAACACCCACGTTGGTGTAAATAGGGGGGGATTTTCCTGTTATTCATAGTATTTAGATGGGAGAGCGCGGTCCTGGATGCAGACTGAGCGGATTGCGGCAATCAAAGCGTCCTGAGTGATCGGAGCCCAGCAGCAGCAGCAGCATCACATTGTATGAAATGCGTCACCGTGATTCAGTTTTACCATTTACAATTATCGGCTCTCCACTCACGGACTGTTCCCCGCACTGACCGTTTCATCAGGTAAGGATTCCCTTCATTTTAATATACGAGACCGGAGCAAATGCAGACATTATCTTCTGACAAACCTGTCATGAAACGTTGCTGCATGTAGGAAAGGATGGTTTCTGTTTGGCTAAATATCGGAGGCCTGCACATTACAATAGAATTGATGATGTATTGTCCCGTCCTCTAACAAATTCTTCATTCAGCGTCCGTTTTTCCAACGGATTACCAGCATATGATTTATTAATGGTTGGGAGGTTTTATCTTGTCTAAAATTGTGATTTTTGCTTCAAATTGGTCTTATTAATAGAGCCTAATGAGTGTTGGTGGGCGGGTTTCTGATTGTACTGATAGGCAGTGTCCTCTGGATGAGCTGCTCTCATGTGTCTCTTTCGGTGCAGGTAACCACATGCGCGGGCCGGTGTCACCGCGCTGAGCCCGGAGAGCACAAAGGGTACTGGGGTCAGAGAGACAAAAGTGGCCGGGAGAGATGGACCGGATGGCAGCCAGAAGCTCTGAGGCCTCGGGGCTGTCGGTGCCGCTGCACCGCTGTCACGGGCTCCTCCAGGCCAATAACGGCACCTGCGCGGAGCAGCTCAGCATCTTTCCGCCGTTCTCCTCCACCCTCGCGCTCCTCGTGCTGGTGGCCGTGCTCGTGGGGATCATCCTCGTTTCCCTGGCAACGTTCCACTTCCACAAGAGGAAGCTCCGGAATAGGAAGATCCAGCGCGCGCAGGAGGAATACGAGCGCGACAGTCGCAGCCCAGCGCGCGCCGGGGCGAGCGGGGAGCCCGTGAGGCCGTGCGTCATCGTCCGACCGGTGAAATGTGAGGAGAAGCTCTCGAGCCAGAGCGCAGAGAGCGTGGACGTGACCGGGGCGGCGGAGGACGACCAGGCGCTGCACGAGACAGTTCCTCTTGACTGTTAACTTAGTGCAACTTCAGGGAACGAGACTGTGGAATAAACAGGAAAAGCAATAAGGCACAAAGAACTCCCCCATCTCTGCTGCTTGTAGACTTAGAAAACAGTAGGAAAAACGCAGAATACTGAGCATAATAGTAGGCCTAGAAGTAACACTAGTACTACTGTGGCACATAGGTTAGCTATGTGGCCGCGCACCCTCCTCATACACTAGTATTTAGCCAACCGGTTATTCCTTATGGAACTGTATAAAGTATTTGCCTGCTTTGACTTTTGGACCTCTTCCTCTCTCTCTCCCTGCCTAAAACGTTGTTTAAACCTCAGAGATGTTTAAACTTTAAATCCTTCTTGGGATGTGACACGCGGTTGTGTTAAATTATTAAGAGTTGGTGACACAACACAGACCATAATGGCTCGCTGATCTTCCTTGGCATGTCTTCTGACACACTACCAGTATGTAGTTAGACTATAATGGATGTTGTGGTGCTGTTAGGCAGTGCAAAGCTGCATATAGGCTGTAGAAATGGCTTATTTGTATGCGTAGTATATTTTCCTTGAATTAAGTGACTTAGCATATTTGCATAAAGTACTGTCCTCCAATGTCTGTTAGACATCTGTAGGTAGCTCTAGTTAACCTGACAGGATGCAAGACGTTTTTGCTGTAGTTATGCACATAAGATTGTTTTCTTTAATGTGTCCAATAGTAAGTTTTAGTGCTAATACAGTATTTTCATTTTTGAGTAGCCTATTTATAATGTATTCTCTGACATGTAATAACTTGAGAATCCTTCCAGAAAGGGGGCTTCAGTTAAAGCCAGTCTTTTTTCTCGATCCTTCATATTGTATCATATTGGGCCTAATAGAAATGATGTGTCATTTTACTATATGAATTCACTGTAAATGTATGTCATTACGAGAGCTGGAATGTTTTACAGTAACATCATCTTTCTGGAGTTCATATATTCTGCCTTATAAAAGGAAAATATGTAATATTCAAAGTTTATAAATAAATACTTTATGTTAATCCTTTGAATGTGTCAGTAACCTTAAACATAGTCTGTTGATAAAAGTGCTGCTACACAGTATTTTGAATTGCCTGGTAAAAATTCCTAACATTCATTCAATATAATAGTGTATAGTGTAAATGACATTTGATAATATGCAAATGTTTGGATGGATTTTCATTACGTCACCCAATCCACCAGACAAGTATTAATGACCTTCCTTGGCAAGATCCATAGGATTTGCACTGGGTCTCCCGCATAAGGACCCTTACAGATAAACAGACGAAACATGTCCTTTCCTGCACAATTATAAAGTTTTAACGACCCATTTGAATTGGATATAATATAGAAACATGTCTGCCAAATACAGAGTCAGATCTACTGCATATATAAACACACAATATGCTGATACAATATGAAAAAAAGTCAACTGTATAGTCCTTTTTAATCCAGTTATTTATTGACATGCGGGTTATGGGACAGAAATCTCAATATCTCGCTGTAATAGCACCACAGCTTGTCGTACTGGAGGTCAGTGGAAGTGAATCAGCATCAGTCAGCGAGTTGGCTTGGTACCAGGACACCATGTTCCTAATTGTCCCCAGCAAGAAAAGGCCTGGGAATATGAAGCAGTGTTTGGCAAGCCCCCAGCCCTGGAAGATGCACTGACAGACTGCCCGTCCATCTTATCTCATTGGTATAAGTACACCGGAATGAAACCATTTATCTTCATGGGGGAAATTTGAAGTAAGCCAATGAAAGATGACTAATGTATTATAAATTCAAGCATATGTTTATTTCAGAGCACTTTATAGCTTAGGATTCAGAATATCCAACATGTTTTCTGTATGAAAAATAACAAATAAAGGTATTTGATGGCAAACTACTCTGTTGTAAAAAAAAATACACCTGTGTTTCTTGTACATGATGTAATTTCAAGCAACTGAGACCAGGTACGGGCATGTAGTCATAACCAGATATAATTGCAATCCTTTTGCCCTCCAGGCATCCTGTGGAAATGCACTTTATGTTTGACAAGGCTGTAAGAAACCCTTCCATCCGCTAAAGGTGGAATTTTTATTCACTGGAGAAAGTAGGGTGAAGAGAGATGGCTGCCAGTAGTGAAGAATGAATGAGGGTGACTTTGGATGGCTGGAGGTCAATGGTAAATATGGATATTGGCATTTAGAGATGGATGAATGGGTTGTGGTCAGTGGATAGAAGCGGTTAAAAGTACATGGAAGGGGGGATGGGGGGGGACACAGAGTAGCAAAGGATGGGAGAAGATCTTTGGATCTGTGGATAGGAATACATGAAGGTCAGTGGCTCCGAACAGATGTAAAAATGGCTGCAGATTAGTGCACAGAAAAACATAAATCTCAGCAGATGTAATTGTTGAACAATTAAATCTGGGACATCAACATGAAAAAATTAAGTTTGCATCAACCCAACCCTCATAACAATTGGTCGTAGCAGATGGCCATATACCACTGAGCCAGGTTGTGTTTGAGGTTTCTGCCTGCTGAAAGGAAGTTTTTCCTCACCGCTGTTGCCAAGTGCTTATTCATTGGAGAATTGCTGGGTCTCTGTAAATTAAAGTGTAAAGTTTAGACCTAATTTATCTGAAAAGTGCCATGAGACAACTTTAACTTTAATTTAACTTTAACTTTCGCAACTTTACATTAATTTAATTGTTCAAAAGACAAGAAAACTTGCATTTTCCTTCAAAGAAGTATATAGGTAACCCTAGTTGATCTTCTTTGGTACAAACACAAAAACAACAATGTTATGTCATTTACACTGTTATACTATGAAATGGGAGTATTCTTACTTTTTTTTCTCTACTTCTAATTTTATTTTTACCATCAACCATAAAACTACTGAGCACAGAATCATAGAAGTCATCTGGATCAATAAATGATACCATCAGGATCATAGAGATAACATACAGCCTTTTCTCCAGTGCCAAGTGAACAAACTTGATAAGCCGTCACTTTCATCTCCCTGATAAGTACCATTGATAAGGGACTCTCTCAAATTTTTACCAAAGTAAATGTTTTAACTATTTAAATTTATAGTTTAATCATTTTCAGTGACCACAAATCAATAGATTTCAGTGACTACAAATGAATGAGAGTCAGTTAGCAGCAGTCAGTAGCTAGGAACTGTTAAAGGTCTGTGACCAGGACTGGTGGGAAAGGTCATTGATTGGGAGTAGATGGTCAGTGGTGATCAAGGTCAGCTGATACCAAATGATGGGAGAATTTCTGGTCAGTGACAGTGGGTCATTAGGAATGGATAAAGGTCTGCATGACCTGGGTATGGATAGGAGTCAGTGGCCGTGAGAGAATAAAGCTCAGTGGCTAAGAATGGATCTGGTCAGTGATTAAGAGTCGATGGTCAGTGGTAAAGATTGGATGGTCAGTGGCTGGGAATTGATAAAAGTCTATAAGCATTAATCCATGGTCAGTGGTCAAGTATGGATGGTCAGTGGCTAGGAAGGATGAAGATTAGTGGCTAGGAATTGATTTAGGTCGGTGGCTTTAAAATGATGCCTGAGGTCAGAGGTCAGTGTTTTGGGGACAAATGAAGATCGGTGCTCATTGGTAGATGGAGGTCTACGGTTAGAAACGAAAGGAGATCAGAGGGTTCGACTGCATTAGATGATGATGGAGGTCAGTCAGCGGGGATAGATGAATTATTTATCCTCACTGTTATTTATTGTTACCCGTATTAGAAAGAGAGAGAAGCTTTTGTGGGATTTGCTTTGGGATTTTACAAGTTTGCTCTGGGAGTAGCCTAGTTATTGTGTATAGCCCAATTTAGAATTAATGAGGCCAGTTTTTCAGAGTTTTGTTGTCCCGAGGGGTCTGCTCCTCACTGCTGCAGACAGACTTTGCAAGGAATCTTGGTTGGCCAGCAAGGGGATTTGGTCCCGTAAGTTGTTTATTGTGTTGTAAGTTTGTTTTTGTGTTGCCTCCGTAAACCGGTTAGCACCAAACCTCCAAGTGAGTTTACAGTTTGAGCAACCTTATTTGCACTTTAAGGCTCTATTTATTTTGCCACTAGCAAGGTATCTTGAAGATTTCTACATGTGGCCAAAAAATAAACAAGGACATGGTTTGGATTGTCTCAAATCTAATATATTTTTGACTCAGCTCCAGTATTTACAGTTTTTTTCTCTCTCACTGACTCCAGACAGTCATTAATTTACTTTCATTTCTAATGTGGATCAATTTGCAGACACTTGAAGCTTGAACTTGGCGATCATTGGTTTGGTTCATTTATCACTTCCACAGCATCTTTATTGAACACACACAGAAATTTATATTCTTTTTATTTGTTGAGGATGGTTAGCATCATTTTAAAAAAATATGCAGTTTGGGTTTGGAGACAGTAAAAAGACACATGGACGACAATGGGTACAGTCCATTGAATTATTGCTCCAGCAACAGGAAGGCTTCCAGATAGCAGGTGTTAATAACAGGGGAATCAGATTAAGTGAGGTGTGCAGGTTTGGACCTCCTCCAAGAAAGTGAGCTTGCGAAAAAACGGATCTCAGGTTGTTCCTACAAGGCTTGGCAAGTAAACTACTGGGTGAGCTAATTAGTGGGTTTCCTGTTGCACTCAATATAAACTTAACACTCTGCCAGCAGAACTGCCAACCTGCCTGATGTACAGCATCGGATTGCAACAAAAGCAACATGTGTGAAGACAAAAAACAAAAATGATTAACACTCTAGAGACCTTAGAATGGAAAAGTAAAAAAAAATCTGAGTGCATGTTTTACAGCATGAATCCATGGGAACTAAAATATTGCATGAGGTGAAGGGATGAAGCGGACCTGCACTCAGTCACATCTTTCTCATAATGATGAGACCTTGCCCTCGACTTTACAGCTCAATCTTATTATTCCACTGAGCTGCATTAGCAGATTGGTTCTGCACTCTATATCTCAACTCAGAATGATGACAAGTGACACTTCACTGTGAGGAAGAGAGGACACTACTGCTCCTATTCTCACCCCTGCTGTCATAGTTCGAGGTGGATGATTTGTCACCCCTGCTGTCTGTTTATAGGCTTCATTACTGCAGGTTGAAGCTGTGGCAGTCTGGGTACAGTGCCAGAAACTCAGACAAGTACCTCCTCCTCTGCTCTGAAGGCAAAAGAAGGCATAGCAGATCGGCCTTGTTCAAAACTTGAATCATTTTTCTATGGTGAAAGCTTTACTTTTACACTTCTTGTTGAAGCTACTGAACATGATCTTTATTTCTAATAGGGACTGATACATACTCAAATGTTCTGCCATCAATCTCCTATTATATTCTCAGTATATTCAGTCATGGATGGCCTCAGTGTGGCCCTAGGTACCGGTATGTCTGCTGGTCCGCTATTTTAATCATGACTGAAAAATCTCCACAGCTTTTAATGGATTAAGATGAAATTTTGGGCAGACATTCATTGTGCCCAGAGGGTAAAATACAAGGACTGTGGTTGTCTTTGCTGATGTTAAAGCCCCCCTTGATCTTTCTAAATGTCTCTTGCAAAAAGTTTAGATTTTAGCTCAGAGACAGAAGGAAATTTCATGAAGTTACCAAAATGTGTTATACCAGTTAGATTCTGATATTTCTCTTTTGCCAGAGGAATCTCAAGATTTATGGTGATGCCAGGTGGAAGTATTTTGATATAATCCTTTTTTAATAACAGAAAGTTTAATTTGATCTAAGACCAAGATGTTTATTTATACCAGTTCAATTTTGCATTACTTGATTTTTTGGCAACCTTGAGGCAGTGAAAACAAGCTTGAAACACAAAGCTGATCCAAATTGTTATTTATTTAGACGTCCCACAGATCTAAATCAACACTATAATGCACTTGGAGTTGCATGTCCAGTCCCCCATGTCCATTATTCATTCTTTTTTTAGCTTTTGGTCTCATCGGACTCCTGAGTGAAGTATCTTATAGCCTCATACTGTAAGTTGTGAAATGATCCACAACATCATTTTGTCACTAACATTGTCTGTCTGCTGTTTTTAATTTACCCAAGAAACAAGGTAGAAGCAGTGAAACACATTCAGTTAAGTTTTGGACCAAAAAACAAATCGAAAGGCTGAAAGAAAATTAAAATTCTCTGCAGAAATAAAAGAAACTGCAGAAATAAATTTGTCACTTTGCATGACCTCTTTCACATACAAGGGGTCATGTGATCCATTGCAGACAATTTAATATGACTAATTAAAATATTCATCAGAGTTGCTTGAATAATCAAACTATATTGGTTTGGGCCAGACTTCTGTTTTTATACAGATTTTAAGTCTGATATTGTGTTTGGACGCACTATTACAAACCATGCATTACAACACTCTCATTTTCATCTACACAAGGTCACCTCTGAGCTCCATTTGAGTCATTTATTCTAATTAAATTGAGTGTTTTTTAATTAAAATGTGTTTTTGTAATAATCACTATGCAATTTGTGCACACGCCCTGCTAGGGTCTGTTGAGTCAGCTGGACCTCAAACAAAAAAACAGTGCTGTGTGCTCTGAGTAAAGGGTCCAAACATGGCATGTTTGTTGGATGTAAGATGGCTCCAGTTTCCTCCCATTGCTGAAGGTTCCTGAAGTGAAGAGAGGCTTTAAGATGAGATAACTGATGGATGGGGCCGCAGCCTGCCTGGCATGCCTTTAGATTTATGGCTGCACGGCTCCATGTCCTGTATAGTAATCCATTTGTGAGACACTGCATCATTTTTTGACAGCTGAATTAGAGTTCTGTGTGACTGCTCACCTTAGTTTACAGCACAAAAGGCTTGCTACATCAAATCCTGCGCAGAGGACAGTAGTGACAATTTTTTTTTTCCCCCAACAAGAATGTTATGTAATGTTATGTAATAGGTTCAGTGTCTATACATGTGACACAGAAAGGTGAATTCTGACAGGTCCTCCCAGGTCTTTTAGTAACGGTCCTTAGATCTAGTCATAACACTGAAAAAGCTCAGCAGGGATAGAAATTTAATTTCAGCTGGTGATAAATTACATTTTTGTTCATCTAATTACAAAAAGAGTTGTCTTTATTATATATTTTCTTGTTAACAATGACACTGAAAAGACCAAAGCAAACAATGAATTTATCCGACTAGAAGAAGCCAAATCCTGATGCAGCCTGTTTCTCTCTGCCATAGACCTCCTTCATTGCCTATACACTATTAAAAACACATTAATGAGTCACAGTATTGCAGTGTTTTTCCATCATTAAAATGAATGTGGACATTGTGGTTTGAAAAATACTGAAAAATACTAACCATAGCACCAAAAAATTGAGTAATATGCAGGTGAACATAGTCTCTCCGATGCACTTTTTCCTTCAATGTGACATTATTAAAGTGGTCACTTTTTGTGATGAACCTTAAGAGAATGAAAACCTGAATCTGCAGCTTCCCCTCAGCATTATGGAGCTTTGTAAATGAGTTTCTCCTAATATTTTTTGTCCAGCCTGCAACTTTCTTTTCTTGGTTCACTCTCAATGCTCTAATAACTCCGTCATTTAGCAGCTTAAGAGACAAACATTTTCCTCGGGGTTCAGAGACCAAAAATAGAGCTACAAGACAGTGAATAGAAGACAGTGAATTGTGGCTCCATAACTGCTGGATGCTTAAATAAGCAACTGATTTTTGACAAGTTTACCATCTCAGTGTGAAAAAGTGATATGTCAGTGTGTGTTCATAACATATTTCTGCTGCCAATTTTACATTTTACAGATGGTTCTTGTTCATTTTGAATAATAAAGCTGATAAAAGAGGAGTAAATTTATTGTGTTAGACATGTTTTTTCAGTCACACATTAGAAAAATAATCCATATTAATTCACTTCCCACACATTTAAGGTTTTCAATATGTATAAACAGTATCTCATATTGAAATCTAACATTTTATCGAAAGCATGAACAGTAGGAAAAACAAACAGATGAAAAACACAGCCAATTTTAAAGGAAATTAACATTTAAATAGCAGTGTCCACTTTACAATTTTCCTCCCTCTTTCTTCTGTTTGGCTTTCTTCTTCTTCTTGGCTGGTTTGCTCTCAGACTGCATCTTGCTCTTCTTGGCAGGCTTGGGCTGAGAGGCGGTTACGCCATCGGCCGGTCGTTTCTGTTTTGTTTTCTTGTCATGTTTCTTTTTGGCTTGTCCTTTGTCTGCTCCTGGTTTGTTTGCGGAGGTCGAGTTGTCTCCTGCTGGCTCTAAAACAGGTTTTGAACGCTTTTTACGCTTTTTTGTTTCGGGCAGAAATCCTTTCTTCTTCTTGGAGGCTTGCTGTTGTCCGCCTTCCTTGTCAGGCTTTGTCTTTTCAACTTTGGGTTTCCTATAAATATGAATATAGAAAGGAATACAAGGTCAACACAATGTAGAAGAAAACACAAGATTACTGTCTTGTTGCATTTATACGAGGATTTTAAAGAAACCTGTTTTCTTATGTGTGTGACAATCATCTCTAGAGCTCCTATTCATTCTTTAATAGATGGTGACATAGAAAAAACATAACTCACATGACTCCAAAGTGTTTCATCACGTTCCAGTAGGTGTCTTCTAACTTTCCAGTCTTATTAAAAGTGATAATGCTGGTCAAGGACTCCAGGACCTTCTGAAGGGGCTCCAGGTTCACAGATAGTTTCTACACAGCGCAGGCAGCAGAAGCAGACACTTGAGTTGGGCTGAAAATACATCAACAGCTCATCATGATTTCCTCTTCAAAAATCAGTCCACTTACCTGCTGGTGAATGTGCTTGACCAGGAACTGACAGAGCTCGAGGGTTTTTAACACCTTCTCCTTCACCACCTTGCTGTCTGTTTGACTGACCTGCTGAAGACTCTGAGAGAAGAAGAAATCAGGGTTAGATGGTCATCCACGTCATCATCAGATGATTCAGTCGCTGCCGAATCATGTCTTTACTGCAGTAGAGATGATTATTATACTGGTTTTTAGCATCTTAGACACCTATGCCACCACCAAACACTTCACAATAAAAAGCATGTTAATGTAAAGGTGATGGGTTGGCCTTTAATTTAAAGCTAAAGTGAACCTAGATTTAGACATTTTATGCAGCCGGTAACAGTTTACTTTAATTCCTTCTATTAGGCATTTATAAGCAGTATACATAAATTTAATATGTGATTTTAAACACAATATCATGTAGTTGTAAACAGCTAAAATAAGATTTTGGATGTACAGTATATGTTAGCCATTTAAACTGCTTATATGAAGGTTTATTTATATTTATATTATCACAGCAGTCTTTCACTGTATTACAGTAGCCCACAGAAGAAGTTATAGTTGTTTAAAAACACATTTAAAATCTCACATCTGCTTTAAATTTCTTTATTACCGAGAAAATTATTAATTAGAAAACAAGTTACTAGTGTGGGGGCTAGCTGGATGCTAAAACTAATGTGGAGGCAGGCTAAGCTAATTAGGTAGCTAGCTTTATGTTACTGTGTGGAGCAACAAGCCAACGAATAAGCTAGAGCTAGCTGTATGGTTGCAGTAGAAGCAGCTTATATCACTTCTCCATGAAACCTGAGATTTTTATAAATAAATCAGAATTTTCTATGTAACAAATAACACAAGCTACTCTCCAGCAATTCAGTGATTAGCTTAATCGGTTGACAGTTAAGCTAACAGTCCCATCAGCAGTTGTGTCGAGAGATTTAGCTCACTTAGGAGTGAATATTTAAAGTTTTATGTGCTTCTTAAGTTCTCCAAACTAAGCTGTTGAATAAAAACACTCCCTCATCAGTCTCTGTTATCTAAATATATTCAGGAAACAGGCTCCGCACATCAGAGGCCTGTTTGCTAATCCATGTACCCCAGTAGCTTTGTTATACCCAGGCTGCCATTAGAACAAGGTCATAAAACTGATGTTTATGGCTCCTTGGAGCTATTTTGTTTTCTTTTGCAACACAAATCTAGTCAAAACAAGTTTAAACCAATCGCATTTCAAGAAATTGAGACATTACAAGGTTCTTAGAGCTCTTTAAGATCTTTACGACAGGACAGTCTGCACCTTCTCCAACGGCAAAGGATGCAATGTCCCCTTTGAGTTATGTAACTGATGATTTAACAGTGATTCAGCAATTTCACTAAAACTTTTCAATAATTTTTTTTCTACAGCACCTGCAGTTTTAGTCAGAAACACATTCTGAAACACTGTCTGGGCAAAGCTGTTTTCACATGTTTGATAAAGGAGAACAGGTCAGAAAATGAGCACTAACATCACATCTTATTAACGACAATTTTCTTTTTTGGCAAATGCAGTTATGAGGCGATGAGTTATTTTGTTTGGCAGCTACAAAACAGAAACAGACAGGGCAATGCAGAGGAGGCAGTTTGGAGAAGAACTGCAGAATCATGTAATCACCACCAGCATGCATGTGTTCACCCTTTAGCCGTCCTGAAGATACATAGAGGACAAGCGGGTGCAGTATCAGCTCTAGTCATCGTTTATCACAGCAAGAAGCAATTTCATAAACCTTCTAGAGCAATATAATTAAAATCTGCACAGGACTAGAAGATGCTGGTGTGTGATGTCTCAGTTGCAGTGAAGAAGTAGTTTCAAACCGTCTTGTACATAGAAAATGACAGAGCACTGGTATTGAAATGATATTGATGGATACCATGACTGTAATATTCTGGTGTTCATTCACTCACTTTATGGCCAAGGGATCCTCAAAGCATTAATTCATTTATTGGCACTGTGTTGGCAGCACAGCTATCTGTAAACGCTGCAGCTAACTCATTATACCTTTATGAAGATACAAATGTGTTAGCGAAAGGCTGCCTAATAACGCAGCCTGACAAAGAGGGGACATTAGCATTCATTTGAAGTTGTTTTTTTTGGCTATCTTATAAATGAAAGTCAAACAGTCACTCTTTTAGCTCTGTTTATGGTCTCCACCCATTTATGAGGAACATATTAAGCTGCAAGATGCTCCATTAAGGTCATCTGCCAGTTGTCAACATAATCTGTGTCCCTTATACAGTGTTGTTTCCATAATAACTGGACTGAAATTCACTGTTAAGGCATTATTTTACAGAAACAACTAATCAGATTTCCTGTTTCCTGTGGACACAGTTATTCTTCAGTGTTAACCCTATGATGTGACTGTGATGTAGAGCTGTGTTGACCCACCGCTGTCAGCTGACCCGTGACCTTCACACAGAGCTCTGTCCACTGAGCGCCACTCAGCAGCTGCTGAACCTCCCTGCTCTGCATCGCCCGCAACACCAGCACACACGCTTGGCCCTAAAACACACAAAACAATGTCAACAGGAAGTCTAAAGAACACATTAACTTACAGCACAATGACCTGATAATAACTGATTATCTAGCAGCTGGTAAGGAGACTCTAGCTATGAACATCAAATAATTAGCAAATAATTAAAGTGTTTTATTTTGTTTTTTCTTCTGTTTTAATTTATAATTTCAGGAATTCTGCTGCTTTACTGTCCCTGCAGCAGAAAAGGATGATAAATCTTTACCTGTTGATGTACTCTGACACCAGATGTGATGTGCTGCATCGCTGCATCCAACAGATTCATGCACAAAACCTGCACATGACAGACAAGCGTCATTAGTTACTGGAAGCTGGGATTTAGCCTCTGTCTCTACAGTGTCATAAATCTTGCAACTAGTTTTAAATGTTTGGTTTTAATTAGTTATTTTAATGCGCAGGCTTTGTCTCCAATTGATGTCACCAGTGCAAGATGACCTGTGTGATAAGAATTAATTTTTGTACAGTGAGAGAAAGTAAAAATACATCCTTCATCTTTTTTTGTCATTGAGTCATACTTACAGGGAATCTGTTGATCAAGTCTGTGAACATCTGAGCGGTCAACGGGCTCTTCCTCTTGCTCATGAAGGAGCTCAGAGCCTCTCGGAAGATGGTGGAAACCCGATCAACATCCACATTACCCATGAACCTCAACTGTATACACACACACAAACAAAAACATTTATGCACACCAAAGAAGATCAAACAACAACACAGCAAGGCTCTTTCATTAAACATGAGAATGTAAGCAAGTCTTTTTCACTGATGAGTTTTTAATCATGTAGCAGTAAGAAAAGCTCAGATATAAATACTGAAACCAGTGAAGACTGAATTCCATTTAGGTGCTTAAGTTTCAGGGTCCTGGTATTGTTCATGTTGGCTAACTATTGTGGCTTAATGGGACACTTGAATGCAGAGGATTCATTGCTGTTGTCTCATTTTGTCCAATATCACACTATAGACTACAAAAAACCTGAAAATAACCACATTTCATTAGCTTAAAATACAGATTTTGTCTATTTTCCAGAAAGTGGCTTGACATGGCAATGAAAATATATCAGTTATCAAAAAAAAAAACCCAATAAATCTGAGACAGACACTCTGGCTAAAAGTTATCCAGGACTGACCCACTTCCTGACCCAATAAAATACTGGAACAGACCTGGAATTTTATCTGGTGCAGAGCTGGACATAAGAGATAAAATGTGATGGTAACAATTACAAAACTTTAGTGATGATCCATCTACTAACCAGCTTTGTAAAGTAAAATTTAAAGAAAAGTCTGACCTGACCTGTGTCTAATTTGATTTAAGGAACATTGGAGAAATTATTCTTAAATTTAATTTTAACTATTGTGACCATCTGTGGCAGCAGTACTTTACATAAGCATCATTATGTTAGAAGCAGATTGACTTCCTGTTGTCTTACTTCTGACTGTTGTCCAATGATCTAAACAGGCGTGCATGTGTGTGTAAACATACGTCATTTGCTGCATCTTTGTTGGCTGCCGGCCCCTCTTTGGTCTCAGCAGGTGGGGCCCCTCGCAGCACTTTCACCACATACAGAGATGCACTGCAAAGACAGCTGAACGTCAGCGAAATACAAAACACCCGAGGCGACATTCTCAAACTATATGTAGAGCTCTGCTGTTTCAATCTTGACCTTGAAAACTGATGCAAGTAAAAGTAGATCAGACTAACGAATAAAAGACAAAAAAAGAAATTTAATCTGCTCATAAAGACTGTGTGAAAACAGCAGAAAGCACAGAACAAGTGAGTAAGTGGAGCTTGGTTAGGTTTGTTTTGTCAAGTATGCAGAAAGTGTTTGTTATGATGTGGATTTGTAAAGCTTTGGAGTAGTAAAATTTAAGCACTTTTCAAGCAGTTTTATGGTACCTAAACCAAAAATCTCAAGACTCTTGAAGCCTTTATTACAAATATTTACATTTTTGCTATAAATGGAATTTTTTATGGTCACATTAACAGTATGTTTTGATCAAAACTAAGAAATGTACGTTAATTTAGATGCAAGGAGCCAACAAGCAAATCTGATAACAGGATCTTTTCAAAAAGAGTGAAAGATTCTTTGATTTACATTAGTGATTGTGTAAATGACACACCCAATTATATTGCAAATCAAGCATTTTTAAAGGGGTGTATTCAAGTGTTCTATAGTCAGACAAACACAGTTATTATGACATGTGAGAAAGTTTAGTGTCATTTTTACACATTCATCGGTAAGTTGTACCTGAAGTAGTAGAGGCAGACTGAAGAGTCGGACAGTTTCTGGGCTTTCGTCATTAGTTTTTCCAGCAGGTCATGGAGCTCCCCCTGTCTGTCACCAACGGTCCTGCAGTAAACCTTGGACCTACACAGCTGGTTCCTAACCAAATTAAAAAAATTAATCCGACAGAAGGCAACACTTACATGTCCTCAAACTAAGAATGAGTTAATGCCTGCACTTCTAATTTCAACATTTAACACATTGAAAGACAGATTATCTGAGTCAAGGACATGACAATGCTGGACACATACTGAAATAAGCATTTTCATAATAAATATGTGATTCAGAAAACAAAAAAATAAAAGAACAGCAGCAATGTGAGACATTATGAATTGGCTTAGTCCACAACTATGGATTACCTGAAGATATCTGCAGCTCGGCGGAGGAAGTCCTGCTCCTGCTGGTCGCTGTCAGAGCTCATTCCTTTGTCGATGATGGTGAGCAAAGGCTCAACCAAACCCAGCACAAGAGGACTGCCGGCCTGCCGGGCCACAAATGCCTCAATCAGGTCCAACACCTAACGCGTATGGAAAAATTAAACAAAGGCGTGAGACGGCATTGAAGTCAATGGAAGGCTTATGTTTTCCACTTTTAATGGAGCTAGGTTAGTAGTTTCTCCCTTTTTTACTTAGCTATGCTAGACTCAATCTGACAGTCTTTCTCTAATCTGACTCTGGGTAAAATGGCAAACAAGCATGTTTTTGTTTACAGGTCCTTTAAAGTAACAGACTCAGGACAAAGTACCTTGATCTTAAAGTCCCGGACCAGCGTCTTCTCTTTCTGCAGCTTTGTCTTTTCATCATTCTTGGCCTGCGTCTTTTTCTTCTGCTCTGAGAACAGCGCTGCAAGACCCTTATCCAACTCCATCATGGCCTCATCATCCAGATCCTCATCACTGCTGCCGTCCCCCTCTGTGGCCTGAATACATTACGAAACAACAACAGAGAAGTTAAACACAAAAAAACACTCATTTCTGCTGTAGAGTCTGCTGTGGCCTGATCACTGCTGCTGAACTGAGACACGCTCTTTTATTAACCTTTTAGAAGTTCTGCATAACAGATAAGGACATGACTAAATGAACTTAGCTGCGTTAAAACATTAATCACTGCAATGTATATGAGTAGAAAAGCAGTAGATGGCAAAGGTGATCAGCTCAATTAATGGCAGGCTGCTCTGAAAATGCATTAAAAGCAGGCTAAGGACTTATAAACTGAAAGGAAACACAGTGTTAGATATACATCCAAAAAATCCATTATTCATGTATAAATTTACAAGAATCAGCAGCCATGTTAGCAGCGCTGTGATGTTGTGTTCAGGCAAATGTCAGATTGCTAACAAGCTCAGAATGACAATGCTATCGTGCTAATACAGCAGGTATAACGCTGCCATGTTCACCATCTTACTTTACTGTTAGCATGCTAACACATTAGCAAATCAGCTCAAAAACCCACCAGAGCATTTTGCTGCTGCAGGACCTTCATCACCTCCAGACGGAAACTTTGGTCCACTTCCTCTTGTTCCATCTCCTCCTCGTCCTCTTCCAATGCTTCATCATCATCGTCATCTTCGTCATCACTTTCATCCTCCTCCTCATCTTCATCAGAGCCATCTGATCCATCAGACTCATCATCCTAACAGTCATTACCACAAGTTTTAGGAGTTCAGTATCAAATGTTTTTTTTTTTCTGCAACAGCATGAGTGAAATTGTACAAGTATCAATAGGCATCTACAAAAAGTCTGAGTGAAAATAAACTGATAATTATTAGAAAATCTAGTTTTAAAAGTTCTCTGACCATTTTGGTGTCACATTACACATGGCAGACAGCTCCTTTTCAACTTAATTACCATTTTTACTTAATAAACACGAAATAACACAATGATACAATGTTACTGACAAGATGACAAAACAGACTGTGAATAGGTTGAAAAACTGACCTCCATCTCCTCATCCTCATCATCTTCCTCATTGGATTTCTTTTGGGTTTTGTTGTCGTCAGTGACGACCACAGCGCTGTCCTCCTCGTTATCAGGGTCCAGGACCTAAACACAACCCCAAAACAACATCATCAGTGTCACTCAGAAATCCTCCAGTGTAACAAACATGACTTAAGTGACTTTGAATCAATTTGGTCAAGTTTGTCAACATAATAAGATTGAAGAAGCACCGGCACATGTTTATTTAGACTGAGTCTTCCATGTTAGTTTTACAGTCTGACAATGAATGACTTTGTTTTCGTTACTTACATCTAAGATGGCGGTGAGAGCTGCTGCAGTGACGTGGGGGCAGATGGAGGAGAAAACCGTTTTGCAGACCTGTCGGATATGTCGGCTCGGCTGGGACAGCAGCGACAACAAGATGTCAACCATCACCTCCACCCACTCAGGCTCCTCCTCCTGCTGCTCTGCAGCTGCACAGAGGAGGAAGGAAAAGGCACAAACATTCAGGCAAATTTCATACAGATGAATACAGATCGCACTTTAAGAAAAGAGGCAGCATCATCTAACCCTTCTTGTTTATGAGTTCTCACCTTGTTTCTTCTTTTTCTTCTTGGCCTTTTTCTCCTGCGCTTTGTCCACACAGCTCTGAAGGTCCTTCAGGATGTCCAGCAGCTCTTCAGGGGCCTTTTGGATAAATACATTAACAACAGTGTTAATGGTCAATTGTTAGGCTCTTTTCTATGCTGATGTTTTGACTGTTATAACTAACAAACAACAGCAATAGTGAATCACGGCTCTGGTGGTTTGCGGTACCTTGAAGAGGTGCATGCCGACCAACAGGAAGAGCTGCTGGAAGGCGGTGTTCTCTGCAGTTTGGCCTTTCTTTGCCTTCTTCTTCAGGTTTGCTACAGACTCCACCATGCTTGAAGAAGACACATGTAAAGGCACAGCTTTAAAACATGTTCCTACTGTATTTAGCAGTCTTATAAAACAGATACATTGGTGTAAGGTGTCATGTGTCAGCAAAAAGCATGAAATAAGATCCAAGTTGTCCTATGGATCTGTACAGTTAGATATAAGAAATGTAGCTTGATATCTGTTTCTTCTAACTCCATTACAAGAGAAGGAAGAATGAAGCTGTAACTTGTCATTCTGATCTTGTTTTGCTCCTGGGGGCCTAATTTTAGAGGCCTTATTTCTGTTGTCCTACCTGTCCCAGGCCTGTCTCTGCTCCGGGCTAAAGGGCTGGCTGCTCTGGGCATGTTTTGGCTGGTTAAGAAGCAGTTGGGCGTACTGGACCAGGTGGTAGATCCACATGGTGCCATCTGCTGTTACACCCAGCACTCGCTTCTGGTTGAGAGCGACAGCGTCGGCCGAGTCCTCTGTCTGAGGCAGGTGGTGCAGGGACATGAGGAGTCTGGAGGGAGAACAGACAAATTAAGTGATGCAGTGAGACACCTGAGCAGCCTTAGAGAAAACTGGGTTTCCCTTGTCAGGAAACTCTGACAAAAAAACATGCTTAAATCATGATTTTACTTAAAGCTGCTGTAGCTTCCCATTTCAGCTGCTAAATGTTACTAGAGAAAATGTCTAAAATTAAATCCCACTAAGTATTATTTGTGGAGCCAAATGTATTACTCTGCATAATGAAGTGACAGTTTTTACCCAAAACTGTAAAGAGTCAAAATCCTGACAGCACATCCACACGGCCCTTCATCCTCTGATATGATCTACAGTTTTTTAACAATGGCTTAGAAGAATAAACTAAAACTGACAGTAATCTGATGGAGGCAGTAGATTTCATCTCTCACCCAAAGAAAGAATTAACAAGCGCTCCTCTGGTTTTATCATCAAGTGGGACAGAAAGCTTTCCAGCCGTCTCTGGGATGTCGGCCGAGACCTTCTTGGTACTGAAGAAAGCGTGGAAAAAGACAAACCTGGAACAGAAACAACAACAGCTGATGGCTTTCTCTTCATCTAATAAAGAAATGCTGACATGGCTTAATTAAAGGCAGG
>JAPZDV010000006.1:23388708-23398737 GCA_029814665.1 Acanthurus lineatus | reverse complement strand
TTTTAAAACACCATTACGTAAAAACGTATAAGTTTTTTTCTTAGGGAACACATTATGTTAGAGACACTTATTATTACCTCAGAAATATTTTTATATTTCTGTTGTGCAATTTCTGTCCTGACATATATACTAATTTAGATACATGTGATAAACTAATCGGTAATGATCAAATATGTGCTACTATGTGCAAATAAAGGGGTTTTTCAACATGAAGTGCATCTTATTTATATGAAAAATAATCTTCATGTGTTCAGCATAAATTCAGAAGTCGTGTTGTTTTATTGGGACGAAGCACTTTCGAGAAGGTAAAAACTGTAGCTGTTATGAAACCTAAACCTTTGTAGTTTGTAATCCCATTAATTGTCCCAGGCCATGTCTTTAAGTGGCTTAACCAGCCATTCAGTTGTATCTGCTGGAAAATAAACAACATACAAAAAACACCCAAACAACTACAAAACAAAAATTTAAATCTGAACAATTGAATTTCTTTTAACAAACAGGTCCCTTAACTTGAGCTCAATACACACTTACTTTAAGATGTTAAACATTCTTATGGACAAACACTAATATTACACACTTGACATGCTTCCTCTCAAGCTTCTGTCCTAAAACGCTGGAAGTTAAACTGGTGTGACCTTTGGATTGATGGGAGTCTTTGCTTCTACAAGACCGACAGCCGACGAGAGCTGGAGCATCGCGTCAACCTCAAGTTAGCATGTGTAGACGTGAGATCTGGTCTGGAATGTGGAGGTAAAACATGGCGTTTCAGGTCCATTTTGAAAAAAAAAAATGAGAAAGCATTGATTAAATCCACAAAAGCTTAACTTAAAAGGTCTACAGTGTACAATTAATGGGAATAAATTGGAAGAAATTGGATGTTAGTTTCAGATTTGGGTTTTCTTTAGTGTATAATCACCAAAAATTAAGAATTGTTCTTAAAAGGAGCCTTTTATATCAACATAGGGAGCAGGTCCTCGTCCATGGAGTCCTCCATGTTGGCTGCCATGTTTCTACAGCAGCCCAGAAAGGACAAACTAAACAGTGTATTTTGCATTTTTTTTGCAAACCTCTCAGCCACTGTAGGTCCTTCAACCTGCCTGAAAGAGACAGCTTGGAAGAAGAATTTTAAGCACCAAACAGCAAATAAAACAGCAGATGTGCACTATCTGCAGAAAACAGTATATAAAGAAAGTTTTTATGTATCATACACTGTTTACAATTTCTATCTTTCACCACTGTTGTCTGATAATTTCTCTGCAGGAGCTTTAAGCTGCCAGAGACAATTTTACAAAACCAGATTTGTTGCCTTACAGTTAATAGACAATAAACTCTCTTATGGACTTTCACAGCTAATGTGAAAACACGACTGCAGCTGTTCTCTAAAGGCTTTTAATCGCTCTTCTCTCTGAAAAATACTAGTAAAATTTAAAATTGGTGGTCCATCTTTTTGTATGTGATAATTGCTTAAACACTTAAATTACTGATTTTTTTTAAAACCACAATTTCCATCACACACATTTATGTTCAATGACAGCAAACTATTTAATTACTCCAATCAAAAAAAACATGAATGGCCTCTCCAAGTTTATTTATTTAAATCTTGTAGAAAAGGTGAGCTAAATGACTGATTCTTAGTTTTACTTGATATAAAATAGTCAAGTTTCTCTTTGAGGTTTTGAATGAGAGATGACTGAAGATAATGTGGTCATTTTTGGGTGAATTTATTCCCTAACTTGTGTTGCAGAAATGACTCCACCGGAGAGTAATCCCAGGGAGAATCGCATTGTAGTTCAGTTCAGAGACGGCTCAACACTCAACCTGTGTGCCAACAGCGAGGATGAATCCATGTAAGTACTCTCAGTCCACTCTGCCTTCCCTTTACAACTCCGTCCGTCAGCTCCTCATTCCTGTTCATGTCTTTCTCAGAGCGTGGAAACTGACTCTGCTGGAGACCAAGAGGAACCCGGTGAGTGATCCATGTTCTCTGTCAGAGCTCAAACATGATCTTTACACCCTCGGTGGTGTTTGGTATTTCCACCATCTGTGCTAAAAGCGGCGTTTCCTCTCTGTAGGTTTTCACATACGACCCGTACGATGACTCCTACCAGGCGGTTCCCATCAACAGCTACCACACCGTCTACATCACACCTGGAGCAGGACCAGGTAGCCTCATGAACGCAAACACTGACCAGGAATCTTTTGACTTATAACCATAAACTCAACATATTTACTTCTGACTCATAATTACAGACTCAACATGTTTAATTTAGACTATTTTTAGGCCAAAAAAAGCAAAGGATTCAGTATTTTTCCACCTTAATTATTTTTTTTAACTGAAAGCAAAAGGTTCCAGGCAGATTTTGGACCTTCATGTTTGTATTTAAAATCCAAATAGATGTCAAATTAAAATAAAATAAACAAGATTTTGGAGGTAATAATTTTCTTTGCAATGGAGGAATAAATTTTGACTTTTAATTTCATGTCATTTTTTTCCCCTTCACTAAAATTCTTGGAAAAATATTGAACAAGGTCAATTACTTCTGCACTGCAAATGAGCCCAACAGCAGCAGTTTATTCCAATACAATGCATCTTGTTAATGTTCATCTAATCTGCACATTTAAGTGGTTTGGGAAAAAAAACAAACAAAAAACACGAGACAAAGCAAATATCTAAAATTTTTGCAAGGCCTTATTTCACTGTAAGCTTAGAAATTTGTACTTACTTTATCTAACACATCTATTTTGGAAATGTGTATCATGTTAGCTGAATATGAACTGAAATAATGAGCATTTATAAAATATTGTTAGAAGATAAAATATAAATCCTGCTAAGACATCACAATTTTAGTTTCTAATCAGATTTCTTCTCCTGATTCAGAATAAATAACTTTTAACTCCTACAATAACTACAATTTCTCAAACCATGAATCAGAATACAAGTTGACCTTAAACATTAAATGCTTCTTACCTCCGTCTTTCTCGAAGGAACCCACCAGGTCATCGTTCACAGGGACCCATTTGATGGAGTGATGGAGCACGTAGCGATGGGATTACTGGCAGGCATGGCGGCAGGCGCGGCGATGCGATCCTTCCTCTGGATGCCCTTCTTGTTCTGCTGAGAGGATCTTCATTACTTACATGACAACACTGCACAGCCTGTCTGTGCACATGGACCGGGAGCCTGACATCTGCATGTGTAGAGAGACTTTATCCCTGCATCTTTTTGTTTTATCTCTTTTCAGACAGACAGTCTGCCGTTACAAACTGATGCTTTTCTGGTTGTTTGGTTTAAGTCTTGTGTGCACTTTTGCATGTAAGACTTAAGCTGAAAAGGATGCTTTGTAAATAAATGTTCCTCCTGCAACACACTGGATCCGCTCGAGAGCATTTGCAAACATCAGAAAGTCATTTTTGTATGTGAATGTTCTTTTACTCGCTGTTTAAACTTTACATTTTTCAAGCTTAATGCATGTGTAGTTTGTAAAAGATGTGGCCTGCACTTGGAAATAAACTGATATATTACCGTAAAATTAGAAATAGTGACCTAAAATCATCACTTGACTTAATACAACAAACAAATTATAGATATCTATTGTGAAACTCGAACAATTCCGACCCAAGGTTGACCTGTTAGCTTCTTCCAATTAGCTAATAAATGAGAATAAATAAGAATTTTATTTGTCAAATTATGTTTCCAAGTTCCAGAGTAAACCTTCAAACTCGAAAAAAATGGTCTAGTTTTTATTGAAAGAATACAGTTTCTAACTACACAGAAATTTCAAAACTGAAATCACTGAATTCTCGTCATCAGAATCTGTATTAGTGTACATGAGCAGTGCTTGTAGAACTTAAAACCAAAGAACTAAGGAACTTCAGGCATTTCTCAGGTAAAAAGGTAGAAACATCTTTTGTCATACCACAACAAAATTAGTGTCATCAGAGGATGGTTGCACAAAGGTTCAGTTAGGCAAGGCTCAAGTTTTTTTTGCTTTAGACGAGTCTAACATGAGTTCAACTGCTTAAAAACAAAAAAAAAGGTTATTTTAAGTTGAATCAACCAACTAACACTGCTGTTTGCTGAGAAGAGTTGTGCTTTAAAGGTGCTAAAAAGGACTGTGGCCTCAACAACCATCACAAAATCATGAATTGCAGCTTGGAAACTGTATTTATATCAACCGCTGTTTGTATTTTCTGCTTTTACTGCCGTGAATTTTCATGGAGACCTTTTAGCAGAGCACATTAGGCAATACAGCGATCACTGCAGGTTTGTGTGACAATGTGGGAGTGTTGGTCCATCTGCAAATACAATTTAAGTCTTTGTATTCTCTCATGGCAGAGTCAGCTCTGCTTGCTCTCATTGGTCGATGAGCTGATTGGCTGCCAGAGCGAGACATCGGGTCGTTTTCCTCCAAAAGTTGACTCTGCTTTGACTTCCTACCGCAGGCCCACTGCAAAAAAATTCACGTTTTCAGCACATCTGCTAATTTGGTCTAAATGGGCTCTTAGCCCTTTAAGTAAATCTCTGAGCAGTTTGCAAAAACAGCTGATCGAGGAAGCTAATTTCTGCATTTACCTTAGTCAGACTTTAAGGAGTCTGATTCTTTTTAATTGAATTTAAAAAAAAAAAAGCTTTATGTGGTTTGTGCTGTTTGCCTCGACACACTCTGTATCAATACATCTCTGTACAAGAAGTGGAAAAGTATAAACTGACCATGTTGTTTTAGTTAAAATCTCTGCAGCGCTTGTTGGTTTGCCAGACCTTTCAGATTCAGTCTGAGCTCACAGACTGAATCGTAAACTAAATGTTAAATCCACGATTTAGTTGAAACCGACACTTGTGACATCAGTCCTCGTGATAAAATCAACTACTCGTACAACATCTCATTTGGCACAGCTCAGGAACTCATATTATGCTCGGATATCGTTTTCTAAGCATGGATGCAGCACATTGTCTTTACAAAAATAGTTTGCACTTTCAGCAGAAAATCACACGTTTCCCGGTCACTCCTCCTTACACATGACTCCTCTCTTAGCATGTCCGTTCAGTTGGCTTTTCGCCTTCCCTCTGTCATCTTCTAACTTCCCCTCCGCTTGAAGTTTGCGGATCAGATCGTGGGGACCTTTGCCCATCAGAGCCGACGGGTGCCTGTAGGAGCCCCCCAGCCGGTCCCACAGCGTGAAGTACTGGCCGTAGTTGTAGTCGAAGAACAGGTGGTGGTCGGTGTGGTGAGCCGAGCCGTTGATGACCTCCGTCAGGGAGTCGGGGACGCGATAGTCGCCATCGTGGATGGAGATGGTCCAGATGTTGACGAAAACGTACAGGGCCAGGTAGAGCACCTTGTGGAGGGGGAAGAGGAAGGGGTAGATGTGGTACGGGAGCCCCTGCATGAAGCCGTCGACTGGATGAAAAGCATGGCTGGCAAAGGGTGTGGGGATCTTCCACAGGTGGTGTGGTTTGTGAAACAGCTGATGGGGATAAAAAGGGAAATGAAGGTCAGAGATGGACAGATATAGTTCCCTCTAATAATGCACAATCATTTGCAAATAAAATATGTTTACTGACCAAGGTTTTTCATGAGCCCATGTAGTAATATTATATATATATTCATGTGTTTCAAAAGGTGATAAAGCCAAAACTATTGAACATAAATGTTAATCTCCAAAGACCTAAACTGCTGCTGCTACTGAAAATTCAATTGTTTTTAAAGATCAGCGACGTTTGAACTGCTTGTGCAATCAACATTCTTTGAAAAGTCACATAAACTGTAGATCCTCAGCTTTTCAGTGGTATCATGTGCCTTGTTTTCTTGGGATAATGTCAAAAAAATGTCTGTAACTTGCTTTGGGCTAAGTTAAGTTAATCAATTCTCAAACAAAGCAAATGTAAAATTCATACTTTAAAATGGACTACACTGAAATTTAAAGTTCCTCTGAGTCAAACAACGTACAACAATTGGTGCTGACTGCTAGAAAAGGTTGAGAAAAACTAAATAAATCATGACAGTCATATTTTCTCAGGTCTGTAAGGGTTAAAAGGGATAAAGTAAAAAGAAATTTGCAGTAGAGAAATTAAACTTTGACTAATGTAACCTAAAATTATCTGCATGACCGGATAACTTGGGAAAAAACTTGAGAGGAGCCAGAAAGGTGAAACCTAATGAGTTCAAGAAGTACCACAGCTGTCCTCACCTTGTAAATGGACTTGTGATGTAAGAACCGATGAATCCAGTAGATGCACATGTCCGTGAAAAACAGGAAGGAGATCATGCTCAGGAAGAGTCCAGGCCAACCTGAAAGCACGAATCACAAGAATAAGTTGTGTTCAAGTGAAACCACAAGATTAAAGACAGCTGTTGAGCTCATTCTTCAACATACCGAGCGGAGACTCATCGACTTTGTCGTACAGTTTGCTGTATCCTCTAACTTCAGCGAAAAACAAGGCCACTGTCGGGATGCTGATCCAGGGAAGAGAGGTCATCGCATATTTGATCTCCCTCTGCACCTGATTCTGTGTGGGAAAAAAATAAAAACATACATATCAAATGTAATGTTTAAACATAAAAAGATACAGCAGGTTTATAACACAAGGAGTTTTGGTAACAACAAACTCCTGGTAGAAACATTATTGGTAATCACAGCTGAATCTGGAGGCTGTGTGGACGTTACACTGACTGTAAGTGTCATTATTGCACTTGATGGGTTTAATTTATACTTATAAAACTGTGTTTTAACTGTTGTGATGTTATGGTGTTGTAATTCCTGTGACAGTCGAACAAAATCTTCAACACGTTAGCAACATTTGTTTAGTGTCTGATAAGTCAGATAAGGCTGTTTGACATTACTCATTTTTTCTTACTGATAAAAATGGATGACTTCATGAAAGGATTAAATCAATCTGGGATTAGCCCCGCCCGAGATGATTGACTTTAAAGAAATGCAAACAAACTAGCATTTTTTCCCATATAGCAGCATGATAATGGGTTCAACAAGATCCTTCTCCAGTGCTGGCACAGCATTTAAACAATGTGCAGAGATAATTATCACAAAAAGATTATGTTTGTTAGACGCTAATGAAGCTAAAGACACCATAAAGCCATTTCACACCTAAAATAGAGCATGTGTATTTTTTTCCTAAAATGCAGGTAAACCCTTAAAAAATAACAGATTGACTTAAATACTGTTTCCTGAAATCCAGTTTGCCTTTCTGTTTGTTTCTGGTGTGTCATGTTTGACGTCACAATCGAGCATTAAATCAAGAAACAGCAGAAATCAGCAAATCTTTCAGTGTTTGGTGTTTGCTTTCAGACTTAATGACTAAATGATGTTTGAGCGCTGCTTGAATGAACATGGATGAAAAACGGACAAATGTTGTTGCATATTGCTTTGTTTCTCAGTGCCGGTAACCTGACCTGAGAACACAGAAAGTAAAACCATGCTGTTAATTCTAACATCTGAGGCTGGTACCTGCGTTATAATTCAATACAACTAAAACAAGTAAGTCAAATCAACTTTCCAGCAAATTGGCATGATAAGCTTCAAAAGGCTGGTATTCATTACATAACTATCCTGCTGATGTTCCATTAAATTTGCCCCCCCTCCTTCTTGTAGATGCAAAGTTCAATTGATTGCATTTGTTTCACTGGTGCCAATACTCAGGTTATTACTTCACCAACCATAAAATGAGATACTGGCTCTTCACCTCTAAGAAGTGCGGGTGTTTCTTCAGGTTGTGGTCGAAGATGAGAAAGTAGCTGAGGGCCCCCAGGCCCAGGTACAACACAGCGGCCCCCAGGTTGGTCACCACCAGCAGGCTGATGATCTGCCGCAGGGCCCCGTCCTCAGGCCACGATGCAGGGTACACATACGGGGTGAGGACGTAGTAATCGGCAACATTCAGCACAAGATCCATGGTTGAATCTGTGATACGTAAAATTAAAAAAAACACAGTTTAACTAATCTGACAGTCAATGTTTGAATCCCTGAACATAAGATAGTGACATTTTACATAACCAACCCCTTATTTTTAGCAATTATAAGCTGCATTAACAAACAATATTTTTTTAAAATTGACAGGGATTAATGCATATTTACCAAAGTTGTTTGTTAAGAGCAAATAAAATCCTTCAAGGGGTTTAAAGGGTTTGTTTACACATGCAAAAAGTTATTGCTAATGAAAGCGTTACAACGTTTTTGCACATCAAGTAAGACAAAATATTATGTAAATGTATTCGTGTATTACTCCAGAAATTGCTTCAGTTTTTAAATCAAAATAACATCTATTTCCAAATAATTGATCAGCTTGACCCTTATTGGACTTCTGGATTTGGCGTCTTGTGCGCTGAAAGGTGTCTAAATTGTAGCATAATTAGCACAAGGTGTTTTATTTCTTTAGTTAAGGACAAAATAACCAACTTAATTACGATCTAATGCACATTAATAAATATAAAAAGTGTTGCTAAACCATAGGTATACGCTGAAAAATGATCGTAATATGATATTTACATAACTTCCTGATCGACCCTTTACGTTACGTGACGTCTTCATAAAAAAGGTAAATAACATGTTGCATTAATAAACACTAAAATCTGCATAATATTAACAAAACCGTTAGATTAACTGTTACATATTTATTTAAAAAGTTATACTTACATTTTAAGTAAAAATCATACCTTGTGTTGGTTGCTTGCCTTCCTGTTCAAGAGTGCAGGGATACGTACTAAGCTCCAGCGTGAAAGCAACCAATCAGCAATGATTCGACAGACGCGTCATAGACACGCTGTCCAATGAGCGCGTAGTTTGTCATCACGGCAGGTTTGTTGTTAATTCCTATTGGCCAATTGCAGGATCTGCTCATGGTGGCACACATCGCAAGCCGAATTCTTAAAAAATGAATAGTAAATATTAGTAATGAGAAACCAGATACACTTTAATGACAAATCTGGTTTTAATCAAACGAGTTAAAATGTTTTTACAGATATTTTGACTTAAAGTTTTAACTAGGCGAGTTCAGATTAACGAGTTTGGCGAATAAATAAATGTTTAAAGGGCCACAGTTACAGATACATAACAGATCGATAGATTGAAACTTTTTTACAACCCAAAACTAACTACACAGTTAATAAATCTTGCATTAAAAAAAACCCCAAAACAAAAATGCATCAACGTGACTGTTAAGAAGTAAAAGCTTAAAAAAATATATGGACTTTAAATATGTGCATGCACAGGCCTGCAGTGTGCAGATTGTTGCCATTGCAATTAATGTAATATGATAACAAAGCAACATTTTCTCGGTCATCACGTCCTTAAAGTTATTCTTTTTAACTCTGTTGCTGAGCTTGACATGCAGTGTTTCTGTGTACAGACACCATGCTGTCCTGATGTCCTGTTGGTATTTATGATTGAGAAACCCCTGAAATCCTTCACCTGGGTGGATTCAGAGATCAGAGGACTGTTTTGTCTTGCGGACTGAAGACTTGAACCCTTTTGACCCCTGTCCTGCTATCAGATTTTCCTATAAACACAGAAGATGCTCAGTAATACAAAACCTCATTTACAAATGTAGCAATTTTAAATTCTCTTCTCTTTATCCAAACATATGCATCTCGTAAAAAACACTTTGTAGATCCTTACATTAATCTTGGGAAGGTACTCTTCGACATCTTTCAGGACGCTCAACAGTGTAGTTTCTAGTCTTTCATAATAATTTTGGAAAAGGTAAGTGATTTAACAGACTTCCTCATTTTCAGCAATTGGCAAGTTGACATTTCATTTGCAAACTTTCTGAATAATGTTTAGTTTACAGGATTCACTTTGACGCAAATTTATTTTGTACTTGTTTTTGCATCCTCAGGTTTTGATATCAATACTTTACATTTCTGATTTCACCAACTACAGGTGGAGTAAAAGTAAAATTAGGGGGAAATATCCTGGATTGGTGTAATTATTTCCTTATTGTTCCTTCGAGTAATCTTAAGTGATTTTTTTGCTTTCAATTTTCTCTCTCAAAATAAACCAATTTAAATAAGAAAA
>JAPZDV010000006.1:23334422-23378380 GCA_029814665.1 Acanthurus lineatus | reverse complement strand
CTCCTGTGGAAAAAAAAAAAAAAAAAGAATTCAGTCAACACATCTATCAGTAAGCAGCCGGCCAGGCGCACTCTGAGCCAAGACAGAAATATTGACAAAATGTCTGCTAGCCATCTTATTATCTTGCCCAGGGTTGCAGTTGGCAAAATAGCACATGCTGGAGGCAGCGGCAGTGGAGGGGTGTATGTGTGTGTGTGTATGCGTGTGTTTGTGTGTCTCCATGTGTGTGTTCTGTGGGTAGAAAGAAGCCAATGTTTGTAGAGCTTGCAACCCCGACACCCTGTTGTTGTAGGGCTGAGCTTTGAGTGCCGCGCCATCATCTGTGGTATTAGTGTTTCTGGCTGGGAATCGTGAGATACCAAATGAGAACACATCTGATAATGAATGATTCACTCACTACATTTCTGTTCCTGGTATGACTTGATGGTATATTGCTGTGGCAACATTAGCCAGACACCAGTTGCTCACACCAGTTGCTCTGCTGAGAATATGTCCAAAACAAATCTGATGAAATAAGTCGCAGTGGGATCGTTAAAGGGATGAGGTGCAGCCGACGGGAACAGAAATGGGAATCAGTTTGACAGTGAAGGCAGCAGCAGCAGTGGCAGCAGCAGAAAGTAAAGACAACTTCACAGTGATTACAACAACATAATCACTCAAAAGGCCGATAAGATGCATCACCGTAACAAAATCAAAATCAATACAATCAGTCAGATAATATGCAGGAGTCAAAACCTCTGTGTAAACCTTAAAGACAGGACTAAAGATAACTACAAAGTTCATGGATAAGGGACTGAATGACAACTGAGCAGCAAACTTGGCATTTGAGTAATAGAACGAGCATGAAGTGCCAAAAAAACTGCAGTTCCTTGAATGGCCACTTGAGGCTGCCCATCCTCATAGAGCCCCATATTAAAATGCCCAATTTTACAGCAGAAATAAAAAACATGTTTACCGCCTGGTGCAGAGATGTGCTACCTGTTTATCTGTTCAAAACAACCATACAGGGGATGAATTTTTATATAATTCACCTGTTTAAACTGTATCAAAGCTTATAGTTACACATAATCTAGAGCAAAGGCACTTCTGGCTCCAGAATACCAAGATGGAGACGGCCATAATATCAACTTCAGTCTTCAAAACATTAATCCACAAAGCAATGGGTAACCTCACAACGGCTTCAAACCAAAAACAAGAAAGAACATGAGCCAGACCAACACTGGTCAAAGCATCATCTGCACAAAGGAGAAGAGAGTATTACATGAGCTACAAGAGGAAAACAGTGCAACTGAAGTTATGAAAAACTATTAAAATAATTTTATCATACATGAACTATTGAATAATGAGATGAGAAAAAATAAAGTTTTTAGTGTTTATTGACTAGTTTGTGGATAACAGCAGACATTTATGTCTCTTTTTATGTAGCAGCTTGTAAATCTACCACCAGATGTTCACGGACACTTTTTCCTTTCTTGCCAAAATGCTTCAAAAGGAATTTGTTTGTTTACCGTTAGCTTAGCCAAGTCATATTGTAAACAGTAATTGTGCAGCAGAACAAAGTGATAATTAAAGTGTAAAACTACAAAGCAGCAGTTGGTGATGGTCTAACAACCAAACCTGCATGTAGGCATTTTTAAGGTGTGAATAAATCTCAAAATAGCCGCTTTAATTTGTCTGCAGTAGCGTCCACAGGACCCTCTTTGAACCACACAAATCTTATGCCCCTAAACACCTTATATTTGGCTCTACAACTGGTCACACACATTCGATGTGCTGGAGCAGCTCACACTGACCCAGCGTGACGTAAGTCAGTGTGACCGCTGCCTCATGTCACACCGACTCAGGGATGGAGAAAAATTGTATGCTGCTTTGGAAGTGGGCATCGCCTTCAGGGACAGTGGATAATGTATGTCTTTTATTGTAGGTCATACATGACATGATATCATTTTTCTGTAGAGGACAGTCATTTTCCCCACACTAGCTTTGCTTGTCAGCAGTATTTTAAGTTGTTTGGATAAAAGACGAATCGTTTTATATCCTTGCACTAAATGTGTGAGCATATTAATACATAATAATCTATTACCTGTGCACATACAGGGACTGTTCAATTAGAGGTACAGAAATTAATCGATTAGTCCAATTAGGACATGAGGTTATGATGTGATTGGCTTCAGATGTAACAACATTTAAATATTTGCAAGTAGTTTCGGTTTTAATAATAAATGAAATTAACCAACAACAGGTATTTGCTCTGACTTAAAAATTAGATATTTCCTAAACATCTGCACATTATAATCACTGTAAGTAACATACTAACAAAATGTTTGATGCTTCCTAGTCAGAAGTTGGAATTTTTGCTACATAGTTTTCTTAGTTCAAGGCTTTTTCACTTCAGCCATCAACTGAAGCATGGGAGCATCCTCCATGACCAAACAGGAACATTGATAAAAAGTGAGTAGTACTTGGACTTTGTGTTTTGCTTCTCACAGTGACCCTGGGTCAGCAGGAAGTGCAGCAGAGATGCCCCTCACACTGAAAGAGTTTCCTGAGGCCACAACACAGGGGGCGGCCTTTTTGTTCACAATGACACATTGAACATTGCTTTCACCAAAACCAAACAGAGAGAAGCTGGAGTTTGTGGAGGTCAAATCAACATCCAAACAATTAAAGGATGAGTTGTTCAAGGGTCCAACACTGAAGAAAAAGGACTGAAAGTGTCTCTTTGATAAAAAAAAAGTCAACAATTATTGGACATAGATTGTCATAATATATGACGAGAAATAATTAATCCACATATGATGCATGTTATTGACTTTACTGATCCCATATTACCTCAAATAACATTATCAGGTCAAAATGCTATTTGTTCTTGATTACTTTTGACCAGATGCCATGACATTCTCAAAAACCTCTGCTGCACTTTATGTGTAGTATTAATTATCAATTGTTGGCATGTTAACATGCTAAAGTAAGATGATCAACATTGTAAACATAAGATAGCATCTGTTCAACATCAGTATGTTAGCATTGTTAGCATGCACCACAAAGGACCATTGACCTAAATACAGTTTCAAAGAGCTATTAGCATCGCTTAGCATTGTTATAAAATGCTTTAATAAAAATTGCTTCTCTGTGCTTTTTTGAGGTGTAAGCTATTTAATTGCTTTGCAGACACTTCTGTTGAGGAACTTAACATTTAAAAGGTAGTTTTATCACAGTTAGGGTCTCTAGGATGAAGGTTAGCACACCTAGCAACCATCACTGCGACATTAAAACCCAGGGAGTTTCACGCTGTGCTGTTTTAGCTGTTTAATGTACCTTTAAATACTTTGCACAGTAGGCAGATGTACACTAATTCCTACAGTTTTAGTCTAAAGTCTGAACTAACTTTGCTCTTTGTTGAGTTTTTAATTAATGCAACTAAATTGATTAATGGCATTATCACATTTGACCTTGTCCTTTCATTAGTCTCACTCCACTTTATTAACCTTACTATGGTTCTTTTGTTATCTTGGAATGAGTCGCAGGGATTTTGGCCATTATAAGTGTAATCTTTGATACCTCATAATACATTTGTTGTCCTCCACAAAAGAGACAAGAGGGCAGTTTAATTATTTAAGGGGATTAATCAAGCAATAAAGGGTGTGTGCTTTTGAACTGAGTGAACAAAGTAAGAATATCAAGAGCAAAAATTACTCATTTAAAAAGACAATTGAAGCAGAATTTCCTGCCTAGGAGTGTATTGTTTAACCAAATTTGTAATTTCATGAAACCATGCCTGTAGTATTCATTAGAGGCACTGCAGTCAGTTTCTGCTTGGCTTTGTAAAATATCACTTCCAGTTAAACCCAGAGCACCAGCAAAACCGGCCTCAGTGGTACCAAATCAAACTTCCAGCCATGCAGATGAAGCTAAAAACACACAACGTTCAGGCTGATTTGTTTGCTGTAACCGACACACCCACAAATATTTTCTGCAAGGCTCTTTAAGTGTGTTTTTACTACTGGTTTAATGTTTTTTTTTTCTCATATCCCTGCCTTTCTTAATGACTGCATATTTCTTTACAGAGATCAGTGAATCTTTGGATGTCGGTGGGTTACTCACCTCACAGACCATCTGATGCTCTTTCCCGCTGCTGCCCCTGCAGAGGTGCACATTTTCAAACTGTCAACTCCTCCGTGTAACTCCTCATCTTTTGATCCAAGATGAGGCTCGAGTGAGTTTGAAGGCAGTGGCAGGTAAAACAGAGAGTAGAAAATGAAAGCGCCACAGGAAAAGGGGGATGGAAACTGCAGTTGGTTTTAAAACAGCAGAGGGAGACGGCGTTAATTAGAGAGATGTGACCCGAGTGCTTCTCAGAACTCCCTTCCATTTCCTCTGGACGCCAGTCACTTTCGGATGCCTTTTGGGAGGCTGCCAATCGCTAAATAAATAAATAAATAAAAAATATGAGGGACTGATGAGTCACAAAGAATGTTAAAAAAAAAAACAACTAAACATCAAATCACATTCAAACACTGATGTTCCTGTTGAGTGTTTTACAGTTGGTACATCCAACAAATACAATAAGATTCCTAATAGGGGGGGGAATAGTTTTTTCCAGCAGCTTTGGTAATACAAGAATAACACAGCAGGGAATAAAAGGATATTAAAGCTGCCTGGAAACAAAACTAACAAAGACGATGGCAACAATAATAACAAAAACATAAAATGTAGCTAACATTTGGAACATGATACTGAAATTACTTTGCATACACCTGCACATTGTAGCAAATGATATTAACATTATGACAGTATGCAATAAACATGACTTGCATGTCATTCTGAAAGTGTTAGCATGTTGACATTAGCGTTTAGCTTAAAGCAAGGCCATGCCTATTATAGATCTCCAAATATCCTCATTGTATATGACCCTGAATGTATTTCTTTAGAGTAGGACACCAAAGCAAACTGGATATGAAGACAGCACACTGAGGCCGCAGTGGCAGCAATGCTAACAGCTAGCCGTAGCTGCAGCTGATGAACAATTACCATCTGAAAACAGACAGGCTGCTTTCATAGACAGTGAAGCAGTGGGCATGTTTGTATCCTGAGGGCTGGAAAAATGAGCGTGCACATGGAAAGTTGCCAGTTGTAATCCCCAGACTGCCAGAGAGGGTCTGGGAGGAGAAAGTGAATGACTGGAACCTTTTGTGTTTGTGTAGCAGACAATACAAATAAAGCTTAGGATGAATTGGACCCACTGTGAAATTTGATTGGGATGAATGGACCTTGATGTTCTTTCTCTCTGTCCCCAATCTCTTTTAATTTACTGGTGTTGTGGAGGATATGGTTCTCATCATTAATCAGCAAGACAAATGAATCCCCGGCTACCTCGGTGTGAGAGAGCACCAGAAACCGAGAAAGAGAGAGGAAGAGAGGTAGAAGAATAAAGGAAGGGGCGGGGTATATAAATCAAGTCTGCTTTGATTAATTCACCTTGGTATAGAGGACGTGGCTAATAAGATCCATTAGGTTGATATTCAGGATTTCTCGTGCATTGTGCTAAATGTCAATAACAAAACGTCCAGATCATTCAAAATGGTTAATTACACAGAGGTTACTGAAAGTCTTTACATTTACTGACACCAATTAGTAATGTTCAACTCGAATTACAATCACCTGCAAATTATAATTATCTCAAAAGAGGTTCAGCTTTTTGAGTGGTGAAGGTAAAAAGCCATCTATCATCTAATGAATACACAAAAAATTTATTCGGTCCTGAATGCTTCATTTGAACAAATGACAATCAATACAATACTTTCATTTTAGGTTTCACTGATGCTGAAGTAGGCATGTATTTAAATGGAGAAACTGAGGACAATGTGATGGCTCATGATACTCCCTTAATTTGTCACTCACACCATTTAAATTCCACATTTTTTTGTCACCATGTCTCTTTAAATATAATATTTTCTGTGAGATGGAGCTGAAACTGAGAAGCCATTACGGTGCAATTACTAATCTGGCCACAAGAAGGCACTCTGGCACTCTGTTTTGGAGCTCATCTGCAGTGTCTCACAGAGGGAGAGGCACTTTAGATGGAGGTCTAACAGGCAGAAGAAGTTGCAACATGTGAACAAAATCTTCATTTCTGAAAGATAAGACTACAGTACAAACAAAAAGTCTAAATATATACACAATTTCTAAAATCTAATACTCTTTTTTTGCTTTTTAGTTTGGTGAAAAAAGGCAGAATGACATGCACAGACACCTTGTAACACTAACACAGTATTGAATTAGTGCCATACTGTTTAGGCAGTTGTTTAAATTTCAAGCCCAATCAATAAAAATGCCAATAGAAACTCAGGGAGATGAAAATAAACCAGTTTTACACTGATGTAATGCATGTACGCTCTGTATCTTCCCTTACATAGAAGAACACATACAACTTGATCTGCAGCAGAAATCAATACGAGGCCATCCTCTAAAGTGAGCATACAAAAACACAGAGCTACCATTAATGAAAACATGCATTATTTAAAGTAACTTACAGGAAGATAAACAGCTCAACATTTGATCTCAATTAAAGCAATGCACATTGTATATTTTTTAATCTCTGCAGCATATTATTACTTTGAAATGTGGATGTATTTATTTGTTTAGATTGTTGGCACAATGGTTATATTTCTGCAGGGCAAAGAGGGAAAGAGAAGCAAAGCAAAACAAAACTAGATAGTTGGCTGATACAAAGAAAATGAGATTAATTCAGGAACAATAGCATCTAAGAACCAAAGGGAAAATGTATAGTTTAGTGAGAGGTAAGGTAATAAAGTTTTAACTGGCCTTTTAGCTTCTACGTTTGTCTTTTGAGGGAATAAATGAGAGGTTAAGAGTTATAATTCGTGACCTTGTTGTCAAGGTTTAGATGTTGTCAAGAGTCAATTTGGCTGATCATGAGCTCATTATGTTAATTCATCTGCTTAAATAAGATTTCTCTTCAATTAATGTGGACAACAGATCAGCTCAGATGCAGCAGTCGACTTTCCTTCACCGACCCTCAGGACAGCTTCCTGACGACAGACTTGATCTGCGAGTGAAGGTTAAGTTTGACCTGAGGTTGAGATACTACAGGTCTCTCACTCCGAGCTAAGTGGCCGTGGGGCTTCCTCTCGATACCCTACAGCAACAAGGATGCCCTTTTAACACGACTCCTCGGCTCGGTCATACCAGTCACTGCTGATATCAGTAAAGGTTTTCATGGGGCAAAAAACGATCTTCCTGCGAGGAGACTCTGGAGTCGTACATTTTTAAAGAAAATAAGCTTATAGGCAAAAAATAAACTGTGTGAAAAAACACATGGTGAAACCTCGAACTGGCAGCAAAAACACACGGAAGGTGTAGATCAATTACAGCCTTAAGTTTCCCTTAAAAAGAGGGGGTAAAGAGCAGGCTTGGAGGGGCTAAAAAGCAAATGACTGCCTGAAGGAACATTTAGGACAGCTGAGTCCATGTTGGAAAATACCAAAGATGAAGACAGACCTGAGTCACCAGCTTTTCATTCAGCCGAGATCAATCTGAACAGCTACAAACAGGAAGTAATATTTGTCAGGTGTGAGATAAGGAGATGCTGTCCATTATATGTTTACACTGTTCTCTTAAGCAACATGTACATATGATCTCACCTGAACCAGAAGAAGACATTAGCTCCAATGCTCCTAATGGAGACACCTTTAAGTGGACTGCAGTAGCCAGCTAAAGTGAGACACTACAGATGAAGAGGAAGTGACATCACACCAGAGCAAATCACATCAGGGTCGGAGGTCAAGCTGAGAAAGTCCCTGACGTTTGTGAATATCTTTAAATCACTTTGAGTTCAAGTTTAAGTTCAAGACTCAATAACTGTTGGACTGATTTTCCATGAAATTTTTGTTAAGATGACATGAATGGCTCCCCAGAGAAAGACTCCTGCTAACTTTAGTGATCCTGCAGCTTTTTCATCTGATGCCACTGAAACATCAAAGTTTGCACTTATCCTGTGAAATATCTCTCATTCTACAAGATGGATTTCCACAGATTTTCATGGCTTCTGGAGGGTTAAAAAGCCTTTGGTGACCTGCTGACTCGTTCTTTAGGACCAGCAGCAGGCTGACGTATGTTGGTTTGAGTGAAACGTCTCACAGAATATTAGATTTCCATTGATATTTTTGCTGCAGACTCTATTAG
Source organism: Acanthurus lineatus (assembly GCA_029814665.1). Lineage (NCBI taxonomy): Eukaryota > Metazoa > Chordata > Actinopteri > Acanthuriformes > Acanthuridae > Acanthurus > Acanthurus lineatus. Next base: position 23,370,175 of record JAPZDV010000006.1, on the reverse strand, counting down.
AAGCACTCAGAATTAAAGTCTCTCAGAGCCGCTGACATGGCTGCAAGAGCTTTGTCTTGTTTTTCTTTACATGTTCTGGTCACGTTTCGGTTTGAATTTGTATAAATCACCTGATTTGTTTTTCTTATTTAGTGCTTTGTTAATATTAGATAGGTCAAGTGAAGTAATTAGGGTCAAAACAACCAAAACACCCCTTAATTCACCAACAGATGAATTCCTTTATATGCCAACTATAAGAAAACGAGCGCTCACATCAGCCCCCACTCACTCAAAGTTTTTGCTGCAGAGTGTAATCATATAAAATAAACATTAAAAATGTCAAAATAACCCACTGAGCACAAATTGCAGTTGAAAACAAAACAATCATAACAAATGCTGAATGGCACAGAGCAATTTTCTGCTGGAGTCAAACAAACAAATGTCTAGGGGCTGTTTTAACTGGTAAGTGGCTGCAGCTATGATTTCACAAAAAACAATGACAACAGCTCAAAGAGGAGGGGGCTGAAAGGAAGTTTTGTTTTAATGAAAAACAAGCACCTTGTGACAGGAAAGATTGCATCAAAATAATGTCTGTTATCCAGTGCTGGACTGTAATTTCACTGCTTTTTTGGAACTAGAGATGTGTTTACTTTAAAAAAAAAATACCACGAATACAAAGAAATTTTGTGTGATTTCCACTAATTACTTTTGTCTTACATTAAAGTAGTGCACAAATGGAGAGGACAGCTGACAAATTCAGCTTATTTCCCATATTTTTTTAAATTTATGAGCTAATGTCAGGACAGTTCAGACATTGTTAGCTTGCTTTTCATCCTAGTGATTAAAATGTTTCTAATATAAAATAAAGAAACTTTCTCTCATTAAATATCATCATACCGCAGCAAAAAACTTGGTCAAGATGTGTTTGTATCATCATGTTTGTCCACATCTATAAAATCCTGCTGTCTAAACAAGCGTGGCTTACAGGTAAGAATGCTGCCCTCTAGTGGTCAGAACTATTAACTATTACTACTACAGGACTATTATTATTATAAATGAACTGAACTAAATTAATTGATTTAAATCAAAGCAACGTTAGGGACCAACAGCATCCTCCAGTCCACCACATGCTAGATGTTTACATTCACAAATTAAAAATTAAAATTTATAGCCAATCAATAAATATTTTAATGTATTTATTGATTGGCTGTATTTATTTTGACCGCAGAGAGTACCAGGATGTTTGTGAGGCAGGTTTGTGTTAGAGGCAGACTTAAATTTCATATTCCCTTTGCATATATTTATTCATGTTTAAGTACAAAGCCTCCATGTTTTCTAATTTGGTCACTTTTCTCCTATTAGAGTTTTGTTTGTGTCTAAATACAAAAAAAATATAGTTTATCTGGGACACTAACACACACTGACCTGACTGATTTTAGTGACTTAAATGCAACATTAACCCTGAAGATTAGTAATGCACAACAACAAAGCATGTTAAAATTGCTGAATTTAATCACTTGAAATTATGTTAATGTACACTCTGCTTCCCGGCATGCACATTAAACAACAGGCAACAGGAGTTTGTTCATCCTTGATTTTTTATCCTCCGGCCTTAATGTAGACCGGCCTTTACTTCATGTTCATGTTCATGTTGACTTTGCCCCCTGGTCATCTTTTGTGACCTGACTTTTATATGTAATCATGTTTAACTTAAGGAAAAAAGAGTAAATGTTGCATCCACTTGTTGATCACAGTAAAAACTAGCAAAAAGGAGAAAAGCTGTTTCTTCATTATTGGAGTTATCTTGATAAAAAGTGGACTTATTAACACAAAGACAATGAGCCAGTCACTGTTTAACAATAAATAAACATCACTTCATTAACACCGTGTAATGATCTGGAACACAAGGTGTCCGGATCAAAAGAAAACATCTAGTTCTTGTTTGTTTTCTGTCGCAGTTGTTGCTGTTAGCAAGAATCCTGAATCCTCTGTCGTCTACATCTACATGAATTTTCCTTCTTTCTGAAATACAGTGGGTCTTTATGAGTGCAGAGGCCAGAAAATACAGAAGTTTTTGATGCGTTTTTCTTCAATAAAACGGCATAGTAAAGTAAATCACAGGAGTTGTACTGTATCTTGAGAACAAAGAGGTTTAAATGTAGTGAGAATTTGGCTTTGAAAAGCTTTTTAAATGTTGCATGTTGTAAATTCATTATTGATTACTGTAATAATAACTGCAGATCCATGTGTTCAATCATTTATTCACATCAGTGTCATTGTAACATGCATATGAATGTATAAAGATGGGAGAAGGACATAAAGGGAAGATGTTAGCAATGAGACCAGCTAAGACACATAATATTCTGCTTGTGTGCTGCTATATCTGTACATCAAAGTGTTGCTTTTCCTATAGTTTCTCTTTAAAATATGTCTTTGTTGTTGTTTTCTTCTCATCCTCTGTTTCCCGTAGAAATTAAGTCCATTATTACTTGTGCATAAACGATGTAATGCCACCCATGCACTTTGTTTACTATTATCACAAATCAGGAAATGCAGTTGTTAAATTTTTTGTTTAATTTTTTAGGAGGTTGATACTGAATGCAACTGCAAGAGTTTACATGAAGGTGTGAAACCAGAGGGATTCTGGGAAGTGGAGTTCGGTCAAAACCAGAGTTCGGTGTTGGATCAGATCTCACACTTTGGTGTGTTTGGAAAGCTGTTTTCTTTGTTCAGTCACATGATGAAGCCTGATGATTACCGACACTGTTTTTCTTTTGCTTTTCTTTTTTTTATGGTAACACTTTATTTGTGGTTATATTCAGTGAAACCAGCAATTACTAATTCAAAGATCTTGATCTTACAGCAGCAGTGAAGACTCAAGCATGAGTAAATATGTATTTCCTTTGTGTAAGGTAACGGAAAGCTCATAGTAAGCTAATAGAAAGCCAATAGAAAGCTCAATCTTAACAAAGTGGATGCAAATATCAGTGTCTTACATCTACATCCAGCAAAAAATTACAACTCATCACAAAACCTAATGGGCAAAACCAATTTGAATGTGATTTCCAGTGGATACGATTGAATGAAAACATACAAATCTTAATTAGTTACTTTGTATTTAACACATGCATGGAAAAAAACATTACTTAATGCTTTGCATGATGGGAACCGTGCCTGATTGCAGAGCAAGGACAAGTAGTTTGATTGTTGCGAACCGTTACAAAGGGCCCTTAAGGGTCGCCATTACCATAAGAGTTTATTTGTCTGCTGCCCTGCCCCTGAGAACCTCACAATCAAAAAAATCATTCATAATCAGCTCTGCTTCACCTGTTTATGTCGGGGTGTAAAGGTTTTGCTTTGTGGGGCATTTTCATGACCTCTGAATAGGTGCTAAATAGCCAATAACTGAACAGTATGTGAGTGCTAACGAGGACACTTTTGAACTAAGTTCATTAGATCAGGACCAAAAGACTGGCCGGCCTGCAATGAGACAAACAACAGTGTGGTCGCTCTGAACAATGTAATGGATAAATAATATATTATTCATTTCAGGATATAGCAGCTTTAACCTTTCTAGCTTGCAAGGTTAACACATAAAGACAAGACTGCATCGCTGACCTTTCCATTATTGTAGACAAAACACCATCACCAAGGACACATACAGCTAAATGATTATACTCAGGCTTTATTAAGTGCAGCCATTTGCTGTTATAGAGTCGGTTAAAGTGTAATGAATATGATTTCTTTCTATTTAAGTTATTCAAGGATATTGAGTAATGAGCCTGTAAGAGAACGACTGGCACACACATTAAACATGAACCTAGAAGTACATTTTCTATGACTGATAGCTTGCCTCTGGTCTCCATGTTCTAATCAATAGCAGTATTACCTTTACTTATTTAAGATGTTGGCTCATTATGTACAGCACTTGAGGTATAATGAGAGCCTGAGGTGAAAATGTAATTAAAAAGATAATATCTTGCTCTGCTCCAGTCATCTACTGAATACCGAATATTATAGGTGTGTTAAGGCCTAACGTAAAGACTCACTCATGCACCTGAAATATGAATGGGGAAATGCATTTCTCTATGACACATAGCTTACCTCACACCAATTCCATCCACTACGCTGGAATCAATAACAATATCTCCATTTATTTAAGATGCTGGTTAAAAAGGTTCACTGTGCTCATCGAGCAAGGAAGCAGTGATTGATTTTTTTCAACGTATGAATCTTGTTGAATTTATTAAAGCTTTTCACGGCGTTCCTTGAGATATTATTCTGTATTTGTGTTAATTAGAAGTGCTTGTTTTATACTGGAGGTTCACACCGGTTTACGCATTTGATGAAGAATTCATGACATCTGCGCCTGCCAAGGTTCACTTCAGATTCACAAAAAAAGAGCTCTCGACACCACCAAAGAAGAAGTGGAAGTGGATAAATATACCCATTCAGGCTCCCTGTTTCCATTCCTTTGTCTCTGAGTCTCAGCACAAATACACTCGTGATATTCAGCAATGCAAGGCTCGGTGAAGCTGAACCTGTGTAGTCAATGGTGAATTTGTAAGGCCTTTTTAAAATAAGACTGAAGTGCGGAGCCACACAAGGCAGCAACATTCATTATACAACAAAATAATGAGTATTTATCTCGAGTCTGCTGCTACTCTTTTGTGACTGTTCTTCTCACTTTAATCTATATCCAATTCCCCCTTAAATCATAGAGGTGTAGTGAAGCGGTCAGTGTTCTGCTCCTCTGCTGCTGCCCATAAAGCATTTTCATAAGCACAACCTGAGTATATAAGGAGAGGAAGTTATTATCATCACCCTCAGTTCCTGCTGTGAAGAGCTTGGTGTTTCCTTGAGTGATGAAGTTATATGCCAAATATCATCTACACACGCACATAAACATCAAAATCTATATGCCTACTGGCTGGAGTTCAGTTTTTATTCAGTTTTGTTTGATTTCAAGGCAGAGATTGACACAAACTTGGAAACCCTGGTTAGTACAAACACTTATAATTTATAATGTTGCTGTGTTAAATTTTTAATCCCAGAAATGTCTAGGCTCTCTTACATCCAAGAGTGCAGATCTCAAGACAACCTGAAAAGGAACCACCAGTGTGTAAGATATAACATTAGCCAACTAGCTAGATTAGCTAGCTAGATAAGCTAGCTACCTGTAAATATGGATCTGGTGGTGAAGAGGTTCATTTATTTAAGGCTTTAAACACAGTATGGTTAGTTTTTAACCTTTCTTCTTGTTGATGGGTTGTCTTTATCTTTCTTTTAACAAAATGAATTAACAGACTTCTGTCACTGGTTAGCCAGTGGTGCTAGCAAATTCAGTTATTAAGCTAAAGTAAACTGTTGACCTTAATTTTTTTCTTTTGCACTTTGTCAGCTTCACTTAGTCAAATCATTTTGCATTTCTGTTATTAGTTAAATACATTGTGTTGTGTTTAGATGGATCATCTCCAGAGTTGGGCTGAAATGCACCAGATGCAGTGACGTCTTGCAAACTGCAGCCAACCTATAAAACCCCCTCGGTGCCCCTAAAACAAGCATGGGTATCAAGACTCTAATGTCTGTGCAGGAGACTAGAGAGAAAGACATTTGAAACCTTCACTTTTTATAACCTCTTTCTGAATCTCTGTTATCTGAAGTTTAGTTTATTGAATGAGTTGAGCTTTTTTAGCAGCTAATCTTTCAGCTATATAGTAGAAACAGCCACAGAGAAAGTTTGATGAAGAGCTGCAGACAACAGCCTCTTACTGTACCTCTGCAAGCGGCTCAGCCCCAACAGGTAAACAACTTCTTTTTACCTACTCGCAGCAAAAATTATGATCCACTAGCCTTATTTTGATGGAAATGCAAATCCCTGCCATGCTGGGCCGAGATGAGTCAAACGAAAGCAGCGCATGTGGATTAGAGAGGCATGCTAGTTCAGTGTATGCACTGTTTAGACCTCCAGGCAGGATGCATGGGGGGCCATAAACAAAATCTTCAAAGGTCTTGTATTTAATAATTGTCTGGATCTTGCAATTTGACCTTATACTTAACAAAGTCTGTAAATGTTTTAAAAAAGGAGGTCTTTTTATCTGTAAACCTACTGCTTAGGCTATTAGAATGAAACACCGCAGTCAAGCTTAATTATCAGCAAATGGTTTTAAAAGATAAAAATAAATAACACAGTATTTGTTCCTTCATGTCCATATTAGTCCACATTTTCTCCATTTACTGTGGTGCATCACCTTAAATATTCACATTTAGAGTGAAAAATAATACCAACACTGATTATTTTGGACATTAATATCTTTTCTTTTTTATTAAGACAAGAACTCTTCATTGTTTTGTAAAAATGTCTATTTATGAACCAATACAAAATGTGTATGGGAATGTGGAACTCCTTTTCTCCATTGATACACATTAACATTTCCCAAGAACAGCAGAGAGACAAAAAAAAAAAAGAAAAAGAAAAAAGGAATCAATCTGAAAACAATGAATGGTGAAACAATCAAAACTTTTTTTCGGGAATCAAACAAGCTTCCAAAGGCGTCGGTGCGTTGAAAGTGACAGGAGCACAGCCACAACAAGTTTCTGATCCTGCGTCATTCCAATAAACAGTGTACTCTTTACGACCTATGTCAACACAAAGCAGTAGGCCTACGTAACACATCTTTTACAGTGCACCAAATATTAAGGAAAATACAGAAAACATGTACAACATATATGCAAATTTTCAACAATTTTTCGCCTCTTGGATCTAAAGTAATGTGTTGCACTTGATTTGATGAGGATGCATTGTACTTGCTTAAATGTCATTTATAGGTGGGGCCTAAACTTTGCATTCTACCTGAGATGCAGTCACATCGGTCAGCAACGCATGAACCAGAGACAGGACAATATCAAAAGAATTTAATGTGGAGAAAAACTACATCAGTTACACTCTAAGACCAAAGTCTTTTTTTTTTTTTTTTTTTTTTTTTACTTTACTGGGCATTTAATAGAAAATAAAATGATACATACAATAAACTATCATTCTGCTATTTACTTCAAAATGAATCCTCACAAGTTCTGAATATTTAAACGGACTCAAATGTTGTTTTTCATGTTGTTTTGTTCATGTTTCTTTTTATATTGAAACTTTGGGAGAGTAAGAACTCAAACTGTAAATAAAACCCTCCTGCTGTTCCAACCCCCACAAGGTTCAATATTCACAAATAAAAAATATTAATGCATCAGCCTTAAGGGAGAAGACAATATTCAGTTCTATTCCTTTATTGGCAAGTACATACTTTGAAGTCTGATTTAAATGGAAGCTGCCACATGTCACTGAAGCGAAATAGTGCTCACTGTAAAATACAAATCACACAATCTCAGTCTTACAAATGAAGTGACATCTGCTCTGTGATTTCATAAAGCAACGATAACAAGTCAGTTAATAGTTTTTATCAGACACCAGACCGTAAAACATCGAACCTAATCAGAACCCTTCCCCACCCTCACCCCGTCCACGTAACAAACACAAAACAGTGTCATCAGCATACAGTGTTAACTTAGTGGTAATTCCTTTGCAAGTACAGAACTTTTAAATTAACTCAAGTTTTCACAGAAGAATAAACAGTTGGAGAGTGTTGGACACAGCATCTTTGATCTTTGTCTGCAAAATCACTCCTGCAGCCCGCAACTACGACTGCCACATCCAGTGGAAAAGCTAAAAATATGTCCACAGATCCCACCCAGCCCAACTGCAGAAAATAAAATATCTAATGACTTTAGATATGCACAGATGCGTTATGCGCAGGAAAGTGAAGATATGCGTAATGCACTTCACAAGCACCTTCTCAAACTGCCTTTAAACGACCCCAAAACCACGATCTCAATATGGAAAGACTGAATGCTGTCTTCATGCATGATTATGATATATTAAAGCTATCACGTTTTTAATGTGTTGCAATCTGAGCTGCACAATGACAAAGTCCAATCAAGTGCGATAACATGGCAATCGAGTGTTGAATATAGTATGGGGCGTCCACACAGCAAGCAACACGTTTAAGTCCATAAAAATCCGTTAAGTTCCCAGAGAGTTCAGTGTAAAAGCGCTGTGACATTTTTATAAAAAGTGAATTTTAATCATAAGATATGATTGATATTGATTTAGGGGGACAATTTTGGTGTAACCTTAAAACCAAAACATTGAAATTAAATCTGAAGTTAATGTTAGAGCAAAAAGTAAAAGAGAGCTAGGTCCTGACACATCAAGCCAACTGTGAGTTTCTGTTTTCCTGGTTTTTTGTTCCCTCACTACTCAAGTCGCCTATTGTTGTGGACTTGTCTGTCGAATCAGCCTGTTGAATGAGTCCACCAGTGAAAGAAAGAACACTGATTGGCTGTTCCCTACCAATATATAGCCCTGAACCGAGCCCAGCGATCGAGTTATCACAGGTTCAGTAAAGCCCCTTAAGCATGTTGCTGTAGTATCCGTAATTTCACCCAAGTGTGGTGTCTCCTTTTCCTCCTCTGTCTCTTTCTTTCTTATTCCTTCACCAAAAGACCAAGGGCTCACAACACAACTGTCAATTGCAACTATTGATCAGACATATTCTCAGTTATAACATCTTTGTCTCCTTGTCTTTTTTACTTGAGGTGTTGTTTTCTCTTTTATGCATCTTATCTTCTCGTCTAAGAGTTGAAGTGATCGCTATAAAAACCTGTTCAGATAAATTATCTCAACACGTAAAACTTAAAACTAACATTTCAGTTATAAAAATAATCATGATGACTCAGATTGGACATTAACAATGAAGAAGTTATTCATATGTTTCAGCTAAAACATGAAATGGTGCATGTTGCTTACTGATATGCATGCAAATACTATCATTACACTAAATGATATTAAATGATATCTACTTTTGATATGGAATGTTGATTGATAAATTAACTTTTTTGGATCCTGATTTTAAGGTTTTGATTTTTGCTCTGACAAAAGGGGAAAAAATTACCTAATTTACTTTGACTGTATAATCGAAAGTGCTGTTTAAGATCAACAAACTCGTGGGACAAAATAAATCGCCGTCTTTGGTCTATTAATTGCAACTTTTCGCTCTGTTGATTCGATTTTGTTTTTTTGTTTGTCCAATCAATTCCGGCTTTTCAACTTGACTTCAAAACGTGTCTGCAGCAACCTAGACCTCCACCTCAATCCACCCACAGCTGTCACATAAAGGAAGGACTCATTAAGCAAGCTGCTTGCTGTGTGAACACATAATAATGACAAACAATGCCAATGAATAGACCCTCATTGCCACGTTAAGAAGCCAGGGTTTGATGCAACCCTTGGGATTACCACCACGGAGCACAACATGTGTATTAAGTTTCGGTACAAACAATTAATTACTTTTGGCATTCCTCAGTGCTCCCCAGCTGGCACAGCAAAAACAGATCCATTCAGTTTTGGCAGGTGATACATAAAGCAAGATAGAGAAGCAAAAAAGAAATGGATTTTTAGCAGGTACACACATGCAGAAAACCTTTAAATGTTTAAGCACTCAAGCTGCTGCGTCTTAGCAGGAAAATATATATATGTAGAAGGTGTGATGGAGTGGAAAGACCGGCCCGTCTCTCAGAGCGTTTCAGTTTGAAGACATTGACTTTCCCAAACATTTGCTTGTGTTACATTTTTGACAAAAAAACTCACAATGACTGTGACACAATAAAATCCACAAAGGTACTCCATTGTAATTCTAGTAAGTTGTAAAAAATATTTCTTAGTAAGGATTAGTGTACAATACAGCTGTGATTCCATTGGCTTGATTTACATTGGATAGTGTGTCTATGAGATAACATGAACCCTCAGATGAGAGAACCTGGATTGCCATGACTGTCGTTTATGTTTTGTGCAGCTTATGTGTTCCTTAACATAAATTTCGATGTGTTTGGAGTTTGGTTAAGGCTGTTCCTCTTTTTCGATAAAGTTATGTACAGTCCACCGGCATCTTTTTTGGCTGCTGGCTGGCCCAATATTAAAACCAAATGTTCTTTTAACAGCCTTTTATTACTGAGGCATCTTGACTGAGAGTCTGCCAAAAAAAAAAAAGCATTTTTTAAAAACAATTTACATTTTCTTACTTTTCCATTTGTAAGAAAAATATTCTAGCGTGAGAGCAGATGGAAATCAATTGAATCTCATCATTACAACTCAATAAAAGCCAGTGGGAAAACAGGGCTTCCATTCAGCCAAATAAAAGAACAACAGCTCTGAAATCAAAATAATGAAATGGGAGAGCAGCACGGAAAAAATAATGCACTACTTCTCTTTACTAAGAAAGGTAATTGTTTAAGAGGCAGTAGTATATCTGCTCCGAAGAACAAAGTGAGGCTGCAAACCATGAATTAACTGAATTGGCCCAATAAAATCATTTCATATTATCCTTTGCTGCCTTCTTTTTGATTATGTTTTTAATGTGGTTGTGTTTCAGGAGGGGGCAGGGGGGGCATTTACAGTACATCAAACCTTATTGTCATTTTTATGTCCTTTGTACAATGATATGTAAAGCATTCCATGCATTTTTGGAGCTGTCAAAAACTTCAGGAAAAACAAAAAAAATAAAGAGAGGGAAGTAATGGCTTGAGACGAATCACAGTATACTGGAAAGAGTTTTTGTTATGCAGGAGAGGATGCGTGTGAGCAGACACATTTAGGGAAATGAATAAAGTGGCTGTGTAATTTTTACCCTCATACAAAAGCCAACAGCACATTGATAATTACGAGTGGGAAAGATGAAACAGGGGAAAGAAAAAAAAAATATGGGGAGCAACAAGGTTATGCAAATGAGGAATCAACACAAATCCAAAGTATGGATAGAACAAGGCACAGAATTTTCTGCAAATGGTTGAACTAAATAAAATTCGTACCAGCAGTTAGGGAGGTGTCGAATGGTGAAGCTCTCTACAGTGATTTCTGGCGCACCTTCCCGCCCCCTAAAACCCCATCCCCCTGTCTTGGTTTACCGAAAAACCCCGAAGCCCTCCCGTTTTTTGTCCTTTTTTGAATTTTTTTAAATTTTTTTTACACACAAAACATTCCATCTACATCTGCAGACTAGACTAAACAACGGCTTAAAACCAGGCCTTTCTTTAAAACCCCCCATCTCTCTTCTTCCCTCTCGACCCCTCTACTCTCACTAAAAAGTGATCCTGATCCAACTCAAAAATCCCTCCATCAGACCCCTCCCCTTCTTCTCCCAACGCCCCGCCACCCCCCCTTTTCCCCAAAAACAGCTCGGTGTCCCAAACAGGACGTTAGAGTGAGGGGTCCTGCTTTGATTAGATGTAGTACTCTTTCTTTTCGTCCGAGTTGGTGTGGCCCCCCTCTGCGTTGATGATGGCTGTGTCTGCGTCCGCTGCATCATCTGCTCCTTTGGCTTCGTGTGTGAAGTAGGTACCTGAGGAGGAGGCGATGAAGGACAGTGTCACGGACTGGATAATAGCCTGCTGCTTAGATGATACAAAAAGATTAAAAAATGTGGCTCTCCATCCCACAGCACACCTAATTATGCAAATCCTTCTCCATGTGGCCATTTATACAAAACCTAACACCAGCAAGCTGTAATATTCAGATTATACATAATTTTCTTTCTTTTTCATTCGAGATTGGCACATGAAAATCAGGGTTTTTGAAATGATCTCGAGTGTGGGGAAGAGCATGGCTCACACCTTCAAATTAACCTTGTCAAGTTCGGCGAGGAAAAAAAAAAAAAAGGAAACTAGCAAGCCACTTCAAACTTAATTTACAAGATTTATTCACATCGTATCATAGCAGAGGTTGATAATGAAGGCAATATTCCAGATCGAATGAGGACGGGCACTTTAAAATGCGGGAGAAATAAAAGCAAAAAAAAGCTGCTTTATTGGACAGAAACAAGGTGTTCAGTGGTGCTACAAGAGCAGTAACATGGGATATGTTAAAAATACATGAAAGAAAAAGCCAAAGCCCTTATTTTCACCCTTATTTAAGGATAGGATTTCTGACAGATGGAGGGGAAAAAAAAACACTGGATCTGACATTTTTACATTCACTTGAGCAGCCATCATTCTATAGGTCTATCTGGTAGGTAATTTATCTGACTTTTGGCAGTGCAACCTCAGTTTGAACAGTTATATCAGAATTATGCTGTAATCCGCCCCCGTAGCCAGTTAATACGACTCTACTCCTGTTTGTTCTTCGGGTTGTGAGTCGCCTCAGGTGAGTGTTTTGTTGAGTCATTTTAATGGAAAGTTTCTGACAAAAAAAAAAAAAAAAAAAGCAGCTAAAACTACCTGCCTTCTGAAACATCCTGAAACTCTGCATGAATTCATTATCTCATGTGACCTTCTCTGGCTGCAGTGTCACTTCTCAACATTTCTCTGCATCGGTGTAGAAAAACCAGGAGAGAGTGTTAAATGAAACTCTTTAAGTATCTCAGAGAGCATTATTGCTTTTTAATGAATATTCATAGCCGGTATTCACGGCACTTTAAACATCTTATAAAAACATATCATTAGTCAAAGTGAAGTGGCCTTCATTTAATTTGTTTATTTGCTATTTAATATTGAAAAAAACAAATAAGAGAAAAAGTGGCAGACGATGAGCATTCAATTGTAAATCCAGTCATTATCATTTATATCTAGTATTTGTGGCTTTGTCCATCATTTATATCAGCTATAATAACCTGAAACACAGCAAGATGCTAAAATAAAGTTGAGTAGAGCGAGAAACAAAAAGTCAGGCTGTTTATTTTACAGACGAACCAAAGTCTGAGTCCAAGTCAAGATTGATCCAGAATATTAGCCTGTAAACTGTGATGGATGTTTGGACAGTTTGGGTGGTAAATTTACTGTCAGTCTCAATGTCACACCTCCTTTTTACAGCATCGAATAACAAACCAAACATCTGAACATGTATCAGTGTGATTAAAAACTTAATACTATTATTTTTTGGAACAAACTATTTGATGATTAGGCCTATTTTTGTGATTTAGTTTGGCTCATTTCCATCTGCTAACATGGAGGTGATGGAATTAATGATTCATATTGAAGCCAGGCACCAGGGGGGTGATCAAGATGTTTTGGCTTCACTTTTACAGCGTGTCATTTTGTCCATCTTTATATACAGTTATTGTGCTTTGCTTGTAAGTGCGCTTGTTAAAAACACTGATTTATCCCCAGATTTAAGTATTAATGTAATGACAGCTGGAAAAATCCTTCAAAATCAGCAGACAGATGCCAAAGTCGGCATGAACAGCAAACCTTTACTGTTCTCTCTTGCTGCAGTGTTAATCACAGCTGTGTGTGCTGAATGAAGGATTGTTACCCTTTCTGTGTGCAATTTTACTGAAATGCTGCTAAAGTTCCATTAATGGTGCAAGAAAGTAAAATAAAACGCCCTCTAAGGTGCAATGCATGCTGGAAAACGAGTTGCCCTCTTATAACCTCATAATAACCACTCAATAATAATTATTACAACATGTTTATATGGTGTTTATATATATATATTGCAATATTTATTGACTGACCTAGAACTTATTCACAGATTTAAGGGAAATTGTCTGAATCTCCACTGATTCAAGAAGGGTGAAAAACAGATGCAGCGTGTTATGTCTTTGGTGTTCATAAATCAAGGAAGAGTCATTTAACTGGACACATAAAAAAAAATATCAACCTCGTTGTGTTTTAACTGATATTTTTTTCATTTTGGAAATGTTTTATAGTTCACCACTGAAATCCTTCAGCAGACAACAGGAAAGATTTTTGCCTGAATGTTCAGCTTCTGGACTGAAATCTGAGCTCCCCATAAAACAAAAGCACGTCTCTCCTGCACCTTTAAATTGCCTCATTTAAGCATTTCCTTTCTAAAGTGGTTAATGTATCCAATTCTATTTCCTCCTGCATAAGAAATATCATCATAGTGTGAAATTTGTTATAGATTCTAATTATTTCTTGGTTATGAGTGCAGCAGATGAGATGCGTTATACTATTCAGCAAGACTGCATGAAAAATGTCATTTAACTCACCATCAGTAACCCGTAGCCTTATTAACTGTCTCTCCATTATTTGGATAACATCCATCCAAGGGTGTCAAAAAAAAAAGCTTTTTACAGAAACACAGTCTGTTTCTGTTTTAGAAGCAGCAGAATACTGCTGAGAAATGTGAACAGGCTTTGCATTAAAAAGAAATAACCACTGAAAATAGATTTAAAAATGCAGAAAACTATTTTTTAAAACATTTGCTTTAATTCTTTCAAAGTCATGTTGGTTGTTGATGACTGAGGATTTCAAAAATAAACTACTGTATGAAATAATCAAGTAATATCTTATGAACATCTTTTCCTCTCAAAAAAATATTAGCTATGTATTAAATGTCATAACAGAAAAAAGATTATATATTCTTCTTTAATACAAACTGCAGATTTTAAGAACAAGCGCTTTAAAGCTTGATCAACATCCTTTTATTCTTGTATTTAGTCTTCAATTATTTAAAATAAATGTATTTCTTTATAACATTAATGCGTTGAAACCAGCTGCTCAGATTTTGACCTAATTTTTAAACAATTTGATGATTTTGATTTTCAGACTTCAGTGGTTTTAAATCTAATTTGTCTATTATAGAAAAACAAATAGTGAGTTTGATCTCCCCTTTCAAAATAAAGGTTGAATTAATGTAATTTAAATTTAGATTTTGTACATAATATAAAAGCCTGATGCCACTGAAAGTGTGTGTTACTTTAAATTAAGATTCAGGCAAATATGACCACAGTACAAAGTTTGATCTGTTTAAACTGTGTATGTGAAACTGGGGGCTTTTGACTTGTTTCGTCCTGGACGAAAACATACCTGCATTTCTTAAAAAATAACACTGACTGAAACAGAAACAGAGAAAAAATGTTCCTCCAGATTCAGTTTATTTCACACTGACTCGTTTTCTCTGAATTGAATGAATGAATGAATGAATGAATGAATTTTATTTTCTGTGTCACTGTTTCTCAAACTTGAAAAACTTTCCAACAACCGCAGTAACATGGTGGTGACTTATTTCTTTTAGTCACTGTTGGGGAGTTCAGTGTTTTTTGCTGTCGTTTCACTTTCTCACTGAATATTTTAGCTCTTATCTGGTTTCTTTTTTGACTCACAAAGTGAATCCATTGCCACATCTGGACGGATTATATTTTGTGCTAACTTGATGTAACTCTTTTTTTTTTTTAAAACGCAGCTTCAGTGAGCAAAACATCTGTATTTTTCAGACCATCTACCTTTGTGTCTTGCGAAGTAGCGCCCCAAGACGATGAGTAGACAGAGCATGGCGAAGACGACCACGGCCACCACTCCTCCGATCACTGCGTGGTCCACCGTTCTGGGCGCTCCTTCTCCAGCTCGCGAGTCTGCAAACAAGCAGGATAACAGAGCTCAGTGTCACAGTGTGGGAACAAGAGCCAGACACCACGTCTCTCCTGAGATATCAGACGGGAAAAATTTAACAGAGATGTAGATTAGAAAGTAAAGAAACTTTGGAGTCACAGTGTCGACAGACTGCTGCTTGAAATATACCATTAACCAATATCAATTAACAATAGCCATTAACAGAAAAGATTGAAAAGATGTTTGAATTGGTTGTCTTTTGTAATATCTAATCAAGTATCCACCAACACTTTTTTTAAATAAATGTGATTCATCCTCAACGTGAACCAGATGAGACTGTTTTCATATAAGTGACACCTGACGGACTGTTGGTAAAAAATAAAGGTCATTATTTAAAGGACGAACATGTTTACGTGAATCATTTTATCACGTTGAAATCCCAGATTCTCACATGAACTAATCCAGACAAATTCCTTACCAAATCCCAACCATCTTTAAAGCCAAACACAGTAATTTTAAACTTTTTATCCAAGCTTTTATGTCCCCAAGCATGTAACCAAACACAAATAAAATCAACAAGAAGGTTGAGTTCTTGCTCTATTTGATAATTTTGTGTTTCATTCATTCATTGCGTCAGAATTAAAAAATAATAAAGGTATTTTACAACCTGCGTTCAATCTGCGTTGTTTGTTTCGAACAAACAAGAGGTAACAAAGATTTTCTCCCAGGACCAGTCGAGCTTCTTTTTATTGGGTCGACATTTGAGTAACCACTCTGTTAAACAATAACGGCTCAGATTGCAATCAGGAATTGATTAAAACGAGCAGGGAAAACAAATGACCATATTTCTCAAAATCCTGCTGGACTGTGAGAAATCGCTCAGATTTACTAAGAAAGTGACGTTGCGTGAATGTGCGTTGAGGTTTTATTTGAGTTTATGGCTGCAAATTGTGAGAATTCAGCAGCTTTTTTATTGTAAAACAGGAACTCAAGTTGAATGAGCAGAAACCACAATATTCATCCTCCATTACTTTGCATCACAGCTGACATAGTGTTTAAGATTTTTATTCTTTTTCTTGTTCCAGTCTTTCCTGTGGCTTTTATTATTATAATATTAGTTATTTTCTGCTCTCAAAAATGGAGAATTTGTCCTGTAAAACTGACCGTGGCTAGTAGCTTGATCTCACTTAATGCAGTAAAACACACATAATCTACCCGTGCCACCATTTCTCCTGCTTTTATTTGCACAATTCTGCACATGTGCATTTGCAATAAGGAAAGAGGTGCATCTTGCAGATAAATACAAATTCAATGTGTCACATCTGAGCCTTAATTTAATCTGGTCTGCAATATATTTCCTTTACTTAACAATCTACTGGACGAGTTTGTTGCATCCTCTTAAAGCTTAAAAGATGGAATCTTCAATGCAACTGTGCATACAGGAAAACAGTCACAAATCACTCACAGAGTGTAAATGGTTGATAATGTTAAAGCTATTTGGGAAGGCATTCGATAAAAAAAAAAGAAATTAAAGTGCCTCAGACCTGACAACAAGCCCCTGAAGCTCTTGTCTGTAATGCCATGTGAAAGCTATTGATCAGGTGTAGGCATCCATGACATCCCAAAGTTAATATCCGTTTTGTGGCTGTGATTGGCTCGTCACAGCACAAAGGAGGGGCACCTGCTTTCATCATCTGCAGCACCACATGACATGATGGAGCAAAGTAAGTGGGCAGGGTGGAGATGAGATGATTCATGTGGCTAAACGTTGCATTTAGATGTAACCCATAGCATTTTCTGCAAAATAATGAATGTATACATTACTCCTGCGTTTTGGTGCTTTTAGCTTATCATACCGTTACGCCGTACTTTTAACCTTCACTTCCTTTCGCTAATGTTGTTTTAAAAGACATTAGCGAAAAATAGGGAACGGGAAAAAAAAAAAAATTGAAGTCAGCCGGTTCTTAGCACTCAGATCACGCCGAGGAGCCCCCACCATCCATTAGCTGTAGTAACTCACTAGAAACCCCTCCACACTCTTTTCCCAGCCTAGTTCGACACTCGGGGGATTTGCTGATGGAGCTCCAGGACACAGAGAGAGCAGGCCACAATTTATTAACGAATAACAGAAACAGAGAGAGAAACATCATTGATAACATCAGCCGCCGCCCACCCTTACACTCAACCTGCAGGAATGAAAGAGGTGGTGGTGGTGGTGGTGGAGGGGGGGTGGGTGGCCGAGAGGTGCTATCTGTCAAACTCAACAAAACATTACCTGATAGATCTAATAGGTTATTTTGACTTCAGATTTTCTTTTTTAGTGCTGGGCAGATTCAATTAAACTGAGCAGGAATCCTTCTGACATCCAATTCGCTCCTGTCAAGCCGCTAAAGCTGTGCTTTAACACACTTTCCTATTACGATGTTAATGTGGACTTTGGCTTTGGGGGGGGGAAGCGGGTGTGTCGGTGTGTGTTTGGTGTGTGTGTGTGTGTGTGCGGTGTGGTCATAGGGGGGCGGCTCAGACGGTTGCAGGGGATCATTCTCGGTTGTCTATATCAAACTTTCCTGGTTTTAAATTAATTTAAGAGAGACAGAGGAGGAGAGAACATTAAAGTGCTCGACGAGTCTTTACATCAAATCATATGTTGCTTCTCTCTGTAAACAAGACTGGATATAAATGCAAAGTCTGGCCTGTTGGCGGTGCTAGAGAGAAAGTTTCTAGGGTCAATAAAAAACTTTCTCTCACTCTGAGGACTTTGAAAATGTGCACAGGAGGCAGTTTTCGCACAGTGATGCTGCTTTAATGTCAGAAATGCCTCAGTCTGACAGCCTGTTTCAGCTCTCCATTGAAGTTACATGATGCTAACACTGAGAGAGGCATTCACACCCAAAAAGTTCTTTATTTTTTATGTCCATTCCATCAAAAAGAAATATTCTGCATGTCTTATGCACCATTTTAAACCCATTTCACTAAAATCCAGTCTGACTTTTTTTGGTTTTTCTTTGAAAATGTTGTGATCTCCTCTAGAATTTTAAAATAAATGAAGTTAATTTTCAAAATACCTGGCGAAGAGGTCGTGTCTTTCAAAAAGTTTGATGTAGATGAAGACTGACATGAATCATCTTCTCTCTGTATTAAAAGACACACTCCTTGTTGCTGGTATGAATTTTAATATAGTTTCAATTCCCTTCTTTTCTCTATCAGAGCTGACAGTTTGTTGATATACAGGAAGACTAAGAAATGTGTTAATAATGTCAGGAATATGTGTTATGACATGAACTGAAGAGCAAAAAAACCTCACTCTTCAAACATGAGAACGTGGTGAGAACAATGAAAAGGATTGTGATGAATGCTTTATGCTCTTATTCAAACACCTCCTGAAAACCAAACAGCACCTAACGTGCAAAAAAAATAAATCCATATTCATTGTTGTCACAGGATGATTCTGCAGTGTGAGTTCGTGTCGGCCCTGTTAGGTTTAGCTCTGGCGGTGCTTTTATTATTGAAAGTCATGCTTTCCTGACATCCTCTTTTATTTTTCTGGTTTGATTGCAACAGTTTCTTCTTAAAGGTGGATTTGTTTTATATATAAAAAGAAAGGTTTGTCTGGGCTCCATATTTTAAGATCCCTGTTTGTCAGGAAAAACAACTGTTGATGTGACAGCTGCAGAACATGTGCAGCTCCTGTTCTTCCTTACACAATATAACATCATAAAAGTATCATTTATGAGCTGCTGCCACTTAGTCAAATACAGAAGATTATCGTTAACTAATAAGAAGTCATCTTTAAAGTGCATGTGCTATTGTTCTAGTAATAAAAGGTGCATTCAAGGCCATTTCGGTTAATGCTTTTCCTTTAAAATCGCCCATGTCACAGATACAAACAGCTAAATCGATTTGGAAATGAATTTCTCTGCATTAATTACATCAACACAAGACTTTAAACATGACTTTTTTAAAGAGCCTTGCCGTCATCAAGACTCAAAGTAGAACATCAAGTAAAGTTTGATAAAAATTTCACCTCTTTTAGCATGTTTAAGCTCACTGTATTGGTTGCTGTGTTTACTAGCTGTGTTTCTAGTTGCTGTTTTTAGCTTAATACTCCTAATATACGACATCTGTCAAGCACCAAACAAAAACATCAGCCACTAGCTGGCTAACAAAGTTGAGCATGTAGCAGCTGAAGAGAGTAATATGTTTCTTTGTGAGTGTTAGTGGAAACCAAACAGAGTTAAAAGGAGTAAAAGACTGGACTCACATTAATCAGGTGACCAGAAACACAACAGTTATTAGATGATACTGTAGTTCTGTATCTTCTGGGAAGCATTACTGAATTACATTACTTTATGAGCTGATAATGATGCATGAACTTAACTTCTTCAGATGTTCAGGAGAGATTCTGGTATTGTGCGTCTAATATACAAACATATTTGTAAAATCTTTGCAAAGGCAACATGCACCTGTGTGGGTTCAAGATGAGGCTAAATGGTTTTCTGAAGTGCTAAATGCAGCTTTTCTTTGGCAAGTTGTTGGTTGATGCAGCCAAAGATATTCATCTTTGCATTAAACTGAAACAAAACTGGCAATGTGTGAAGATTCTGCAATAAATAAGCAAAACGTCCAAAAGATAAATAATAGCTGATGGCAACAATGGCGGTGGTAATTATTACCGTTTATCACAAGCAACAATTCTGCTTTATGTTTCCAAAACAAAAGATTTTCACAATAAAACTCTGAGATAAGTTAGTCAGTTTAAAAGGAAGATATTTATGTGAGAACTTCTTATCGATGGTTTCTTGAGCATTCATGTACACACACACTCACATTTCTAGATTTAAAACACACGTGGCCTTTATGTTTCTTAAAATCCAAGAAGATAATGAAACTAAACAGCTGCAGAGTCAAGCTCTGTGTTTTTTTTTACATTAACGTCAGTTCTGTCTGGATTTATCTTAACGCTGACACACAGCTCAGCCTCTCTTTGAAATGGGCCTGAAATATAACTGATTAATCACAAATGGGCTTCAAACAAAGTGTCCACGGGGCTAAACAAAGCATGCAACAGTCAATCAAGAGTGGTCATTTTGCAGGAGGAGGGGGGTTGGGTGGGGGTGGGGGGGTTTGTCGGTGCCCAGCGTAAGTTGAAACTCAGAGTATCTCATTTTCATAGGACATGTTGACAGAGGCTTGATTTGAGACAGAGGAGATCTCCTAATTGGATCTTCTAATCTGCTAATTAAGCATTAGTGATTTCACTGGTGTGCCCGCGCCGCCTGCAGATAGAGGGGCAATCAGGAGTACAGCGGCGCTATGTGGGTGGGGTGTCATAAGAGCACATTGGCTTGTCAAGATCCACTTCCATTGCCCACAACACTCTCGGTTAAAGAGTGAATGTAATTAAAGTCCCAATGAACCTATTCATTGAACCTATTTAAAAATGTCAGTTAAATCTTTTGCCTCTCGGGCGACGAACCACACCGCTTACATACAGAGCGACTCCGGCCTCTGATTCTACTCAGCCTTTTTCTTTTTTTTGTTTAAAAAAACGTCAAAAAGTGTTTCACTTTAAGGAGACAGCACGACATTAAAAAAAAAAAAAAAACATGGCTGTTAAAAAACAACACACACAAAAAAAAGGCTAAGGGGTCAATGATTAAATGTCAATGTCATAAAATTTTGACAACTTTGACTTTAGCGGTGATTTAAGAGACATTTCTGGCTTCACCGGACCGATCACCGGTTCTGAAATGTGTTGATTTAAAGGCCTCATTAATTTTAATATCTGTTGCAGTAAAAAACCAAGAAGAGAAAAGAAACGATCTGCTGAACGATCACAACCAGATAATGCGTGATGTTAAAAAAAAAGCACTGCAGCAATTCTTGATTGAACTTGCATAAAGTTGCTCTTAAGGAACAGATGGATTTAAAAACGGTCAAATTTAATGCAGCAAAGGTAGATAAACACCCTCTTCATGCAGGTGAGACTTCAACAACAATGCAACATATCTTTCCAAAAATGCAACCAACACATTTCTTTATTCCAGCTGACTTAAAGCTCAGACGTCTGAAGATCATCAAGGTCATTTTATGTGTAAAATTTGTGGCCCTAATAAATAAAGTTTTAATTCAAACAAGACTAAATGTACAAACAACATCATCACCTAGCAAACTTGACCTTTATAATTAAAGATGTAAGATAACAGGAATAAACAAAATATAAATTAATTTACAATCAGCGGCCTCTTTTGCTGTAAAGATCGAGATGATTTCATAAATTAGTCGTGTGGATGCAGGAGAGAAACATGGGACTCTGATTTATGTCCTGAAGTGGAAAAAAAACAACAATGAGCTGGTAATTTCTTTAAATCTGAAGCCGTCTGATTTGATGCAGCATCATTTTGCTTTAATTCAATTAGACAAAGCGAAGAGGGCAGTGCAACTTAATTTCATTATAAATTGGAATTTTTTTTCATTCTGCAATTAGCTTTTTTTTTTATACTAAGGGACCGTCTACTGGAAACAAGACAACATTTGTATTCAGTTCAAGTTGTTTTTTTCTGCCACAAACTTCTACAGGAAACTCTCAAACTCTGCTGTAGAAGATAAATCAGGAAATGTTGGAAATGAGATTGAATATTTCTTATTTTACACCTGTTAGACAGCAACATTTAGAGGACGATAGCATGCAAAAGCAGCTCTTTATCTGTGGTTTACCTGACGGAAAATAAACCTTTTTGCATGTGTTTTTGATGCCAAAATAGAGTCATGAGAAGGAAAACAAACATTTCAACTCCTTGCAAAAATAAGTCAATAGTACATTATCTCCTAAAGAACCTTGTTTTTTTTTCATATCTGATGGAGCTATTCATCACTTATCTAATCACGGCCGGTCTTCATCCAAAATGTAATATAATTATGGGCTATAACTGTTCTCAGGATATTGCGCTGTATCTAGGCCACAGCTTGCTCGATAAACACCTTCTAATAATGGCTTTTAGTGGTCTCAGGAGTGACTTATCCTAACACATCGAGGACTCTCTATGGCTCCCAAGGCCAAATGAGTTTGCAGCTTGTTGCAGAGATGCACATCAGTCCTGTTAATGGGGACAGTGTTTGGGAAAAAAAAGAGAGAGAGAGAGAGAGGAGCCCAATGGAGCTTCTCTCCATTCGCCAGACTGCCCTTTCTTCTCTCATGCGTGATTATCAACCCCCCTCCAAACACACACACACACATGCACACATGCACACACACTAACACTCTCCTCCCATCCCGCTGTCACTGAGCTGCCTCCAGCCTCGGTCATTTCAACAACGGCTGAAAAACTCCCCGGGATTTATGCTTGTGGTTGTGAAGGGTGGCCAGCAGCCTGTTTTTTTTTTTTTTTTTTTAGCCTGACACCAGAGATCAGAGCTTTGCCTCGTGTTAGACTATGTAATCTGTTGACTTTAGCGGAGAAAAAAGGTCAAAATAACCGACTGACGAGGTTCATTATGAAGGGAGGAGTGACATGAAAACATCACCTATCATCAAAGAGCAGAAGGTAAATAAGGGAAACTCTGTTAAAGCGGTCCAAGGAGAAAAATCTCATCAAGGTCAAAGTCACAGAAAATGAAAGATGTTGATTAAATTGATTCCCTCAAGTGAAGTCCTGTGTCTCCCCTGCTGTTGGTACATTGATAATAACAACAGAGGAGACTATGTGTACCCTGTGTGTTGTGAGACAGAATAGTATCAGTGAAATGACATCGGGGGCTTTGTGTAGGTCTCTGTACACAGCAGACAGCTCTGGGTGAAGGAATTGTGCCAAGGAAATGAGGGACTAATCCTGGAAAAGAAGCCTGCGACAATGGCCACATTTACATACATGCAGTAAACAGACTGTGGTACATCGTCTGGTCAAGGTCGTACACGGAAATCATCTGTAACAAAACCCTTCATAGCTTTTCTAACCAGCTCTATGCATTTTCATGAATCAACAAATTAAAGAAAAGCTGTTATGTTTTGCAGCTTCACTGTTTTTTTTTCACTTTAAAACTTAAATAAAGGCTTAGCAGGGACAGTTTTCAATAAACCCCATCTCAGTGCAGCTGAGGATGATGGGAATGTATTTGGTTTTGCAGCTAGTTGTTCACAAACAGATGTCGACAACCTTTAAATTTGAGATGTTGATGCTGTTGGAGGAAAAGTAAAAGGATCACTGAGGCTACTGCAAGTCGTCCTGAGGGTGACATGAATGAACATCTAATGGCAACACATTCGCAACGGTTCTTGAGAAACTGAAAAATCTCTATCAAAATCCATTTTTTCTATTTGAGTTACCTGTATGAAGCTCACACAGAGTCAAATATTCAAACCTAAGACTCCAAAACCAAAGTAAAGTCAGTTAGAGTTCAACTTTGGTGGCTTTGACTTGAAAATTTGCATCTTGACCTGTTGCAAATCTTCCTGTCAAAGCTGAAATGTGAAGTCAAAAACAGACAAGAGACACAACCGATGGTTTGCTGCTGCATGATCTGCAAATAGTCACCATGTTGTTCAGGTTTCAAGGACGTGCAGATGAATTCTGCCGTGCCACTTTTTTCCCTGCAAAGCATTTTTCTTCGGTTCGTGCTGGATTGCAGGAAAACGCTGCTGCACGCCATCAAACATACTGTACATAAAGATGACCAGCTGCCACCGGGGAAAACAAGGATGTATGTAAACAGTGTCAGGAAGTCTCAAAAGGACTGTTTAATTGAAACTTCATGTAATTGTTTTAATCACAGCCACTTTAAGAGTAACCACACTGCGTGTTTGAAGAGCTTGTTCCACACCACTGCAGACATGTTTCGCTCTGTTTGTGTGTATTTTTCACGTCTGTCGTTTTAATTTTCTCGACAGTCATTTAATCAACTTCACATCTACATATTTATACATATATGAGCCAACCTGCTCATCAGAGATACACACACCTGCAGTAACGCACTAATGGAAAAGCTGAACAATTTTAGGTTCAGTTTCTTGCTCAAATACACTTAAACATGTAAAACGAAGGAGCTGGGGATCAAACCTCCGACCTTTTGACAAGCAGACGATCCGCTTTACCTCCTGAACCACAGCTGCTCAAAATAAAGATAATCTAAAGAAGACCTGATAGAAAATATTGTAAGATTATACTTTTATTCTACTATGATCTAAACATTTCCAACTTCACAATAAAAATCTGGGTAGTTTGATCCTAAACAAACAGCTGTAAGTGAGATTATCTCACTGGTTCGTTTATATACACTGAATGAATCTTTTACTTCATTCAAGCCATTAAATGTTCCTGTGAGTTTTCTCACCTAAATGACACGTATAATCCAGCATTGCTTGGGGGGGGGGAAAAGGTGTTGCTCGGTACCCCGGGAGGCAAAGCGTCAAGTGTGAAGTTTTTTGAATGAGCGGTTCTCGAGGAAGCTGCAAGCAGCTACACTGAAGGCCGAGCAATCGGCTTCTGCACTAGTTTCTACCAACCTGACAAGTCGTGGTTATTTGAGAGAACATCAAAGGATTCTGGGATGTTTAACAGACAAAAAAAAATGACGCAGAGTCAAGTGGAAAAAATGGAATTTGGCCATTTGTGTAAATATGGAAGCTTAGAAGAACATTTGCTTCATTATTATGGTACCTGCATGCCTGATTTTTCATGCTATTTTGGCCGTCTTTTGAGGAGCCGTGTTGTGGCACAATCTCCATCTGGTGCAGCAACGCTGACAAAAAACCTGCAGTGATAATAAAATCCTTTTGCAGGGCTGAGTGCATGGTGTCGGCCTCTAATCCAAGCCTCACCTCAAAGGAAATTCAGAGCAGCTTACATGCATGGATGGCGTCAGGGAGGAAAAAAAAGGGAAAAAAACCTGCTGTATTACATATAGAGCTTATATTATAGCCTGTAGTTGTATTAGAGCTGCTATAAGTTGCTGAAATTCATAGTTAAAGGATGATCTCCAATTACTGTTTTGCTTTATTTAAATGTGATTCTAAGAATATTGTTAATTGACAGATTTTTAAAAACAAATATCTTTGCAAAAGGACAAAAAAATCCCTGGTTGTAGTTTAATGGAATCAAACTGGGAGAAACTTTTAGTGCAGTTTGTCTGCCAAAAGCTCAGACAGATTCACCACAAAAAGGGAAGAAAATGGCACAAGAGTGTGACTAAAGCCTTGGAAGGAAGCATTTTGCTGGAGACTCAAATTCAAAATTAAAAGAGGAAAGAGTGAAGACGGGGGTTCATTTGCACCGGCTATTAATAACCAAATTTCAGCTGAAGACTGTTTGCACCTTTTTTTATTTTTTTAGGACGTAATACCCCCCCCCCAAAAGATTGAATAAACTCTAGTCAGGAATCTGGAGTTTTTCTCTGCCTTGTTGTCCTACGTGCCAACGGTGGCCAAGTGACCAAGCTAACGAAAAAACAGCACGACTGTCTCAGATAAAAAAGTTGCGAGACTTAGTTGCTGCCATGGCAACGTTGAGCCTAAATGCAAATTATAATAAGAGCATTCAAAAACACGGAGCGTGCAGGTCACATGCCTGGGGAGGAATAATGCCAGCCTCGAGCTCACCACCTGTTTGGTCTGCCTGCTTGGAGCTCGGAGTATTAACCACATTATGAAAATTGTGATCTTAATAACGAGGAGAATATGTATTAAATGAAAAAAAACAACAACAACAACAACAACAAAGGAAGAGTGATATGAAAAATTAAACGAATCTGTGCATCAACCCAAGATGATAAACTCTTTGATATTTGAGGCAAATAAACTGTGCAGAACTTTGTTAGTAATGAATAAAATTCACTGCAAAATTAAGTCAAAGAAACATTTTCTGGTATAAACAAACATATCAAGCACCTGATATTAAGATGCCATTTGATCTAAATCTGGACTCATTATTTGGAGAGGAGCTTCTGACCACAGATTTTTGTATTTAAAGCTGGTATTATTAAGCGTTATTCTTATTTAAATTCTGTCTAAACCGTAACTGGATCGTGAAACAGCAAAGCTAGCTGACTTCTCAATCAACTGAGGCCTGTCAGGTCAAAAAAAAAGGAACAAAGGCAGTGCTTAATTTGTAAATCATGATGTTGTGGGACACAGAGAGGGTCAAAACTGAGAGAAAATTTATGGAGAAAAAGTCCCAGAAGGCTTAAAAACATCCACAGTGTCGGAACAACACCATGATGCCCCGATGTAAACAAAACTAAACACAAAATATAAAAAAAACAAAGTGTCATATATTTACATTAATCAGAGCTTTCAAAATATTTACTTAATATCTGCAGGGGGAGGGGGGGTGTATGTAAACAGCTGTTTACAGCTTTACAGCCCCTCCCCTAGTCTCTCCTTCACCATCTCATTAAATTTTTTTTATAAAATCCCCAAAACGTGAGCAGGCAAAGAAACTAAGTAACATGTTGGTTGTATCTGTGTGTTTCAGTACAATGGACAGAGCCGCCCCCACACACACACCTCCTTATTGATCCAAACTCATTTCACCATTTCACAGTACAAACGCCCACTTGCTTTGCTTTGCTCTGCTTTGCTTTGCTTTGCTCTGCTTTGGGGCTTACAGTAACTGCAGCAGACATCCTGCCAATTTCTTCCAAAAAAATCTTCTCCCTTCAAATCACAGTTGCTAAAGAGGAGCTCACGTTGAGGTGCACGAAACTCGTCTGGCATCACTCTACCTCTCTCGCTCTTTTAAAACCAGACTTAAACGGCGAAACAAGTGATCTTTGAGTAGCTTCAATGGAAAGACATAAAAAGTGCAAGAACAGAAAACAAAGTGAGGTGCTGCAGCAATTCTTGATACGCTATTATTGCATGTATGAATGCATTAATTTAATGTGATTTTCAACAAAAACACTGATGCTTTCATATATAAATACCATCGATAACATGCTAAATTGTTAGCAGAGGCTCAAGGAGCGTTTGTGAAGGATAATGTGACAGCAGTTGGTGAGTCTGATGGAGCAGGTGTTGCGATTTCAGCAGGTAGCAACGCTGAGCGCCAGATGAGGATGATTGACAGGTTGGATTAACGTGAAACTGTCTCACCGGTTTGTGTGCATCTGGTGACAAACAGTTTCAATTACAGAACATTAAAAAAAATATTAAGAAATACAGAAATGTCTTTCAGGGAAAATAACTAACATAACAAAAATGTACAAAATGACATTTATATCGGAAACTGTGATGCACACAGACATTAAACAGTTTAATATTTTCATATTTTAGTTGGTAAATTGTTTAAATGTGGTTAAAATAAGAATATAATATGATTATTTGATGGAAAATGGACATTGGGTTTCAACAAAACAACCTTTTTGCATCTGCTTTGCTTTATCCGTTGCACCAAGGTTCTTATGTGTCACCTTCTGGCAGTTTTGCTGCAAAACTTCAGCCACAAAAAGTAAAAATTCTGCGACATAACAAGTTTATAAAATATGTGCCGTCTGTTGTGACCTGTTTAAAAATCCAAACTCCAGACAGTTTTTTGCTGCTCAGACTGATTAAAAACATCAGATTTGTGTCACAGGTGAGGATGAAAATCACAACTAATTATTCGTCGCTGTCTGTTTCATCACTTTGCCGTCTATTTCATCATGTGAACGCCAGACGGAACCTTAGAGGTTCACTTAACTTTCAGCAGGAGGCGAGTTACGAGGGGAGGAAGAGGGACCCCTGTTTGTCACCTGTCATACTCAGTTGTGAGTCTGAATCTAATTAATGCAGCATATGCGCCTCATTTAAAGGAGCCCTAAATGCAGGTTCAAGCCCTTGAATACCAGCCTGAAAACACTCAAAACATACACTTCTGTGTGTGTGTGAATACATATGATGCACGTACATGCATCTTAAATAAAGGATCCCATTATGTCACTGATGTTAAATTTCATGATGGAGGTAAATCAGAGCCCTTTTCTTATCTAAAAACTGTCTTTTGCCTTTTTTTTAAAGGGGTGAAACTGGTTTCAGCTCACTTAAAATCAAGATGCGGTGAATGTGGAAAACAAGTCAGAGATCCATTTTGTAATATTTCTGCAGTGACCCGGGAGTAGCACCCCGTTTGACACCCCTGCCCTTCTAAGAGAATTCATCAAACTCCGTGTCTTTCCCTTTCAGAAACACATCTGTCAGATATTCCACGTTTGTTGACCAGTGGGGACCCTGGAAATACAGCTTCAGTGCAAATGTTGCAAAAAAAGTATTGAGTCGAAAAATCCTTTAATCCCTTCAACTTTTCTCTGTATTTGTTGTATTTGTGCTGTTTTAAATTCTAATAAATGTCTGAGAATGGCGCGTCATTATTGTTGTTGTTCTCAGAATGAATAACACAGAAGTGCCATCAATTATTGTTTTTATCAGGACTGCTCATGTCAGATAACATCTTTTTGAAAAGAAAGTTTTATACAACTGTAAATGCTACTTTTTTCTTTTTAGGTTTTTATCACAGATTAATATAAATGGTGTCAGTTTTTTACAGTCATAAAACATGTAAGCGGCACATTTTCAGCCTGAAAAATGTTAAAAATAAAGTGTAAAACTCCTCAAAAAATCTTTTTTTCCTGTAATTTTTTCATTCCTGGTTTTTAAAATTTCCTTTTTACATCATGTTTCGTGTAATGCCAAAGAATCAGTCACTCCTGAGCCACATTTTTACCGATATTGATGAATCTGTATCATGTAAAGTTCTGCTAAATTAGCTTCTATCAGTTCCTGTTTGCACTTAAACCAACCACACTTGAAGCTGCAGATGGTCGTCTGAAACTTCTGCAGTGCAAAACCTGAAGTTTTAAAGAGCATCTTACTTTTAAAAGCTTCTCTTCAGATTAATGGAGGTTGTTGGTTCCTCTGATTCCATCATCTGTTCTGTTTGTTTGTACTTGATTGATCTGGGCTTTTTTAAAAATGCTAATTCTGTTAAATCAGGCTCTCTGGGCTCAGACGTACAAGGTTCAATCAAGGCCAAAATCATCTCGTCATCATCAAAACCAATTCTTTTGTGTGCATGTAATCATCAAACCGCTGCTCTGGCTGTCAAAAACCTGCCTCTGCGTCCCTTTAACCTACCAATATGTCATGCAGACAGTGATGTTGGCGACGCCATCTGTCCCTTTGATAGTCAGACGACCTGAGACCACCTGTGCACTGATGCCTCTGAAGTCTGCAAGGACTCGGTTTTTCAAATCAAAAGGAAAAGCAGTTGGAATTTGAACAGATTTCAAACAAGTCTTTCCCCTGATTGTTCCTACACTCAGCGAACGAATGTACACAAAACAGATGCAGAGACGAAAGCTTCCCAGCACAGCACCAATCAAGAGTCTGCAGAAAAAAATCACTATATTTATTGCTCGTCAATACATGATGGTGATTTGTCACATTGTGTCCTTGTCACCGAGTGAATGCCTTGTTTCTCTAATGACGTCCAAATGTGACAGTTCGGTCTTTGGATTATAGGGAAAAGTCCTGTGCTTCACCTGCCACAATCCCACTCCGGCAAAGTGGCCATTATGCTGCTGTATTCCCCTCTGCTATTAGATCTCTGAACGCGGCTCAATTATCCCACTACTTTCACACGCTCGCTGACAGCCGTGTTGGCAGGTGTGTCCTTTCCAGATGCGCTCACCTCTCCGGATGGGAAATTAGTCAGTGCAGCTAGCCATCAGCTAAAGCAACTGACATCTTCCACTAACATGCCCTTTCATTAAGAGTGAGGAGATGGAAGCCAGATGAGAAGAAGAGCGAGGAGCTGTTGAACATCCAACACCAAAAAAATGGTGGCTCTGAATTTTTAGACCTTTTTTTTAAAAACAAACTACCTGCAGGAAGTTGGTTTACCTCCTGCAGGTGGCATAAGAACAAAATAAGATCCTGGACCACACAAAGTCATGATTACACCTTGTTGGTTTAATGGGCATGTTTTGTTTTTTTTTCCCAAAATGCAGCTGAACAAAACTGACAAAAATAACAGACGCTGGTGAAAAAAATTGCCCATTAAAAAAACATGAAAAAAGTAATTTGTGAAATCTTGTGAAACCATTTTAACTGAATCCCCTGAAAGTTTCATCTCATTGTGTCTCTAAGTTACAGTGATTCGTGTCTGTTTGTGCAGCTGAACTTCCTCCTGAACTTCTCTACAGGCATGAAAAAATAAGCTAAAAATATACAATTTATAATGATTAATAGGTGTTTAAAAAAACTCTAAATTGAATATGTAAAATGATATATTTCCAGTTTATAGGTCAGAATATGAGTATGAATATGATAATATAATATATGAGTATAATATAAAATGAGAAGTACTGAGGCTCAGTAGTCAAAAGTCACTTAATGACAATCTGGTTATTTATGTTCTAACTCTCTTTACTTTCCTGTTTTTTACAATTTAATTATATGTTTAGAATTTAATCTATTTATAAGACTTACACCACAATGTTAGTAACATATTCTAGTTTAAAAAAAATACTGCAGCCCTTTTCCTTAACTTATTTTTCTGTACTTAAGCTCATTTCCAGCGACAGGAGGCAGCTATTTTTTGGTAGAAAAGCTTTGATAAACCCAACCTGTGTACCTGTGCACCTGTGTACCTGTGCAGCTCCAAACAGCAGGCTGACAAAGTTCAGACGGGCTGAAACATGGTGGAACATTTAGCAGTTCAAAGCAAAAATATTTTAGCCATTTTCACAATGTAACGATACCAACTCTCATGTCTCAGTTTTGATTTAACGGTGATATATTGTCTCTCTCTGAATGATAAGGGCCAGTGAAACAAAGATAAATAATTTATGCAGCTTTAAGAACACTCATTCAGATAAGACAACAATAAATCAGCTTTAAAAAACTCATTCTGTGTAATTCAAATGTTATACTGGAAGCTTCTGGTCCCACACATATTAAGTTTAAGCTACGCAGACTTGTTTTTGTTATCTGACAGCAAAACTAGCAAATGTTATGGTTGTAAATAAGAGAGAAAGGTTTTGTAAACCACTCGTTTGTTCTCTCCTTTCATGTATGAGTGTGCATGGCTTTAGTAAACTCTGCTTTTCTGCTGTGTGAGCCTTTATGCAACTCGTTTTCTATAGTTTTTGTTTCGAACGAGCTCCTTTAACTCCGTAGGTCTCACAAGTGAAAACGACTTTGTGCCACGAGAGCCTCTGAGAGCCAAAAGTGTGGTGTTGTTTATCCACATGCATAATAAAATCAGCCATTATGTCAGAGTTTCCTCCAGTTTCTGGGTCTCTCTCTCTCTCTCTCTCAGAGCTAAAGCTTAATTTATAAGAACAAAACGTTTTCAACGCCCACTTCCCCAATCCGCTGGCAGCTCATCTGCGAGCCTCTTCTTCTTCTCTGCCTCATGTTTAATTTGTTCCCTCCTGCCCTCCACGCCTCTTCCCCTGTACCTGGCCCATTTTTAGAGTGAAATGGACAATCTCTGGAAGAGCCTTCCAGCTCAATAGTGTCTCGGCTTCCTCTCTCTTTTAGTCACGACAAGCGGGGCATCGCCATGGCAACAACATTTGAGAGGATACGGTGGTGGTGGTGGTGGTGGGGGGGGGGGCCGGGCGGTCAGCGCTGATGCTTCTCTAACAGGCTCTGACTTGGTGTCACACACACTGGGCATGAAAATACAGACATGAATTAGCAATTTTTTTTTTTTTTTTTTAAAAACACAATCAGGACTTTGACACAGAAATGATTAATCTCAGTTTTAGGCTCAAAAGAGGGGGGGGCACGGGATTAAATGCACTTTGTGCTCTCTGAATCGATTTGGCTTAAAATGATCACAAATAGCTGAAATTGGTTTTTGAATATGAGTTTCAGAGTTGAGTTCAGGTAGAGGGGGGGCGCTTTAAGGGTTAAAGTTCCTGAGTGTTCAAAACGAAACCAATGTGTTGTTTGGTTTATTGTGGGAGGGGGGTCTTGTGTCATAGACAGTTAAATACAATCCAGGAAGGCTGGTTGATAAAGAATTTAAAGGTTTATCGAAGCCAAGAAAAAAAGATTTTAGCCTGCAAAGTAATTACCATCATAATGCGACTGTTCAACAGCAGTATCACACTGTTAACATTTTAAATTAAGCTTCCAGAAATCTGCACTTGCACAAATATGTACGTATAATTCAATGAAACAGCTGCAGCTTCCAGTATGACCATGAAGTTGCATAAACAGCCGTGAAAAGCTGAAGTATTGTTGAAGGTATTTTGCACAGTTTGCACAGTTGAAATCCTCATTTTCATAACTTTTCCCACTGTGACTCCGGGGAAATACTGCATGTTATTGATATCATTATCATTGCATTGCCAGTCACTGACTCATCAGCGTCAATATTCATTGGATCAGGGCTTGAAATCCGAGTCATTACGAAGTGATTCACTTCTCACTGAACCGGCGTCTGTGTTGTACTCGGGCTGGACACCCACATGGGTGACTGGCTGATCAGACCTGTCCTCAGGACTGCGTGGGTGGGTGTGTGTGCACAAACTGTGACCCTCAAGTTTGTTTTACACCTACTGAACTCACAGTAACTGATTCTTTTTGGCCACTTGGGAGCAGTGGAAGCAAGTTGTGAACACAGCACTGACTTATCCTCACTTTAAAGTTGTGGCCGACGACGATGATGATGATGAGAGCAGTGAGTGTGAACAGAAATAGTAAAGTTGTGGGTCGAGCGGCGAAACAATGAGCTGAAACTCGCTTTAAAGCTCTGTGATGCCGAGCAGATTCAGATTATAATTCTACAAGTAATATTTTTCACATTGAAATTGTACACTGTCATTAAAAATGTATAAATGATAGCTGCCTTTTAGTAAAATATCTTCAAATCCTAACGCACGAGCAATATGGGAAATTTTATGAGGATTGTTTTTCAAATAATTACAAAAATCACCAAATTCTTCTAAATAAAATGGGTCAAAATTGTTGTTTTTAAACGCTAATATGACAGCATGCTTTAAGCTATAGAGGGAGAGCCAGCAAGCAGACAGTTTCACATGTGATAAAGCTCATTTTGCAAAAAGAGATAGAAAGAGAGATTTGTTCAGAATTGCCTTGCACCTCCGAGGAGTATGAGAGAGAATCTAAGGGGACGAACACTTACCTCCATTTGAACAAAATGTATGTTTAAGCACCGACCTTGATTACTTTAAAATGAAATGGCTTCTTGTCAGCATCCTATTCTCCCTCCTACAATAAGACCATTGTTGATAACCTCCACAAAGCAGCTGGATTTATGTTATATCCAAGAGGGGAAAAGGCAATATACTATTTTCAGAACAAAGCAGCTTTAACCTTCAAGGAAAACTGAGCAAGGATTACTTTGATGCAGAAAATGTGATCAATAGGTCGCAAGCTTGTATTTAAGGTTATATCTTTAAGTGTGACGGCTCTGTTGTTTGGCCGGTTTCTGTATCAGGAGGGAAAAAAAAGAAGATTTGTTAGCTGATACAAAAACAAACAGCCAAATATTATCAGTAAAAAATAAACTGATTTCACATCAGCAAAAAGCCTTGTGGAAAAAGTAAGTTAATAATATTTAAATATTCCAAAAAACCTCCAATAATGTTAATTAATCTCCATCAATCCACTGAAAAAATCCATTCATCTCATTTGAACTTAAGTTTCTTTTTCCATTTACAAAATATTTTAGCAGTGGAAACACTTTAACTGGATGACAAAGTTCTGAATATCGCCTATCTATCACTGATAGATTGGTCCATCTGTCAGCTCATATTAATTTATCTTGCTGTATTAGAAGGAACAGATTTCTAAATGCAATAAATTTATACGTTTTTCATTAAAAAATGTTGTTTACACAGCAAGATATCAATATATAACTGACAGATGCTCCCTTAAAAATAGTAATCAAATTTGTTGTGAGGCAGATAATGATAGATAATGATCCTCAGATTTAATTGCAAAATTGTCAGTACAAGATGCACACTGACTCATCCCATTTTATGTAAAAATAATGATAATAAAAAAGCACAAGCAGTACAAAGAACATTCCCAACTCAAATGTCTCCACCACATTTACAACCAAACTGATCTCCTCTGTTACTGTGAATCATCATTATTTATCATTTAAAAAAAAAAGATGGCCGCCTCTCGTACTTTTTCTTGACTCTTGAGTTGCTGCTGTTAAACAAGCTTCAAATCCCTCGACCCCGTCTTTAATTTTGATCAAATCTGATCAGAAACAAAAAGAAACAAAACAACAGAAAGGCTGGATTACCTCTCTGCCAAATGTAGGAAGTTGCCCCGGGGGTTCGAGACCCTCGGGGGAAGCAAGCACCGCTTCTTGGTTTGTGGTAATTTGATTAGAGTGTTTGTCTTCTCTACCTGGATGAAACTTTATGTGATGCATATTCCAAAATAAATTTGTATAAGAAAGAGCACAAACAGGGGTGAAGAGTGACTTTTGGCTCATTTTTCGCTTCACAAGCCCTTAATTTCTCCATCATACGACGAGTGAAGTCAGTTTAAAATCTCATGATGGAGCAAAACTGAGCACATGATTATTAACTGAATGTATTTTTTTTTTGTGACCATACCTTCATGAATTTTGTTCACGCAAATTATGTAACTGGAGCTACGAAAATAATGAAATAAAGGGATGCAAATCAGGCGAAAAGAGAAAATTATGTATATCATCTTCATTCAAATTAATGAGAACGAGTAAATGAGGTCTATCTTTGCCTCAACACACAATCATCTCATGCTGTTGATATATTCAGTCCTGCCTCAGAGTGGGTTTTATTCCTCTGTGGCACCTTCAGGGAAACACTGTAATTGGTTAGTTGGTGCAACCGTTTCACAAGTGCAGTTCCAGCAAAGAAGAAGGAAAAAATAATGTTTATGCTGTGCTCACTCGGATCTATGCAGTCACAGTATGTGATATAAACATTCTTTTTTTAATTTTTTTGGCAACAATTAATGCAACAAAAATAAATTGTGGCCCGACTTGTTACTTGGCAGCTTCTCTGTGGCCTCAAAAGACGGGTCAATACGATCAATGAGCGACTGACAGCAGACACACAGCTGACATTTGCAGGCCGGGCAGCCTGGCACAATAAATGTCTGCTGTGCAACAGTAAAAGTAAGCATGCTGCAGAGACACGGATACAAAAAAAAAAAAAAAAGAGACATATAGAGGAAAGTAAAGATACCAACCATGAGCTGCAGGTTCAGTGCTGGGCGCAGTGTCTGAGCACACAAGGAGAGGACATGGCAGTTGAGGAGGGAGGTGTGTGGAACAGGAGGAACAGCATGCAAATAAAAGGAGAAATGGGGGAGGAGGCAGGGAGGGGGAGGGAGTGGGGCAAGGAGGGGGGGGGGGGAGAAAACAAATGAC
>JAPZDV010000006.1:23321079-23334322 GCA_029814665.1 Acanthurus lineatus | reverse complement strand
TTCAAAATACCAGAACATGACAAAAGACATAAGGCTTAAGGGAAACCAAAAGGAACCAAAGGCAGTGCAGAGATAAACATAAGCTTACACACACACACATACAAATACACACACACACACAAACACACGCACACACACGCGCAGATACACTTTTCACTGCACACACTGGACGTTCCACTCAGAGGGGAGTGAGGCTACTGCTTGAGAAGATATGGAAGAGACTATTATCATGTGTTGTAGGCAGCTTTGGTTCGGAGGAAAGACAGACTGTCGGGAGGAAATAATTGTGCAGCTGTCCTGATGTAACACCGTACGACGACTCGGAAAACACCAAACTGTGTGTTTACCGAGGGAACATTTGTATGGCAATGAGTCAATAAAGTTTTCATAAAGTTCAGTATTGCTGTAGCTTGATGACCTTCACTTCTATCTCATTTCTGACTCTTTAAACATCTGGTTGGTGACTTCGGATTCGGTCAGATGCTGCAGCTGCAGCCGACATGCTGATGTTTACCAGATGTGTGTGTGTTTTAGAAAAGTGCACATGTGACTGTAAAAATGCATGTTATGGAAAAGTTATAAAAATGATTCCACCATCTGAGAGAGAGGATTTCAGATGCTGCTGGATGAGATAAAGCATGATGCTGTCCGACACACACACACACGTCTCCATAGATGTTACAGTACATCTGTGCTGCTGCTGCTGCAAGGAATCTTTAAACTGCATCACCAACCCCATCAGCAACGCAGCTCATCAGGAGGAGAGACTACAACAGTTTAAGGGGTTTTATTTTGCACATTGTTTTGGCATGTTAAGTGATTTTAAAGCTGCTCTTTGAATGAAACCCAATGAACAAAATGCATGTAGATATTTCTGGACAGTGCTTTTTTTGCTAAATTCTATCAGTTTTATTGGAAATTGCATAAATATTGATCAACAACTTATTCCAAGAGAATGATATGGTGGTAAAATATTTGATTTTTATGGTTTATTTGGTCCTAAACACACCTGCAGATTAATAATCATCCAAAAACTGAAGACATTTCCTAAAATAGCATTCGCATTTAACTCTGCATCTTTTTTGAGATCCATTAGCTTTCTGCAGATACAAACAAGTTTAATTGACTGGATTGATTGGATTGATTTGATATCAGATCTAACTGATGTACCCCAAAAAAAAAAAAAATAAAGAGGCAAACCATCGCAGGCCAGGTGTAGCTTTGATGTGCCATAACCCTGACAAATGAGCCTGCAGACACTCCTGTGTATTACAGCTGAGAGGAACAGAAACAGGGACTGAACCTTGCTGAGAGTGAAATGCTGCGTTGGAGGAAACACACGCCTTTAAAAAAAAACACTTCTGAGAGAGATGCTTGCCCGCTGACAAATGGGGCTTGTCCGAAAATATGGCTTTCTAAGTGTTTATCAAAGCCGATGTGCATCAAAGTTTCAAGCACTCGAAACACAGCGAAAAGTGATGAAATGAATACAAAAGAAAAATAAAAAGAAACATTTGGCCGAGTCTGGAATATAAAGACAAACAAGACGAAAACAGATCCTGTTCAGCTGAGGATTTCCTGTTCGGCTGCAGCGACTTTTCAAGAGGCTCGGTGTACATTAGGCTGCTTTACATTGCCTTGGCGTTTTGTCTCAGCGGAGACATGAAAAAGTGCCTGTAAGCTACCGAGACACAGACATATGTTTGTGTAAGACGGAGAACGGTGGCCAGTATTGATGTGTAATTGTTCTGGGAGCAGAAAAGGCCAATGCCACATCCTGGCTCTGCAGCCAGAGGCTCGGCGAACGAAAGAACAACCCTGCAAAGTGAGTCTGTATCGAGTCCGCCTCAGAATTACTCAGGATCCATTTCTATACAAGGTCCTTGAGTGGTTGAGACGCGTCAGTGTTATAAAAAAAAAAAAAAAAATGCTGCAGGCCAGTCATTGTACTGAGCATAGTCGAAACACCTCAGTAAAAACACCGTTAGTGCCTCAGCGTGATCTACCGAATAGATTTTTTCATTATCGCGGCTCAGTTGTATTGTAGTTTGCACCTGTGCTTAAACAAGTTAAGCCAGCTGAGTTCGGTCTTAACCTCGGCCTCACAGCATCACTCAGGTAGCTCATTTTAAAACCAGGGCGACCACCTCAGTGACCTCTGCCACAAGGTTAATCTGCTCCGGGGCCAGTTCAGTTCACAGGATCAATAAAAAACGTGTAAAACAGCCCTTTTATCCCATCAACCCACTGGATCCTGATTACAGCATCCAATCACAGACAAAAGCAATAAAGATCACACTGTGTAAAGATGTAATCTAAGAAATACCAATTTACCTGCTCCTTTATTTACCCCTCATATAACACAGTCTTATTGGTAACAAGCCAATTATCAGGATTGTGTGATATTTACAGTTGTATGTTTATTGCACTGACATTCTTTGAACACAGGAGGATTTTTGATGCTTTTTGGTTCACTGAAGCTCATTTTGTGTTTGTTCTGCATCGCTGCAGCCCCGAGGCACAAAGGCCAATTTATAATTCAGAGATTCTACAGTTTTGTCCTCATTGTAATATATATTTATAATAAAACTTATAATATATTGCTAATGTTGTTTTTGTTTATAATATTAAGTGTGAAAATGTAACAATAATAAAATATCTGATTGTGACTTAGAAATTATAGAAACAATCTAGAGGATTAAACCAAAAATGTTTACAATTTTGGGTATTTGATGCAAACTTGGATGAGTGAGGTTTGATTGATTATATTACGAGTTCATGACCTGCAAGGTTTTTAAGTCAACAATCGCGCGGATGTAGAAAAACTTTGTATATCTGAAGAAAATGATGATGTGTTTGATTGCTTGCCTTTTAATTTCAAGGTATTTTTAAAAAAAATGATAGTTCAGCAAACATATATGATGCAAAACAGAGCAAGCTGAGAAGAAAGTCACACAAAATTTAAACTTTGCTGTCTCTTAAATTAATACACTAGTGATAATTGATATTTTCACCTGTTACAAATAAACCTGTTTACCTGTGAAATGTTCCAAACAGGTGTTTTGGAGCATTTTTTATAACACTGTCAGTCTTTTGTTGCCCTGCCAGAATAATCAATATTTACAAAAAAATCAAGTATGTTAATGATTTAAAACACTAAATATGTCGTCTTTGTACTATTTTTTATTAAAAATATGTGAAAAAGTAAAGCAATTCATCCCATTCTGTTTTATTTATATTTCACACAGTGTCCCATCTTTTTTTTTCCTTTTTCTTTTTTGCAATCAGGTTTGTAAAATGAAGCCTCTGTCCCTGCAATTCACAGCCAACTAAAAGGCCTTTTAACCCCCCTTACTCTGTGGGGGGCAGCCATTTGGGACCATTAAAAATGTCTGCTGCTGTGTGATTGCCTGTCCCTTTTTTTTTTTTTTTTTTGTGCCAGCCTCCCCTTCATCCAACATCTCCAGCTTCTCAGGTCAGCTGAGACATCGGCGGCGTCCTCGCTGACATTCACAGACGTGATGCGGACACATCAGCTCCATGACTAGTTGCCACGCTTTCTATGAGCCCCTTGGTGACTCGCTGTGACATGACATCCAGCTCAACATGCAGAGATAACTGCATGCCAATCATAATTATATTGGCAGAAATGCATTAGGTGGAACCCCGTGGTACTGAAAATGCCAACAGGCTGCCGGGTGTCCCCGCTGGCAGCTAGATTACTTTTTTGTTGGATCCACTTTCTCCGACTTGCCTTCTCTGCCTCGGCTTTAGTTTGTGATTTCCTGCATTTTCCAGAATTTTGTCGCCCCCCCACAGAGCCCTGCTGATCGAGAAACTGGTATCTCCTTCTGCTCAACAATGGATTTCTGCCTGTAAGAGCCGCTGAATGTTGGTGAAAAAACAGTAAATCTAGGAAGAAACTCATTTTCTCAGTCCTGAGGAACTAACAGCTCATACTGACTTATCATTTATGTTGGAAGTTGTTGATCCCTTGTTTTTTTGCCACTTCAGCTGAGACAAACTCCGCGACCTCATCCAACCCCTGCATTACAGTGCTTGTATTGTTTTTCTCAGGGATGGCCTCAGGCCAAGACAAGGTTCAGGGTTTTTTTCCTACAAGGAGTCGTGTAGAAAAAACAAATTAATAAAATAATGCCCTAATTTATGCTTCTATCCCTAAAAGCACCAATGTAACACTGTGAAGTCGTTAACTCCGTCCTTCCAGTTAATTTCATTAATTAAACATGACAAATTCAACATTTGGTCGTCTTATTTTTTCAGGTTATCAGATGCAGAGAGCAGACTCTTTCCTCTGCAGTAAACTACTGAATGATGCACATCCAAAGGATTTCCAAGTGGACATAAGCTATGCAGACTGAAATATGAGCAGGCAAACACCATAAACTCCGCACTACGACCTTGTCTACATGGTCAAACTTAGTGGTAAATTAAAGGTTTAAAGTTGTTTTTCAGTGAATTTTGGTACAAATATCCTTTTTAATTTACAAGTAGATCAGTCATCAGGTAAAATTTTTATCTGTGCTGATTTTTTTTTTTGGCTTAATACCTTGCAAACTAAAATATTCCCATTAGCCTCGGCTGTTCTCATCATTTTGTGTGATTTTGCAAATGTTAGCAAGCTGACACATTAAACTAAGGCGGTGAACATGATAAATATATTACTTGTTAAACATTAACATCTTATTATTGTCAGTTCAGGCTGACAGCAGCATGAAGAACCTCGCAGAGCTGCTGGCTTTCCTGCAGATTCTTACTTTTGTTTAACCTCCAGTTGTTTTGGTTAAAACGACATCACATAGTCTGAAAATACAAGATTTAGAGTTCTGCATCTTCTTTATTAGTTTTTTATTTTAAAAAATATGCACCTAAGACTATGTTTGTAATGGAGAGTGTCAAATACGGGATTTATACACACAATTTAGCAGTTACTTCAACACATTTAAAGAAACTCCGTGCAGTCTTCGAGGCTGTAATGTGCTCTCAATGAGTATATGTGTAAATACTGAGTTGAATGGCTGCAAATCTGTCTTTACTGGTGGTACTTTTCAGATATTGTGTAGCTAGCCGATTACCTCCCGGCCCTTCTTTATGAGTTTCATCTCCTTTTGGTCATTGTGGAGCGCAGTAACACCTCCAGAAGAAAATTTACGCCCACATTAAGAAGATGTGTTGGGCTCCAGTCTGGCGTTTTTCCGTGATGCCGAGCGCTATAATATCATTGATGCTCTCTAAGGGCCGTATGTCACATGACAGCAGTTATTGTGCTGCTATTGACCCTAATCAAATTAGTTATAGCTGGCTGCTTCAATTTTAAAATGGACAAGGAATCAAAGTGAGCAAAGTGGGAACAATATCACACATTATCTGGCACGCTGTGTTCATGCGTTAGTCGGGGAGAATGTGAGGTGGAGGCACATCTAAATTAATAAAATTCCTGTGTCACCTCTCCAGATGGTGTTTATGTAATTTAAGACCTTGACAAATGTAATGGATATTTGTTTCTCTTCCCTTCCCTCGCCTCTTTTGTTGTCCTGTCTATAGTGGGGGTTAAATGAATTGGTTGTCTGCACAGTTTATAGTCTTTCATCAATTAAAAGTACTGCTATCCTGCCGCCTGATTGTTTAATTTGCACAAGGTACACATTTATTATCTATTTTCTTCATTCGGGGGGATTAAGTGGCATTTTTCACATGGCTGTGTATTGAATTAGGGAATGATTAGTCACAATGTGTTGATGGTGGAGAAAAGCGAGATGATGAAAGAGAATTTGTGGGAGGATGAATGATGGATCCTTATAATAATAATAATAAAAAAAAAACCCAACAGTATATCTGCACTTTTTGGGGTCGGCTCGTGTTTCACAAAAAAGACCTCCTGTTGGTCCGACTACCACTAAAAAGATAATGGATTGCTGCCCCTGAGGAGAGCATGCAGCACAAAATGCTGTTTCCAAGAAAAAATCTTTTCTCCATACTGACATAGAAATGTCAAAAAAGAAGGAATCTGAACAAGCAAAGCAACATGGGAAAAAGAAACAGAGGATGCAGATAATTCAGTTCCTATAACCAAAACATGACTCGACTGAAATCCAGCTGGGATTTTATGTAAAAAAAAAATAGAAAAATACACAAGTTTTCAATTAAAAAAGGACAAAATACTCACATTCCTCTCATTCATTTGGCTCATATTTTGTCCTCCTTGACTTGAAAACTTGAGACGTGTCGCCTTTTTCCATAGTTTCAGAGCAAAACATTAATGACAGGTCCTTTTTTAAAGAGCTGGTCAGCGAGATGCCTCCATTTAGAAGTTTATTATTAATCAAAAACAGAAATATAGTCATTTCCCCATGTCACTTTATCAAAACCCCACCGAGCACTTAAGAGCCACATGTGTTGGGGCTCTAATAGATTTTTTAAAAGTGCTCTATTCTGTCTCTCTAATGGAGTAACTGATAAAAAAAAAGCCTCAATCCCACTCTGATAGATTCATTTGGCAGTGGGTCTCTGAACTGTGCGGTGCGCTGTGGGTAAATGAAATCAACTGGCAGAGCGTATTATGGTCATATGAGTCTGCTGCCTTCAATCTATATACTCAGTAATAATGGAAAGCCCCTGACAGTTGAAAGCAAAGAGAGGACATCTGGCAGAAACTGTAAGTGAGTTGTTTTAACCTGAAAATATTGGCACTGCAGATGTGAGGTTTGCTTTATCAGGCGGAGTCCGCAGATCTTCACGTTAAGTCCTATTCACAAGGGGGGAGGGGGCTGAAATCACTTGCCAACACAATGTACAGCTGTTTTAAGGAGGCACAGAGATTTGTCCGTGATGGGAAGAGATTTGGCAATGTGTTTTTACTTCGCAGAGATTATTTTAATTTATTTTAATGAAGTAAAAAGGTGGTTGGAGAGTTGAAGGCTCAGTCGAAGCTTCTTGTGAAACTAATAAGAGCTCTGAAAAGCAAGTGAGTGCACTTGGAATTAAAATTATTTGGTCACAAGGAGAAGAATAAACTTCACTGAGAAAGAATTTAAAACTCTAAAGAATTAGCAGTTAGAGTTAACAGAAAACACACTTTTAGCCCTGTTTATGAAATTCTGGCCATCATTTATGCTAGATATGATAACACTGCACTTGACAAATTATAAACTGA
Organism: Acanthurus lineatus; assembly: GCA_029814665.1. Taxonomy (NCBI): domain Eukaryota; kingdom Metazoa; phylum Chordata; class Actinopteri; order Acanthuriformes; family Acanthuridae; genus Acanthurus; species Acanthurus lineatus. The sequence continues at coordinate 23,327,148 of JAPZDV010000006.1, read as the reverse complement.
CATCTGGAACGAGGAAGCATGACCAATATTTATTTAAGTTGGCAAGATTAGATAATGAAACCAGTTTATTTTGGTGTAAAACTAAATGCACCTGAATTGTAAGTAATAATTTCTCATTGCACAATAAAGACTAATGTCCCCTGTGACAGTTATACTATTATATATTATACCATTATGTAATTATTAATCATGCATTCACGTGCAGTTATATTTTGTTGTAGTTGGTTAAGGTGGAGCTAGAGCTACAACTAATATTAACAAATTTTTCATTATGGATTAATCTTCTGACATCTTTTCCTGATAAAACAGTTCAATTTTTAGTTTGTAAAAATTCCATAATTAAGAATGAATTTAATCAGAGTTACTCAAAGTCTAAAGTGTAACTGTGCGGTGTAACACATTGGATTTTCAGTCAGCATTGTGCACATGTTTATGCACTTTATAATCCCACTTGATGCATATTATTCAGTGACGTGACCCAGACTGGCCACTGGGGGCACCATGACAGCTGGTGTCCTGGCAAGCTGATTGGTCCAGAGTGTCAGGCTGGTGTTAAAGTGCTAATTAACATAAAAGAAAACAACAAAAAGCAGCTACAAACCCTCAGAAACACTAACATCAGCCTGTGTGATGGTTTGATCTGTCTGTCATCACATGCAACTGGTTGCATGCAAAAAATGCACCGTTAAACTTGTATTTATCAAAAAATATTAATGTAAAATGATCTAATTAGCTTAAATTACATTAAATTATAGAATGCTGGTCTTAAATTTAGCAGAAAAAACTCTTGAGTGAGTTGAATTGCTGCATGACTCAACCTTTCTCCTGCAGTTTTGTTTTTTTTATTCCCCCTATTAAGTTACATGGCACTTCACTTTTATTCACTAACTAACTCAAAAAAAAAAATGTTGTGCAAGTAATCTTAAGAAAATATATAGCTTTAGTATCATTATTTACCCAAAGTAACTCTATTATTCTCTGCAGGCGCATTAGAAATAATCAGCATCCAAGTGTGAATCAGTCAGGATAGCTATAATCAGAACAGGCCTGTGCAGACTGCAGACTCTGAGGCAAAGGAGCTATCAATCAGTCTGCATAGATAGGTATTCTCTTTAATCCAATCAGATGGCATAATCAAGCACAATGCCTGTGATTTCTGCCAGCCTCGTGAGATTTGTTCCAATTGAGCGGTCTGTCAGAGCGGCTTTGATTGCATTTGGAGCTCGGGCTGATTTCTGAGGCGAGGTATGAAGTGATGTTTTCTATCTGCACCCTTTGGAGATTTATACTCACAATAGCTCCCCCCAAACCCCCCACCCCCCCCCAAGTCCCGTTTCTGAAAGAGCGAGATAAAATTTGCTTATTTCAAAAGGGTCTAATTTTCGAGTGCTCGTGTACAGTTATTGTTCGTCCCCCCGCTGCTCCCCTCCTCCCACGGCCCACCTACAGTGTGATCTTTAATTGACTTTATGAATGAGAGATGTGTTTCATATGAAGAGGCGAAGCTTGAATCTGCCGCGTGTGAACGATATAGAGCAATTATCAAACTAATACGGTTATCATATCGTCCACATGTCATCATTTTCAGCTTTCTTAGAGAATTTTTTGCCGTACTTTTTTCCCATCATGCCATTTTTTATTTGTAATGAATATATTTCCTCTGTAATTGAGCAGCAGTTTGGTGGGAAAAACAAATCTTTTCCAAATATGTTGTTTTTTTTGGGTTTTTTTTTTTGCACCAGGCCTGTACAAAGCAGGAAATGAACCGTATTGACAGCCATCAGTGCTAACAACCAAATAACATGAGCTAGGGCCGAAGCCTCTGCACACACCCACACACACACATTTAAAAAAGAAGAAAACTTGTGGGTGCACATCACTTTTATGGAGTGGAGTGCTGTAATTACCCATAACTCTAATTTTAAGGTCTTTTTTCATCTGTTTCCATGTTAACCACTATTTTTTATCTTTAATTCATGTCTGAGTCATTATGCGCGATGTTAAAGCCACAGCTGGAAACCTCACACTCGCAGTGCTGAGCAAAAATTTTGGAAAGTGATTTAAAAAAAGGCTGGTTGTTTTTGCACTGACAGCAAGTTGCACCAAAGATGCACCAATATTTGTTTCATGCTTAGGAAAAGTAGTTCAGGGTGCAAATGCTTAGTTTGGTTTCTTTCCCACATTGAGATGAGGAAATTGATGTCAATCTCATGTTTGGGTTTTAAATACAGAGCAGGAGTTGGGAGCTTAGCTTAGCTTGCCAAACTGGGGGGGAACATCTTACCAGGCTCTGCAGAAAGTTTCAGTTCACTGAAAAAACATGAGAATTATTTAATACTTCCCTAAATATTGATATATTCTTGAGCAAAGTACTTCATTCTTGACCTTGTGTGAAAAATCATTTCAAAACAAGATTCACTTACTAGCTTTCTCACAGTCTTCATAAGCTTCCCCGTGGTTCAGGTTCTATTAGAAATCCATCTTACGAGGGAATTTGACTGATTTTGTGAATTCACTGTGTGTGGATACATGTTGTGACCTCAGAAACTAATTCTTACTTGTAACATGATGGAAAACATTTGGATTTAACTGACAAAACTTTTCAAAATGAACTAATAAAAGGTTACAGAAACTTGGATATTTTAACTCTTTGCTAAAGGAGCAGGCATGTGAATATGTTTGCTACTGTGGCATGAAAATGAACATACAGTAATAAATCACTTGCATTGATCAAAATAGGAGAGAATTATGCATATTATGTAATTATTATATCCCATGAAAATGCTGTTTAACAATATTATATATATACACATATTAGATACCTGAGGCTGCATGTGCAGGAGCAGGAATGTAATTTTCTCTCAATGAAAAACACAAAACGAGCCAATGAGATGCAGCTGTGTTCCTCAGTATAACTCATGTGTTTTACTCAAAAGAAAAGAGAGACAATCATGGCTGCTGGTGATGGAGACAGAAAACAAACGTACACTGGGGGAAGAGCCCATGTGATTGAAGCCGCCCTCCTCACATGGACTGAAGATGTCTGGTCACGTTAAAGCCCCTTTGAGCGGGTCTTTGGTAAAGGAAAAGCCCCCACTGTATATGGAGTGATTCAAGGCTGTGTGGGGGGATAAGGGAGCACACACACACACATTCTCTCACGCACACACACACAGATAAATAGGTTGTGTGCGGGTGATACTGTACCTTGATTGGCTTCAGGGTAGGAGGTGGTGGTGGTGATGGTGGTGGTGGTGGTGGTGGCTGTGGTGGGTATAGGGGTAGTGGTGGGAGCATCTGGATGAGAGGACAAATACATGACAAACACAAGGGGGGAAACAAATGAGTACAAAAGCCATGAGGATAAAGTAAAGTCACTGTGAAGCGATGGTGTCGCTGTTTGATATATGACCAACAGCTCTGTGTGTGTGTGCGTATGTGCGTGTGTGTGTGTAGAAAATTACTGATGTATTTGCAATGGCGATGCATTAAATATCGTACACACAAACGATGACACCGCAACACTTAACTCTAGTCTCACACCGACAGAGCTGATCAAAGCTCTTGTTAGGAACTCTTCTCTTTTATGCCGACGCGCAGGCCGTACACCATGACATGAAGCACCGACAATGCGGCGCGTGTGCACGGCTGTTAGAAGTGATTAAACGTCTAATGAGTAACACATGCTGGTGTTGTACTTATGGTGTCATTGTTATGCAGTCAGCTGTCTTGACAAACAAACGTGCCTGTGCATTCTTAATATCTCAGAGGAAAAGAAAAGACAAAGTTGATGAGGATCCTGGCAATGAAGGAGGAAAAAAAAACAAAACTTGATGTATAAACTCACATATAAAACAGATGGAGGGAAATAAAAATACAGACAGAAAAATAACAAATGAGCAGCATGAATTGGGGGGTTGTTGAGTACACACACACTTTGACCAGAGACCATTTTTTCCTCCCACAGCTTTTCCCTTTTTACTTCATTAGCCGGGTTAGACTCCCCACACTGACAATGACCAGGGGGAGATATCAAAAGTGACATTTTCCCTGTTGAAGTAGCTCGGCTGCCCTGATATGAAGCCACTGACAGCCCTGCTCGGTTAGAGACCTCCAGTGTTGCTATGATTGCCTGGGAATGGACTGAAAAAAAAACCTGTTGGGGTTATTTTTTTTAAAAAAAAGTGTTATTAAAAGGCTGGAAAAAGGAGTAGTTTGTGCCTGTCGATAAGGAGGAAGGACAGTCTTCACTTAGTGGAATAAAGTGTTATAAGAAGGTGAGGAAATGAAATGTGTAAAGGACAGAAAGGAAGGGGAGGAGATGGGAGTCAAGAACACAGAAGAGGAGCTTCTTTAAAGGCCACAAGGACTGTTTTCATTCATGTCGTTGCCTTTTATGTGACGGTGCATGGTAGGACTCTGTATCGGCTTTGTTGCAGGTTTTAAAAGACGGCCGTAAACCAGAACAAGCTGCAGCTGTGGTGCTTTATTTAATGCAGGTGGCACAAGTGACAAAATGGTCGCCACTTTTATTTCCTTCACTAAAACTGCTGCTGCATTAACTTCTCTTGCCTCAGGTTTTGGTTCACTACATAAGGACATGTAGGAAAACGTATCGACATCAAACGCATAAACAGAGCTAATTTAGAATATACCAGATGAAATTAAATGCATTTTTTTTGCACAGTTTATTTCTAACTAATCCCAAGTGGTGGCAATAAAATTGAAAAACTATTAAGTGCTAGTTATTTGTCTTCATCTTTGTAATTTCCAACAAAATCTATGCACAGACTGGAACCAATAATGACTTTATCTACTGACAAAAGTTTTCCCAGTAGCTTGTTTTTAATAGCGATTGATAAGTTTGTGGCCTGAGGTAGAAAAAGATGAGTAATACAGCTCTTGTTTCAATCAATTGCAGTTCAACACTTTGAGTGTTTATGCAGAAAGTTTGAAGTTAATACCTTTCGAGATATTTTTGTTTTTCTGTATTTCAGTATTGCACGTCGGCACTGTCTCAGAAAACAGACAATATCAGCCTTTGTGCAATCATCTGCTACCTCCATCTCAAGGGCTCATCCATGGAGGTCCACGAGGACATGAAGGCAGCACAAAGGGAGGGGAACCAATGGGAATATAATCTTTTTAATGTGTTTTATATTGTGCAGAAAATTATTGGTTTCAAAAATTGACAGTTACTGATAAAGGGGCACAATGTGAAAACTATGAGCTGCACCATTTCCTCCAAAAGCAACATGGCTACTTTTCTGCATTAAGGGTCAAACACCACATTTATTGTTATTGTACAACAGTACTTCTTATTGCTTTAAATGAAGGTGTATTTACTAAAAGATCATGGCAAATTGAAAATGCATAAATCTCAAAGTTCTATGATAGATAATAAAAGTTATCCTGCTGTTTGTAATGTCTTCCCTGAGGGTGCAGAGGTTGTTTATCATATGAAAGTAGTCTTCCCTGAGGGCAGAAGTTGCTCATAGTTACTGCACAAATGTGTTCATGGTTGTTAGTTTAGAAAATCATTTATACATTTGCACTTGAAGAAAAAATGTATCGTGTATTGCAAGTACAAGTACAGAGTGAACTGCGATGCCCCTCCAAACTCCGCCTGAGGCAAATTTAAAAATGCAAATTAAGGCCTTAAGGTGATCTGGATCAGTATTCAAACTCCGCTGATGTACGATATGTTTTAATCTATCGACAGCACCGTTCTTTAAAAGACAACCTTGACAACACAAAAGGGTGCGCGGACCGATGCGCACACAAAAGGCGGTGATGAGATGATCTATTGGAAGTCTGCTGGCAGATGAAGCTCGAGCTGATGAGTTTCACACATGCTTGAGAGCCACAAGGCTCCAGCTCGGGGGTGGGTGCTGTCTAATTGGTTTTATCCCATCATGAACTGTGAGGGTCCAGCAGATGTTTGGGATCATCAGTGTCAACAACTCATTAAAAAACTTGGCAGTAAAAAAATAATAGTGCAAAAAAAAAAAAAAAAAATCAAATTAAGATCAAAAGGAAAGACTGGTGCAATTGTCTGAATGCACACTA
>JAPZDV010000006.1:23282218-23320979 GCA_029814665.1 Acanthurus lineatus | reverse complement strand
TTTTTTTGTTAACAAATTTTAAAAAAAAAAATAAAAAAAATTGCATTAAAAAAAAAAACTTCCAAAAAAAAAAAAAAAAAAAAAAAGCAAATGAAGATCAAAAGGAAAGACTGGTGCAATTGTCTGAATGCACACTACATCTCCCTTTTTTGTGGCTAGCTGGTGCAATGTATCAAAGAACACTGGAGCTCATTGACTTTCAAATGTGACAGGCAGAATGTGTTTTTCCTCCCGCTGAGTCACCGGGCCTTGTTTACTGATGAGACTTATGAATCAGTGTTTCTGGTCTGAACGAATGGAGCAGGACCGCAGGAAGCTGTGAGACACAGTCTGACAGAAATCATTCCTGCTAAAGCCGCCGAGTTAAAGAACTCCACGTGAGCGCCGGATGAGAGAAACACTCTGCATTTGCACGTTGGAAGTAATAAAAATCCAAACGATGTGAAACATGAAAAGAAAAAACTAGCTCCAGCTTAGAATAATCAATGGTATGTAAGGAAAACTTTAAAAAAAAGTATTAAGATTTTTTTCATGTATTTCTGTAGTTCTTGGGGTTTTTGTTTGGCCTCTTCAGGTGGCGTCCTTGTTTCGTGCACAATCTGAAACCAGTGAAGCCTCCACACTCCTGCAGTGTTTCACGGTTTTACATATAAACCCAGACACTGAGTCAAGTTACATTTGTAAATGCTGATATGGTGAAAGAGAATAAAAAAGTGTCCTTTTGTGTTTCTTTGATCTCCTGCTTTTGACTTTATCTTCCAAAGAGAAGTCACAGACGACATAACAAAAGGAATAGGAAATAACAATATAACAAATCCATCAAATAATTTTTTTTTAACATTAGAATTTAAAATAATTTTGATGTATTTATGTTAAAGGAGTAAAATGAAGTTGACCTTGTGTGCATATAAGAACTTTAAATGACCTTTGAGACCTGACTGGAGAGGCTCCCTTCACAAACTCAATGCTAATGACTGTAAAATGATGGAAAACAGGATTTTTTTCTTCAAAAATGAAGCCAAAGGTCACATGATAGGAATGGGACGCAGGCCAAACTAAAAAAAAGAGGGGAACCCGTCAAATACATTTTAATCAAAGATGATTTCTATCATTTTAATGCAGTTCTTATTAAGCTAGTTTATGTTTAAAAAACTTTTTTTTTAAATCACTTTGGTTTTTATGAGTTATTTGATGCTCAAAAGAGGGTTTAACTTCATGATTTATAGCTAACCTTGCTAACGCAGCTTCATTCATCACCTTCTACACAAACTCTGGCTCCAAATGATGCCACTAGTACAAGTTGGCAACATCTGGCAGACATTTCAGCCTTAGTTTTTTGGGATATTTACATGGTGGAAAAAGAGTTTTCGTATGTAAAAAAAACAAGGAAGTTTACGTATATTGGTATCTATTTTTTTGGCTATTAATACATGAGGGTAATATTGACTAGAATCACTGGATATGGACCTGTCTGTATCGTCCACATAAACAGTGAACATGGGACCAAGTATGACGTCTTACATAGTAAACAGCTAAGAAATATCTAAAATATAAGTGTTTTAAAACTCTTTTTCAGAGGCATAGCACATGCAAAACAAACCTCTTTGCAAATTTGTTTTGGAAGTGATGGAATTACACTTCCTCCTCATTACATTTTACTCCAGCAATTTTCACTTTCACTTCAACTCGAGAGTAATTTCAGCAAACTAAGAGCACTTTCAGCTTGAATGGGATGTTTTGGTAGTCTCTGCACCTCTGGAAGACATGTTGGATGCCACTTAGAGAGAGCTAACAGTGACTTGTGGCGAAAACTCCCATGTGCTTTAATGGAGAAGAAGTGCAAAGTAAGTAGAAAGACGAAGGAGGGCAACAGGGTCACTAAACATGGTGCTTGTGTGCAATAAAGGCCAGCGCTGGTTAAGGAGCAGGGAGGAGGAGAGCTCAGTTATTGGGGAAGCGGCAGCCTGTAAACAACATAAAACCCCTCGGCGCTGGGTCTCGCTCGACTGCGAGAGGAAAACCCTGATTGTTGTGTTTTCTTACCCTGTGAAGTAAGAGCAGCAGTGAGAGTTAGAGCAGTACGGACTGCATTCTTCTTGCTGCTAACATTGTTAGTGTCAGCCAGTCTCACAGTGCTCTCCATCACTTAGGGTTACAATACTCGGGAATCTGATGTATTAGAGGAGAAGCTGCCCATGGCTGCGTTTGTACTGGCTGTCAAGCAGAAGGAGTTGCTGGGGGTGGGGGTGCCATGCAGCCTTATCATTCAATCACAAAGCTCTAATGTGCAATTTGGAATCTTGTGTTGATATTGTGGTGAGTTTTTTTTACTTGAGAGATGTGGAAAACACACTTGCGTTTGGGGCTTTGTGGTGTATTCAAGCTCAAACATAGTACATTTTTTTTTGAGGCTGCTGGAGGGACTTATTTGTCATTATTAGAGTCTGCCCCCCTCCTTACTTGCTGCTGTTGAACAACATGCATCTTTCTGAAATAGCCTGAAACTATGATGGTTAACTTTTTAGGATATAAATGGACTTGTCTGTATTTTTTTTTTTTGATATGAAACTCTTTAATTCAGCTTGTCTTCCCCAGAAAAACAGTCATGCAGGTCATTTTTGCAAGCAGCCTATCACGAACCATGTTTAACACCCCTTGTTGCCATAGTAATTATGACTGGAGTGAAGGAGAAAGTCAGATGACGCAGGATAAAATGCAAGAAATCCCACAAATGCAAGATGGTGGGTGGATTGTTGGGTCAAACAAACGCAGAATATGATCCAGAAGGTTAAGTAACTGTGACAACGTGGATTTAGCTTATATAAGGTATGAAACAATAACTTATTTTAGACAAAAAAACATGACCTTTTCCTAAAACTACACAAGTAGACTTGCTGCCTCAACCTGATCAAACTCTCCTACTGTCAGATCTGTCATTCTTGGAGTCACTGCTATTGACCTTGTTTAGGTATGTGTGTAATGCTAAAGATAGTGTAAGAGTGCATGCCGTTTGATTCATTTGGACCAAGGAAAAGGAAAAGATTCTTTATTTTTCTTTAGCTCTGGTATAGTAAGTGTTTCACAAACTCAAACATATGGACTGACAGGTAACTTGTTGTTTGCACAGATTTGTAAACTGTAATCTTGCAAAATAAGAAACTCAAAGACTGACAGCAGAACATGTGACATTTTCTGCTTTCTATGTGTATATTTATGTACATGTTAATGTTATCTTGTGCTAATTTAGGCTGTATATTACTTGTGCAGATTCAGAGATTAACAGTTCACAGTAACTTATGAGCAGTTTATTCTCTTTATCTACCATCATAACATCCTGTAGTTGGTCAGTTTTGCTTTCACGGCTTAAACAAATTGCAGCAGACTCGACTCAGAAGAACAATCTTGTTAAGTCCAAACCAGAGTTTCGATCGACAGCTTCCACATCGGCCCAAATGAGCGAAGCTTCACTGGCAAACAAGCACCTAAAAACTGAGCCTCTAAGTCACATGACTACCCTGATATGTTATAAAAAGCCAGTCGCTTCATATCAGCACATGCACATGCCAACATCCCTGCTGCTTGTCTGATTTCTTTTTAGGGGAGTGCGAGTAAGTATCCGCATACATGCCGTCTTCCTATCTTCTCTTTAGGTTTTAGGTAAATGGCCGACTGCAGAGGTGCATGCATGCTGTTTGTGGTGTAAAAGCGGCGGGGTGTGTGTAAGTGTGTGTATGGTGGTGGCAGGGAGTCTGAACCATAATATGAGAATCAGTTTCTAACAGCTCAGCCGCAACATCCTGTCTTCCCATTAGCAAGGCGAAAGTTCAGCATGATTTGCTGTTGAATTACAGTAGACATTAGTAGCGTGGGGGCCATGGACACATCAAAGTCATCAAAAGACCGGCTCTAAAAGGATGGAGGCCTTCTGTGGTCTTAATGGTGGCTGTTCTTTTTTGGTGCAAGGCTTTTAGTTGCCCGCGTGTTGCATTACCGTGTTTGTCTTTCTCTTACCGTGTGGGGGGGCTGGCAGGGTGGGTGGATAAGAGAGGGCCGACTTGCAGCACTCACCATGGGGTTTTGTTGTTAAGGCCCGGGGAGAGAAATGTACAAAAAAAAAAAAAAAAGACCCTGCTACAACTACAGCATCAGAAAACTCATGCATCATGCAAAGCCGTGTCTAATGGTTCACACAAAGCAAAGACATGGCTTCAAGAAAAATGGCTGCTCTTACTGATGTACGCTTTTTTTTATGTGTGCTGTAGCTGATCTAATTACATCTGCACATGTAAACACACACACAAACACACACATATATATTCTTGTCTCACTAGCCTCAAATGATCACCTTCATTATTCTGGACATAGTGTAACAGCGTGTAAGATTTAAAGGGATCTATTTGAGGAATTTGATAGAAATGGTTTAAGAGTAAGTTTTCCTTTGTGTTTAATCATCTGAAATTATAATAGTTGTATTTTTGTTACTGTAGAATGAGCTCTTTGTATCAATACAGTTCTTAAGTCTGGCTCTAAAGAGGTTCTTTTGCGGTTTTTCAAAGTTTCTAGGTCCCCATTGTTTAAAAAAGGCTCGAAGGATGAAGGTGAACGGAGGGGTATTCAGCTTTTTTGCACAAAATCCTTCAGAGTGGACCTTTAAATTCCGCATCTGATTTAAATGAACCACTCGTACTCACAAACTATCTTTAAAAGCATTACTATAGTTAAATCAAAATACTTTAACTAAAAATATAGGCTGTTTATGCTTTTCCTTGGTCCTGAACTACTGCTGATTCTGATCCGAAACATTAAATCCGGATGCATAAATCCTTAAAGAAGTCCACAGGAAAAAATGTCTTCAGTGCAAATTTCTGTTTCTTACAAAGATAAACACACAAAGAGACACTGCACTGTTAGAACAGACTAACAGCTCTAATATAGCAGGTGGCAGTAAGCTGTTTCCTGCTTTTCAGCCGTACCTCTGTTGTTTTATTGCACTCATTATTAGCACAGCAACTCTCTCTGCTGTAAATAACATCTATTCAGCTGGGTGTCCGTCAGGCATTGAGAGTCCCTTTTCCTTCCCTACATATAAAAAGAAGCCTTTTCACTCCGCTAATTCCTTCTGACAATAGCAGCCAAATAATTTCTCTGCAGGCTCAGGGTCTACCAGAAGTGATAGTGGAGTAATTTTGGCCGGGGAAAATGAGCGTATTAGAGAGTAATGCCCTGCTCAGGGAGAAAATGTTATTGGTATCAACAGCATAAAAGCATGAGCGAATAACATGGAGGATGAGAGGAGGATTCTACATCAACAGGAAGTCAGAGAAATAAAGAAATCTGGCAGAAGTGGGTGGAAGCAGTCGACAAAACATATACACCACACTCTTCTATTGATCTTTTTTTGGCCGCAATGCCCCACGCTGAAAAAATACTGATGAAAATACTAAAAAATCAAGCTGGTTCTGCTGATTGAGAGCAGTTAGCAGTACATTTTTATGATTTTATTCATCTAATTAAATGTCTAAGGACGGTAGGAATCATAGCTGTACATAGTTTTGCATTTTGAGGCAAGAAGTGGCCTTTGAATCTGTATATTAAAGGTTAAAATAACACCTTTAATGGCGCTGATGTAGTCAGGTTTACTTTCAGAGGTAAGCCACAGAGCGTCTGCACTGCTGCACTGTGATTTTTATCCCATCTCGAACTACCTTCCCCTCGAGGAAACAGTAAAACTAGTTAAAAACCTTGCATAGGTCAGCAGGGATATAAGAAATGCTGAGGCCATGAGCCCACGCTGCTAAATCCAACTTTCCACAGATAATTTTGATGAGCCAACACAAAAAATGATGAGATAATTCTAATTATTTTAATATTTTAAAACTTGATTTTACTATTTCATTTAATTTTTTAGCAGTATTTTCTAAAAATGTGTTTTTCCTACCAGTCTAAGTGTTTTTTCAAGGCCTTCTCCACACTTCTGGGATAAAACTCTGACAAAAAAACACACCATCCCTCTGTTATGTTCAGATCTAATCATTTGGGCCTGAAAGAATCTTCAAAATCTATTTTTTTTAAACGTGTTTGTAAATGCAGAACGTAATGAACTCCTCTTCAGGTCATTAAAATAACTGAAGAGAGAAACAATACTGAGGACATGACCTCAGTGTTTTTTGGTGGTGAAAATAGCGTGTTGTTAAAAAAATAAAATAAAAAACTAACACCAAAAGAGCTGCTCTGTTGTGGGTGTTTTGCCACAGGCATTGGTGAAAAAGATGAAATGTAATCCAGTTTGCGTAATAGTAATAATGAGTTTGCAGGCTTAAAGGCCAAAACAGTTTGTCTTCAGTTTTTTGCGTTTGTGTCAGTCTCGTTTCAGCCTCGGGATCCCACGTTTTTGGATTTAGGTGCAAGGCAGAAAGTCAAGTGAACAAAGTGGACGAGTGAAGCAACAAAGCTTTTGCTATTTGCCACATCTGTAGTGCAGATGTATCAAGACTTAACTCTTAATTACAAGTCAGCCTGCATACCTCTGATCATGCTAATGATGCCTTTAGTATGCTACAGGTGTTAGCAATAAGCATCAGTTCCAACCACTCACCAGTCATTAGTCTGCATATGAATGATTCATGTGTTTATGTTCATGGGACAATCTGACAGAAGCTGGAAGAAAACATGGTGTTAAACACAGTGACTGTGAAGAAAAGTTGGATACTCTGATCAGTCTGGAAAAAAAGGGAGTTAAGATTAAATGCATCATGTCTTCTTTTCACACTACAGTCAATAAAAGGGGGCAGATTAAAGACACCAACAATAGAAAGTGAGCAACATGTAGGAAGTTTTGTATTTGATGCTATTTTATGCTTTAAAGTACAAGATCTGATAAAGAAAAGTATTAAAAAAGGAACAAAGCTAGAAGGAAATGTATAGAAATACAGGTAGAAAGTGTGAGTTAAGTGTTGGGGGGTCAGTGTCAGATCTGCGTACCATAGACGTAGAGGATGTAGTCATCGAAAGACTCCCCCACCGAGTTGGAGGCCATACAGCGGTAGGTCCCATTGTAGGACTTGTTTAGGTTTTCGATGTAAAGATCGGCGCCGGTGATGACGGCGTGAGATGGCACATCGTCATCCACCTTGACCCAGTTCACCCGCTGTGGCCTGAAAGGAAGACAACACAGCACCAGTGAGTTCATCATGAAATGTATTTACATATTTTTATTAAAACAATAAGAGTACAAGAGGGAGATAATGTTATCCTTTTAGTGTCAAAACCTAAAGTCTAAAGTCTAAAGCTATGTTAGCTGCAATGTTCACTACACCCCAAAAGTACATTCATGTATAAAGCTAATTTGCCCAAAATGTCAAAGTTTTAAGTCAAAATGAACATAAAACAGTCTGGTTCTGGAAATAAGAGTATGTTGTCCACTCATCACAGGGTTGGTTGTTCGATCTCCAGCTCCTCCTCCTCCTGACAAGCACCTCACATGGCAGAGATGCAACTTTTCTTGAAATAAAAGTGCTTTCAAACTCTGAGAACTAATAAAAATGCACAAATTACCTTTTATTTTTACCAAATTTGAGTGACACGCCTCGCCTCTGAGCATCTCCTGCTTCTTTTTTATTTTTTATTCCTATCAAGCATCCCTCAATCTTTTACTTCAAATGTTATTCCTTTTCCCTCACTAACCTGAATTTTCATGTCCTTGCCAGCATCAGAGCACTGTTGCTTTGTTATTGGTCCTTCATAAAACACAAATTTGGAACTTTTTGACGTGCCCCACATTTTTCCCCCAATTATTTGCGATAACTCACCCGGAGGGACCCAACCCAAATTCAGAACAACTTTCATAATGTCTGTAAATGAACAAATTTTCTAGCATTTTAGCTTACAGTTATCTTGTGAATGACACTAATGAGTCAAATCCCATGGCCATCTTGTCAATGCTCCATTTAAAATCCTGAAATCTAACCAAAAGTGTTAATCTTTGATCCCTTTTAATTTCATTATACTGTGAGTTTCAGCCTGCAGAGGCTCTACACTCCCTTTTTAAAAAGAAATAGGTGGTCCATCACACTTTGCATTGATATCTTTTCATATTTTTGTTGGATTTTTTTCTCTTCTCTTGATTTTTCTCTGTGTTTTAAATCCAGCAGAGTTTCAGCCTCTTGTTTCTTTGTTTCCTTTTATAATGAAACTATGATTTTTTACAAGTTTAAGCTTGTTTGTTACTCCACTTTGCAGCCTTTTTTCATTTTTTTGAGCGGGGGTCATAACTCTCATACAACACTCTCAGGCTCAGCAATTAAACACCTTTTGAATGTAATAAAAGACTCTATTATCCTTGTCAACATGTCATGTTTGCCAATTTTTAATTTAAGTTTGAGCTTCTCTTTTTATGTTACCCAAGGTTTTTTTTTACCGTACAACTCAAATCTTGAAACCAGATCCAGAAACCACAAAGAAGAACTGCAAAGTACTGCATTCATTAATGCCTGTAATGCGGTACAGTCACTAATAAAAAGGGGCTTATTCCCCCTGATGAAGTTTAGTATATTTCTGAGTCTCCTATACTGCAAAACAACCTTCCCCTCATTTGTCTACTCTTCACCAAAGATTAAAAATTTACGTCTTTTTTAAAAAAAATTACATTTCCTAGCAACTGTTTACCAGAAAAAGGGCTAATCAAAGAAAGCCTGAACATGAAAAAAAAAAAACAAGACATATTAAAATGACATTCCTCCCTTTGTGTACAGCAAACAATAACTGTGTAGCAGCTTTGTCTTCAAATTGCAGGCTTTCCACGCTCGTATACTTATGAGTGTTGCTGTGTAGGTGGCCGCCTACCAAGCGTCTGTATTTGTTCTCTTTTCTACCTTGACTGAGGTTTATAGCCGGGTGACACATTCCATTTTTATGACAATGAGCTCAGAGCACTCAGAGCCACCAAGGGTGAAGAGAAAAGAAAAAGACAAAACACCTCTATTTTGCCGCTGCAACTTCCAATGGCCACTGTCAGCTACTGTTATTTCCCCTGAGCGTGTGCTGATGGTCTCTCTTGTTGCATTTTTTTTGTTGTTGTGGTGTTTTAACTTGTTTCCCCCCTATTTGAAAACATCTGGTGTTGTTGAAAAAACGCAGGTAAAAGAAAAAATATTAAAAAGACGGTTGGAGCTCAATGGCAAAAAAAAAAAAAGAAAAAGAAAACAAACAAACCACAAGTGCATTTAATGGCTGTGGAAGACAACTTGAAACAGAGGAGCGGCGTGTCTTTTACAAGTGTTTCTTCAGATGAAATGAAATGTAAAATAAATATATAAACATACGAGTCTTTTTTGCTAAGATTGGAGAGAGGGACATGACCTAGAAAGTTTAGTTTCTATAGGTGGATGGGAGGTTGAGTGAAGGGAAAAAAAAGTGCATCTGGAGAAGGAAGATAGACAGAGATAGACGCAAGAGGTAAGATGGGGCTTGCAAGGAGAGAGGAAGGGCAGGCGTGTTGAATACAAATGGCTGCCTGCAGCCACGGCCCCCTGTGCTATCTGCTGGTAATGACTGCACAACTCTCAACAGCTCTAATGAAAATGACTTCCAATTCCCGGCTCACTGTATTGATTGTGTTTTCATCTTTATAAAATGAATACGGGTATTGAGCTTGTCTCTATGCCAAGTATGAAAACTGCGGGGGGTTGGTGGGGAGAGGCGGTCTGAAGTACAGAGTGTTGGATCTGTGTGTGCGTGCATGTGTGTGTGTATGTGTGTGTGTTCGTACTTCTACCCTTCACTAAATCATACAGAGTTTTAGACTCTCAGAATGAGAATATGTAAGTGAGGAGAGTTTGATTGATCCTGGCTTTGATTCAGGGTTGAGGTTGGATTCCAGATTAAGACAAAAATTTGGGGGGAAAGTTTAAGGCCAAGTCAAAGCCCTGCTTCAGTCCAGTTCTGAAAAGCCATAATCTGCATCGGCAAAACTCATTACCTCAATTGACCCATTAATGTGAGGTCTGTGACTCCACCTGCGATTAAATGGCAGGAAATGCAGGCTGCAAAGACAAATGATGCACTTTGAGGTTCCCCAGGAGACGAGGTTAATAAATTAAGGATAAAAATGAATTCAAAGTTTAGAGTTTAAGGAGTTTTAGAGAAAATATGTTCCCAAAATAGGCATGTTTTGGTGTGCTAAAGGTTGCAGGGTCATACTAATGTCAAACTCAGAAGGATGGTGTCTCTAGTAACTAGTTAAGCTGCCAGCTATGGGAAAGATAATGAAGGTATGATGTTCTGGAGATAAAATAGACTGATAAAACAAAGTTTGCTTCACCTACTGAAACACAACCTACATATACAGCATACACCTTTTTGAACTGAACATCTGCTTGGAGGAGGAGGCCGAGTTCGCTGGATTGAATAAGCAGCTCCAGAGGAAGTTTCAAGAGAGTTTTCCTGGTCTGGGAAGCAAGAAGGTCAGCAGGCTGCTGGTGAGTTAACCACAAACACCCCTCCAGGTAGAAAAGGTTATATTCACACAAGATTAGGTCACATTTTTATGTCTAATGGTGCATGCAGGGAGAAAGGCTTACTAGTTTAAGACTTAGGAGTTATCACGAGTCAAGGTTAGCATATCAATCCAAAATTCCCACAGTACTCATTGTGGGCTGTGGATGCAAAAGCATGACTGTACTAATATTGTCATGCTTAATGTTCGCTTGCGCTTCTGACTGCTTTCACAAACCATGTTTGCAGAATTTCAAATACCTTTAACCTCTGTCGGCTTGAGAAGTGGCTCTGAAAAGCTCCTCCACAGAGGACAGCAGCTGCATTCAACTCTGTAACTTTGTACCACTGGAATCCACAATACATAACAGTTACAATGGATTTCAATTGCAACCAAGTTTCAAGGGCGGAAAGACTTCACAATACATATATTAAAACTTTTCCACCCACTAAGGCAACACAATTGACTTCTTCTCTGTTTATTTATACGCTCAAAGAGCTCCTGACAAGCACATTTTGCCATAAAATGGTACAGTGTGTTTGTCACTGATGCAACAGGCTGTCTATGTCTGTCATCTGTAACTAAACTTGCCAACATTAGTCAGCAACAGACATAAACACCTCATTGTGTTGTGTATAAAAGAAGCTGTGCAGGTAACTATAGTCTGGCAATCTTGTGCTGTAAAGAGAGGCTTGAAAAGTTTCAATGGATGTTTGAAAGCTTTTCTTCTCAATGAAACTGGTTTACCTTTCTGCAATTCATTGCAGCTGTTGTAAATCTAAGCTTATTACAGCTGTCTTCCTCTGCCAGAAAGAGAGCTATAAACTTTTCAGAGCCACCTATCAAGTCTTTGGATGAGCATTTAGTGCCAAAAAATATGGGTTTTTAATGGAGTAGGACTCCTGCTTTTAAGTTGTCCTCAATCGTCACATTTGAATTCACTTGCACACACAAAGACCCACAAGATTGCCACACCTATGAACTGGCTGCATTACTGTTTCTAATGCAACATTTATGACTCCGACAATTTGGTTCTGTTCAAATTTGAGCCGCCATGTCAACAAACTAATATGATTGATACCAACAGCACCAGCCGTATTGATATTTAGATAGTTCTGGATCTCTTTTGCCCGATGCCTGGAGCTCTCATTACTTTACTCACCCCTCAGTGCCCTAGTTTGCACTCCATTACATCTCACATCACACAGACCTGTCATCTACACCAAATAACACCTTGTTTTACAGATGGTACATGTGGAATAACAGCATAATGAGTGACAAACAAGAGCTTTTCGACGCTAAGGCCAGACATTTCTAAGAGCTGATTAACACTGATAAAGGCCACTGTCAGTTCATTCATGACATTACCACTACACCGACTGAGAGACTTTACTCTGTGTATCACAATCATTTAACTTTAAAACTAAAATTAACTTCATCCAAGCACATCCAGTGCCTTGAGTCCATAAACACACTCACTCAGTCTCTCACAGTCCCCCTAGATAACCCAGATAGCTTCAGAAAATTAGCGCTCATCACTAAAAACCACTCTGATTATTCAGTCCTCTTCCTGCTAAAATTCTCTCTGCTAGGTATTAGGAGCCACTTGATTCACTTTCATTAATGTTCTCTCCTGTTCTGGCCTCTGCCTTTAAAGGAGTGGTCATTAAACACCTGCTCGAAATACCACACAGTAATTCTGATGTGATTCATAATCACAGACCAGTTTAAGATCTCCCCACTGAAACTCATGAAAAAGAAAATAGTAGCCATTCAATTAAGTAATTATGCATCCAGTGATGGTCATTAGGAAAAGTCTGGCCTCGGGTCTGTCTGTTACATTATAATTAGCTTAGTGACAGCTTTTTACCTCTGAAACCTTTATTTGTATCTAGGGAATCCTCTAGATGAGATCTCCAATCCCAGCAAGAAGACTGGTTTTCTACTGTCAGTTTTAAGTACAACTACATCTCATACCTCAACTTCATGTGCCAGTTCCTCTCAAGCAGCTCTCAAAATTGCAGGAGGTTTTTGTGTTTTTATCCAAGGAAGGATTTTGATCTTTTCAGAGTATAAACAACAAGAATTGCCATGAACCATAATTTTTGAAGTGTAAAATTGTGTTACATATTCATTTGCGGAACAAGGTGCATAAAGTAAGTTGAAAAAAGAAGAGGACCGAGTACAGATCCCTGAGGGACTCCAGGGATAATTAGAAATGGCCTGGATGATCAAAGTTGGCGTCCAATGTCTTGCTCATGGACACATGTCCACAACGGGGAGTCAGCAATTGAACCATCAACCCTAAACCAGTGAAAAACACACTCTACCTACTGAGTTACGGTCACCTTTGATAGAAAATGTAACTTACTTTGTTCATATTGGACAATTTGACAATTTTGTCTTTTCTCACTCACAAAAACAAAACAGTTTTACAAACCAATACAGCAAGACACACTAAGAAAAACTTTCAAAGCATTAGGATGAATACATAAAATTGTTTTCTCTACCCATGAAACTTGCCTGATTGGCTAAAACTTGTGTGCGTGTGTGTTTGTGTGTTTTAGTGTGTGTCATACTGGGGTTTGCCTTTGGCCTGGCACGTCAGCTCCAGGTTCTCTCCTTCCCTGGTTAGACCCTGAGGAAATTCTACCACGATCTTTACTTCTGGTTTGTCTGAAAGGATAAAAGAGACAGAATATTAAATCAAATTAAATCAAATTAAATTAAATTAGAATATTATGACATTACATAAAAAACAAGGAGTTATTCATCTTCACTCAACATTCAACGTACATCATGTCATTTGTTATCATGTTGTCTAAAGCACATGCAAACATAAGATCAGATTTTTTTGATTTTTAAAATTTATTTTGAGCTATTTAAAGAAACATATCTGCAGCAGAAGACTTAAATTTAGCAAATTTGTCACATCCAATTAGTTCCCAAGTTGCCTGTGAGTGATGTGAAGAATTAAAATCACCGTATAAACTTAAATATTTACATTGAATGGTACCAAATCAAATGATCAGACTTTCCCAACATGTTTACCTTGAAACATTCTCAGAGGCTCTGAAGCAAACATGATGTGTTCAATCAGAAGTGACATTCAGCACTGCTGTTCAGGCTCAGCACTGAAGTTTAGTGAAGCATTAGCTAACTGGCAGCAGCTAATGCCTCTACATCAGGCTTGCAGCTGACTAGCAGAACCCAAACATATTCATAGAGCTGTACAGCAGAGATATTTTAACCTGACTCCTTACGTTATTACTCAGCTGATATGATCATATCATCTGCAGTCGCTGCTGCAGCTCCATCAAACTGTCAAGTTTTGCTGCTACAGCCTTTAAGCCTCGGTCTCACTACAAAAATTCCTGTCTTGTATCTGGAATCTTGACGTGGTCGTGGTTTGCAACTTTCATGATTGATCAGTGACAAGTGTCGCTTTACAAGACCTTTCATCGAGTTCTTCTGATCTACATACCGTGTTTTGTCAGACAAGAAAAGACTTTCAGTTTGTTTGTGCTCTGTTTTGCACAAAAGAAAAACATGGGAAAAAGAATATATGGGTGAGAGAGTTGATTAGAATACGTGGGCAGTAAGGACTGTCTGTTTTGCAGAGGAAGTTGGAGGTAAATAAGTGTTTTTGCAATGAAAATGTAAAACTCCCTGCTTACATTGTGGCTGAACAAGGTAAAAAATACTGAAACTATACTAATATTCTCCTCTTTTACACAAAGATGCATGTTAGGACTGGATTCAATGAGCTGCTGTGGATGAGGATTGTCTGCTACCACTGGCTGTAGTCCACTGCAACTTGTTATTTAACATTCTTGATGTCTTATAATTGCTGCAAGCATGCAAGCACTCGTGTCTTAAAAAAGTTTACACATAGTGATCTTTAATTACAGAGGAAATCACCAATTCGACCCTCAACAATTAGATTTTGTTCCAGTGTTCTAATCTGTAAAAAGGCTTTTTCTAGTCAGGTATTTGTTTTATCCACCAGTGGTTTCACTGTTTTTCTTCACAAAGTAAACTGCTCAGTGTGACCACAGAAATAGTCCGTATAGGTTTTTCGAGAATACAACCATGACCTGACATAGCCTTCACCGGCAGTGTTGGATTGAAAGAGGAGGTCAGGTCAAGGTTCAGTCGCCGCAAGGTAACTTTACTTTTGCCACACACTTGGAGTCTTTCCTATACATCTGCATACGTCTGCCTCAACCTCAACCTGCTCTTCCTTAGCATCGAATCTCTCCTCAGCAGCGTTGAGTCTACCTTGGGCGTAATATTGATAGAATTTTAGAACAACCAAACACTAAAACACAAGCCAAAGCTTCAGGGAATGATATATGTGGTGCAGTGCAAGACCACAAGCGACCCTGAGCATGTTCAAAGATGTTACCTGATAAAGCTGCTACACAAAAAAAAAAAAAATCAAAAAAACAGAGGACGCAGCTGAAGAGTCGAGGCAGCTGGAAAGAAGATGTAAGAATGTTGTTTTGACAAATCAGTGGGGCGCTTTGACAGTTGCCGCTGTGCTATTCTTTGCAAACAGGGAGTTTCTATTGTTCCCATTCCGTTGACTGTTGCTGCTGTTATCAAAGCCTTTTCTCATCTTGGTGTGAGAGATGATCCTCTATTTTGGACAGAAACTCAATGTTTTATTTAGTCTATCATCTGGGTTCGGGGGGTTGAATTCACTGTCGCCATGTGCTGAGAACAAATGGAACAAACAAAAGGAAAAAGTCCTGTTCTGACTTCTTCTTTGGCTTTTTCACATTTTTTTTGTGCGTGTTTAAAAATTGGTAGATGATTCAGCACAACAAGGCATCCAACCACAAAAAAAATTAATGGATGAGTGGAAACCATAAAAAGGTAATTATCTATACACCAAATGTATTAATACTTTTATCAGGGTTGATGAGACCTTGGAGTCGTTATCATATTTATATTGTATTATGTTCATTAACAAAATATCACCAAAAGGAATCTTCTCATCCATCTTTAAACCACTTTTAAAAACATTAGAAATATCCTTAATTCAAATATAAGAGTGGATTTTAATGTGTGATAAGTATATAATATTTATTGCCCCTTTATCAAAAGCAGGGTTTATTACCTGCAGAGATGTAAAATAATGGAAAAGTTTTTTTTGCAATACATCAATAGATTATCATACTTCAGAAAACACTTGTAAGTTTTCAGCACTTCATGTCCTGGTTTTGTTTATTTCAAAATGTTATGTTGTTGAAGTTTTCCTACATTAGATGCTGGAGATAAACACCTCTAGAGTTTTTTTTTCATCTCGTTCCAGATTTATTGCTGACTCACGACGGTGTGATTATTGTTTTCCGATTGTGATGTAAATTATTCTTGTTTTTCTTTTTTTCTTACCCAAGTCTGTGGCCTAAATGCTGTATTTTGTACTTGCATTTTTAATCAGCCTGTAGACGGAGGGCTCAGGCTTGAGTTATGATTTCAAAGCTGGCGGTAAAGCTTCACACTGCTGTCCGACCTTCTCTGCAACAAACAACACGTGTCTGGCCATCCATCTGTCTAAATCACACCCTGTCAGTGGCCGGCTCTCGGTCTCGGTGATAGACAGCAGATGGGCGAAAAGCCAAGTCTTCTGCTCAGTGGGCATGCACGTCTTTCGACAGCAACCCTTTGGTTTTGTTTCCACTCCAGGCACTACATGGCATCCTGCAACTTTTTCTTCGCTCACAACGTCATCTGACCTTGTCATCTCCGAGACATAAACATGAAGGACGCCAGGCATCTGTAGGTTGTTTTGATAGCCTCAAGTAGTTATGGCGGAGCTTTCTTTGTCTCTGCCTGATGGAAAGATACACACTGCACTGCCAGATTCGGATACTGCCACTTCAGTGGAAATGAAATAGTGCCTACCGTATGCAAGCAGGCCGTTATCATTATGCTAACTGAATTATTTGCTTCATTGTGCGCCTCACCTCATAAGCACTCAAGACGGCACTATCCATCTCTCTGCAGCAGCTGACCTTAAGGGAAAATAACCAGGCAACGAAGCAAAACAGCTTGCTTTGCTTATACACATTAACATTACAGGGTTATTTAATTATGCTGTCCCCAGACAATGGCCTCTTTTTTGCTATTTCTTTTCACACAATGCAGTCCAATCCACTCACAAATTGCCCACACAGAGAGTGATTGAAATGTAAATCACCACGTCTATCTCAGTAATCAGTAAACAAACTTGGTGTAACTGTGTAATAATGGCAAAAGTACACTATTTATGGGTCTAGTCTTTTTTTATTTGCTCTGAAGGAACCTATATGTGACTGAATTCTGATGGTTTTGTGGAAAGGACCAAGTAGTTTGGTACTAATAAGACTCATATAGAGACTCTTCGATTATAAGCTTTTCTGCAGTCTAGAAAATCACAAGTGACCTGAGATCATCATTGAACAACATTAAAGCAACTGAGCTCTAAATATTTAGGGAACCTGTTTTATTTTCGGGTCTCCTGTAGCCTATTCTGCTTTTATATTGAACACCTTGAAAATGTGATGTTCAGTGATCAAAGACCAAAGGTGCCAAACATAGACTAACCTTCCATTTCTATTTTTGAGGTTTAAAAAGAGCTGTGCTACAGAAACACACCTGCTAATCCAGGCTTGGGTTAGGCATCAATGTGCACCTGATGCTGAATCAAGAAAATCAGATTTTGATGCCTCCAGCTTCTTTGACCAACGGCTGCTGATTTCTCATAATGTTATTTAACTGTTCACAGGTATTTTTGTCTCCTGATGTCCGACAGGTTAAACCATCATACAGCATTGTGATATCCTCATACACTTCATGATTTATTATGCAAACCCTCAGACAAAATAACATCTATTTCTAAAGACAACTTCCCACAGCCTTAATGCAAAAAAAGACCATTCAGAAACATAAAATGATTGTGCCATGGCATCTTTTTTTGGCAGACGATTCAAGCTTCTAATTGGGTTTGTGTTCAATCATGTGTAGCTTAAATAGTGAGTGTTTTTTGGTTTGGCAAAGGCGACTGAGTTGGAAGTGTAATGTAAATATTGTAGCATGGACAAAAAACTGTGGCCATGTCTCTAAAAAAACCACACAAACAATCAAACGTGCCATTTAATAAATAAACCGTTTGCGACGGCATCACACAAATAAGTCTATTACATGGCTCAAGATACGGTTTTAATTTCTTTATGTGTGACCAGTCGGTTCATTGTTTGTCCTCTAAACAAACACAAGCTGTACATGTCAGAGAATTTTCCACTGCCTTGACAGTTAATCTCAGAGGGTTATTGAAGTATTTAAAAATAGAGAGAGAGCCGTCACTGGGTGTAAAGTAATGAAGTGAATGTAAACAGCTTAAATTGCACTGCTGGCTCTCATGGTGGATTGGAGATAATTAGCAAAATGTTGCACTTGTCTTAAAGGAATTCAGTTAATTTTCTTTACTTTGTATTTAAGAATATGCTGGTAAGAGTTTTTTTAAGTCGCAACAATGTAGATTTGTTTTATATTTTGATTTATATTGTGTTTTTTATTCGTTTTACTTAATGACATTAAATCAATTTTAATTTTTCACAATAGAAAACATCCCCAATGAGCCACTATCTACATTCTACATTAAAACAAAAGCTTTTCTGTTATATTTCTTTTTGTGCCATACTAAACAAACCAAAACTGAGGTAAACATTGAGTTATTACACCCCTAGTGGTCAGTCAGTGCACTTGCAGTTCATTAATTTAAATGATCTTTAAGTCAGTTCACATACAAAGGAAATTCTTCTGGAAAGCAACAAAAGCTCTGCAGGAATCTCCTGTGAAATAAAGCAAACAAGAGAAGAATTTCAAAATTATCACCTATTGTTGCCTCGATATGCTCCATGTAAACAGTAATACTCTTCGGTAAACACACTCCAGATGTAATATCGGACCGTATAGCAGCGAGATCAAAGAGAAGGTGGACTGCAGGGCCGGTCATGCCTGTTTGCTGCCCATTACAGTATGCACAGAGCATGACAGCAGCAGCCCCTGCATGACGCAGTGTGAGGCGCTGAGCCGGGTGGTTCATGTGAGCTCCCTGTTATCAGAGGCCAACAAAATGCCATGCTGCCTCTGTAGATGAGCTGATCTCCTCTTCTCGCTCTCCCAGGGAAAGGTCAGATAGCTACAGAGCAGTTATTTTTTTTTAAATAGAATACTGGGACAATCCAGAGGCAAAAGACACAAGGTTACAGAGGCATGAAATACATGTAATTTATAATGTTGAATCAATGGAAAGATCTCAACATTAAAGGGCCCAGCGTTTTATTTACCTGTCAGACGGTTGAAGCAGTTTATTTAGTTTTGTTTCTAATGTTACTCTGCGGCCTGGGATACTTAACATTTCGTTTAAGAGACTATAAATGTATGCAAACGACTGTCTGTAATGCATAATTACTGGTTTTTTTTGGTTGCAAAATCAATCAATAAAAATAAAATTAAGTTAATAGCAATAATAGTACTAGTTATAATGTAAAAAGAAACATGAGCTCACACTGATCGATACGAGATTTCATGGGCTTGTTTTATCCATTTTTGGTGATAATGTGATTTCCCAAAAGGGGAATTTCTGTCTTTCGACGTAAACTTTATAGATTAAACTTGACACTATTTCATTGTTAATTAGTATTTTTGCAACACATCTGGATTCAGATGTACAGATGTATGAACAATTTGTGCTCGTAAACCACAAACACACCTTTCTAACCCATGAATTTTATATTTCTAAAGAATTTAAGGTCAGATTGTGAGAACCTAGCTCATGTCAAAATATTATTTTTACCATTAAGCTTGAATAACAATACACCTCATTCCAGCATTTCAATTTCAGCGAGCATGTTTTCTCTTGTTTTCTTTTTTCTGCTTTCTACACACCTACACCTATAATCTGCACATTTACAAACAGCACTCCTTCTCCTTCAATGTTTCTGTGTTCAGTCTGCTGGTGTTTTTACATTTGACATTTAAGTTCTCTGTGTTTATGTTTATTCCATTTATTTCTTCACTCTATGAACAGTAACAAGAGTAACTTTGTTTCAGTTTGAGTCCTATAAACCAAATTACCTATAAACTAATTAAGCACTTTTGACATTTGATCATCATAATTGCGACATTATCACTGATTATAGTTTACAGGTGCAGGTGTAATGAATTTAAGACATTTTGAGTGCTAAAATACTGTGTGTTTTGGTAATACTAGTGAAATTTCTTATCTTCTTTCCCATGTTTTCTATTGAGAGATCAGCAATAAAGTGCAAAAAAGTCATTGGAAAATACTGACTGAGGGCAGCTCTACATCTACTTCCATTACTTCTGGGAAAAAAAGAGGCACACAGTCTCACGAAGATAGAAATGTGTGTTTGTGCATAATTTGGACCCTATTCAGAGTGTTTTCTGTGCATGTTTAGCATGTTTTCTGTGCATGTTTAGCTCATAGTTATGCAGAGAAATGATCCAAAGCATGAAAAATGAGAGGAACTTCATGGTGGTTGAAGGTTTTGCTCCAACTTAGACTATCAGACAACATGTGTCTCCAGTGTACTTCCATGTTTCTTGACTTTTTAAACTTGTAAATTAAAAACTGCACTGTAGTGCTTTTACATATTTATGATCTGGAATGACAGTCAGACATTTTGCCCTTATGAAGAAAACAAAAAGACAGAAATCTTATGATATAAAGTCATCTGCAAGAGCAACCCAGTCAGATTGTGCTGCTTCACTGCGATGACAAAGGTTAAAAAATAAAACTTCCTTTTGGCAGACATGCAGAGGTAACCAGGTACATTACATTAGCATATTTCTTTGAAAGATGTTCTTAAATGAGATTATTCCCATCTGTTGACAATGCCATGCATCAAAGTTTCAGTGAAATGTGAGAAATTTATGTCATTTAATTAGTGGAGATGAAACGGTGTACTCTCTTGCAATCCAATTTTCTAATTTAATTCATCAAAACCTATTCATGGAGATGATTTTCCTTCGGTGACACTGCCACACATGTCATACACCAAAGTTTGGGTTGGGAAAAAAGTAGCAAATTTATGCCATTTAATTAGTGGGGATGGAACACTCTTCTCTATTGCCGTCCAATTTCTCTATTGCAGTTAAGCTGATGAGACACTTGAAAAAAAAAAGTGCATAATGCAGCTCAAACACCTTTGCTGATTTCCAGTTTATTACTACATGGGAGTACTTACACTGCACCTCCAGGTATTTCTGTGCTTGGAAGTCCTTGACTGCAGGGTGGTCCACGATGCAAACCACAGGGACGCCGTCGTCCTCCTTGCTGACGGTGAACGTCAGCCGGCTGGTTACTGTGTACATCTTGTCGTAGGTCAGCTCAACTCTGGGCTTTCCTGTGGAAAGAGAAGAGAAGAGAAGCAGAGTTAAACACTGCAATGTGATCTTTATGAACAGATATCTACATACAAACACATTTTGTGGTCAACTATAGTTGCTTGCAGTCAGTATAAAGAGCAGAAGAGGTTGGTTGTGTTGCTACCTAAAACATCGGTAGTTTTAAACTATCTTTAATAAGAAAAAATGAAAACATTTTACATGAAACTTTTCTAAAAAAAATCTCATTATCAGAAAGGTTAGTGTGGGTGGTGTTCAAACTTCACTTTATGCTTCACTTCATCCTTGGTTCCTCTCGGTTCTTTGTGAACAACTTGTTTTGTTGAAGGGTCCGTCCACTTAGTTTTACTTGACAAAAAATAACAAAGCTGAAACCTTTGGCTCAAGGCTGACAAAAAAAAAAAAAAAACCTTTCACAGTGTGAGACCCTGACAAAGACAGTCATTGTTTGGCTGCAAGTCGAATGCCTTTCTTTCATTGACCTTGCGAAATATGTAGAGTGAAAGCGAAGACAGTGTCCTTGAGAGTGGTCAGAGGAGGTGAATCAGCTAACAATTGGCTGCTGTCAGGGGCTACTGTGCTACTGTGAATCACTCATTAGTCTTTATGAAGCCAGATTTATTGTGTGGCCACCTTTTTGCACAGCAACGCCAGATCCGAAGCCTGCAAAGTAACCCTCTCCTGATTAGTGGCAGCTCCGTAATATCACACAGACAGTATGTTCTCAAAAGCAATGAAGAGAAAACCTCATCACAGTCACACAAAATAAGAGGGATAGCTGCAGATAGCTCAGCACAGCAGAGTCGCAAAGAGAGATTGATTATTTTTATCCCTTTGTCCTACTTCCTAACAGTCTGTTGCACAAGTGTGTTTGTGTCCCATAAATAAAACAAATACTGGAAGCAAAAAAAAAAAAAAGAAAAAGTAAAAGAGCCTGCCAAGAGAAATGCTGGTGCAGGAGAAAATCTGTCTTAATGTGAAGAGTTGCATACATCAGTTCATATTTTAGCCAGGAAAAAAAAAAGTGCACATTCTGCCCGCCGCCGCCGCCGCTGCACTGCAGCTCAGCCACTGTGGTGACAGCTGTCTTTACGGATGCCGGGAAAGAAAAACGTGTGTGATGTGCCTCGTGCAAAGGAACAGGTTGTCATGAATAAACACCACTAGAGGCTTCGGATTCATGAAAGCACCTGAAAGGGGAAGCTGAAGGGGTCTGCTCAAATCAAAAATGTCTTTTGAGATGCATAAAACAGTGGGGAAGAGACGTCTTCATTCAAGTCCTGGTTTTCTGGATCTCTTACTTTACGACTTAGGGATTAATTCTAGGATGAAAATACTCATCTGCACAAAGAAAGCTGTCCGTGGATTATGAGCCAGCACAAAGGCAAGAAATGAGGAAGAATGTCAAAAGTTTGTTTGATGTTATGATAATGTTTTGATTATCATAAATTGTAATGTGGTTGAAATAAGTCAAACTGTCTCCATCTTAATGCTCCATCTTATTATCCTCAACCTGTTTCAGTCTGCATTACAACACATTGCAGCAGATCCCCAGGCAAACCAAAAATGTAAAATACTGTGGTAAGTTGGCGGATGTTTCTCAGCAGTCTGCATGTTTTTGACAAATGCTGCTGCTCAGTTCTGTTAAAAAAAAACTAGAACTTCCTGTTTTCTCCTCGCCTGGAATGAGGTAGCCTCACCCCATCATCCATATGTGTTAGGTTTAGAAGAATCAAATCAAGTCCTGATGGGAACTGTGCAGCTCTCTAAGAACTGACTGGTGTCCATTCCTCGAGGACGGCAGAGGAGACAGATGAGCCTTATAAGATGGACATCTGACAGTCCTCCAAACGCGCTGCACCAAATACTAATCTGTTCGAGTGGAGACTAATGCTCCTGAGGTCAGCTCACATTATGCATCAAGAACGAACGCTCGGCTTGTTTTCTACTGAGGCTCGCCCAGAGTCAACATGCGTTAACGCACCACAAAGCTACTGAATCACGTTCTCTCTCTCTCTGGGTTTGAACATCCTGGCTATTTTACCTTGAATACTTTGTCTGTGTATGACTCATCCTGTGTGTGTGTGTTAGTGTGTGTGTTTGTTGCGGGCATCACATATTGTGTGTACATGAACTGAGAATAAATGTGCAATGCCCTTTGGCTTCATGTACAGCTAGTTTTTTTCTGATCCTTACCTTCAAAGTGTTGATGCACCTTTCTAAAAAAGGCCTTATTGTTGTGTACAAGTAGCAAAGCTGCATTGTTGTGTGTCCCAGAAAAAAACAGGGGCTGAAAAACGTGCTGATAGGGTGACGGCTCGCAGGGCTGGTTGACAAACTAATGAAGCTGACAAGTGACAAGTTAACTACTAACATTCTGGCCAGGAACATGATGGTGCTGGTCACAATAGCTCTGCAATCTAAGTGGCTTTCTAATCGCCTGTTGGCATGATGGGTAGCTCAGCCGCTGGGCGTTAGATAACAAAGTTGAGAGATGCATTTATGCCATCAACACTTGTCTCATAACTGTCTCATAACCGTTGCTCTTTTATGGAGTAGCTTATACTCCAGCAGAGCAGGGTCACATAAAAGTAGAGCTAATGGGCTTTCTCTGTTTTTGACAGAAGCCCCTCGGAGGCCAGAGCGGTCAAGCCCACTTGCTGTGGTTAAAAAAATAAATAAATAAAAAAATAAAAAATCTGCATGTAAAATTTCACTTAAGTTGAAGTTGATTTGCATGGATGTTGTTGCCCCTGCTGAACACGAGGATATCATTAAAATGAATGATTTCATGCTACGATTTTTTGCTGTTTTAAATGCCGGCTGTCGTGCAGCTGAGAGCAGCTTGACAGCTTGTTGCAGTTTGGACTTTATGGCTTTAACATGGCTGTCTTCATTATCATAAAACATAAAAAAAACAATTATTGGAGGCAATGCAGCTTTTAAATAATCCGAAAAATAAAAATAAATCATAAATAAATACATCTCTTGCTGTTGCCCTTGTTTTGATTCCTTAATCTCTTTCTCTAAATCTACCAAGCAGGTGAAAATTAAGTGGCTTTAACAAGGAAAGCCCTTAAAAAGTGAAGTGAGAGTTGAAGATGAATTAGTGATAGCTCTCTGTTTGAAAACCTCATGCTTTGTTAAGCACTAAGAACTTTCTGAGAGACTAAGTTTGGAGTGTTGCCAGTCGAGATGAATGTCACCGAACAGCGGCAGAAGGTCAAATTAAAGCTGAAGTAGCACTTTAAGGGTCTTGCAAAAAAATCCTAATATACAAACTCGGTCGGCCCTCTTTCCCTCTCTGAGCCTCCTCCATGTTCACGTCTTTAAAACTGTTATCGTTTAACCACATTTTTGCAGAGCAGGAAGGGAGCAGTGTCTGCTTAAATAAAATATACGTCTCTCCACTTCAGTCGCTTTACTTTGCCCAAAATATACTTTTATCCATTTGTAGAGTGGTCCTGCTGGGGGAGAGCAGGGTAATTGAAATCACCCTGTGGTTGTCTCTTAAGACTCCAGGCTAATGGCTGTTCTAGTCGCTGTCAGTCAATGAAGTGCCCTACCTACTGCCTTTTTTTTTCCTTTTGCCACCCATCTTCCTTTCTTTCATCTTTAAAGAACAGAAAGTGATGACCTGCACTGCTACAACTTCCTTTCTTTAAGACTTTTCACTGCAGTCTGAGCTTAAAAACTCAAGCTATTAGAGCTGCAGTGGATGTTAATAAATCACTAAACAAGCAGATATGTGCAAAGAGAAAAGAAGCAGATAATCTTGAGATATCTATATGCATATTAGAGGAGATGGTTGGATTTACATTAGCATGCATGACAATTGCAACCTTTAACTGATATTTAAGAGAGTCTGATCATCCCTTAAGGTAATTAAGGTAAATTGTGGGGATGTTTAATTAGAAATAAGTCTGCCAGGCGAGGATTCACCGCCAAAGGCAATTTTAGTAATTCTGCCCTAATGTCAGGACTCTGGCACCCTGAGCATAATTTTTTCATTCTTTTCCTTCATTTTCTTGTTCCTCTTTGTCTTCAGCAGAGCAACACAAGGTTTCAGTTTTTTAACCACAATGCTGCAGTTTCAACTAACAAACTGTGGAGTCATTTGAGGCAGTTTACTAAAGAATCAGGATTTAAATGGCGGCTCACAAGCACAGCGTGGTCAAGAAAAGTGATATAGTGAACATGGCAACATTAGTGTCAGTTAAGTCGAACTCACAAAGATCTAAGCTATGTAACATGAACAAAGAGGAGATTTTATAAGCCAGTCCTTCATTGTTTTAGGGGCTGTTGCAGCTTGTGGCAAATTCTCACCTGTGGCGAAAATGGATAAAAGCAAAAAACGGCATGCTTCAAATGCTGTGTTGTGACAGGTGAGCCTTTAAGTACCACTGAGCATTGTGTTATGGCAAAAAATTGCATCTATCAATTGTGGAACTTCAAAAGAGTGCCGAGCAGGTTCTGTAAATAGCAGTCTATTCCCAACAAGTGTGAGGGAACGGCACGGCACGGGCGCGGGGTTGAGAGGCATTTATCGAGATGCAAATCGTTTTTCTGCCATTCAACAAAACAAGCAAATGAGCGTCGCTTGACAGCTCAGTTAAAATGGGGGTGAACACTCTGCTGAAAAAAAAAACAACCAACAGTGAAAAGAGGGGAATATTACTAAAGCAAATAAAGTCCCAGCACACTGAAAAATAAAAAAAAAAACATGTTGAATTAAGATGTTGTTTTATTTTGGTGACGCTGTGAATAGGAAAATGCTGAGAGTCTCGAAGAAAGGATCAGTATTTCACACATAGGCCATTTAAACAAGCATTGCTACCATCAGTCATTAGTGAGTGTGTTTACATGCATTTAAGTTACTGTGTTTCTGTCAGTTTTGGGCATAAATACATTCAGACATCACTGATTGATCATGATAAGCAATTAGATTAGATTAGATTATAAACAAGCTGGATTTCCATTGCAGAAAACTTATTTCATTTCATTTACACTACTGCTCAAAGTTTGGAGTCACCTGTTACACTGATGTTTTTCGTCTTTTCTTCACTGGAGGCTATTTTAAAGTAACAGCCCATAAATTAAATGTTTTATTTAAATTTTAATAGTTTTGCTTCCAAAAGAAGAATAATCAAATGATTAAAACTTCCATTTAGTAAATGTCACCATACTGTTGAATGACTGTTGTGATGGTTTCTTCTGTTAAATACCCCTCAGTTTTAAATTGGATTTCTAGCCCAAAAAAGCAGAAGTGACCTGAGACCGTCACTGACACAAGGCAGTGCAGTTTTGCTCTAAATATATGTGGGAAACTATTTTTTCTTAGGGCCCTCTGCAGTCCACTCAGTGGTTAGATTTGTCAGCCCAGCTGATATTCTGGGATCAAACACCTAAACTGACCTTCAATTTCTGTTTAGAGGTTTTAAAAATAGCTTTACTACGGCAACAAATCTCTTAATTTCAGCTTGTTAGAGACATTATTTTACACTTGACACTGAAACAGGAAGTGGGCTTTTTACACCCTAAAAGCACAACGGACCATTTGAAAAAACTGATGCATCCTTTCAGCCATCTGACTGAACAGAATCAGGCTTTTACAGCAGGCAGATCCCAAGTTTTGAACATTCGATGGGAAAAGTATCACAGCGATGGTTCTGGGGCAACAAAATAAAACCAACTATCACACGTTCTGTTAGATCCTGATGTCTAAAATATTTAGTTGTACAAGTCTAAAATAAATCAGTTTCTGCAGATTTAAATTCCAGATAAATTCTTGTAAAGACTCAGTAGCTACCTGGAATCTGTCGGTGACATGTTAAGTGACATGTTAAGTGACACATTGATGAAATCATTGAGGGTGATGCCTTCGGTCGTCAGCAGAAACACAACACTGATGAAAGATCTGACTGACATCAAAACTCAGTTTTATGTAATAATACCAGCTAGTCGTAAACCGATCCCCCGACCTTGACACGGAGGACCTTTGTAAGATTTGAGTTGACCACTGAAGGTGTAATATGCTGCAGTGCAGAGGTGAAGCTGCTCGGGGCCGTCTACAAAGCTTCTGATTAGGACCTTTGTTTCAAAGTCTTTACAAAGCTCGCTGTCTGCGCTCTGAGGTGGAGCTGCCTGGCAGGAGGCCTGTTCACCCCTGAGCTCTGCTTAGACTTCTGAAGCTCAGCTACCTTTGATGAAGGCATGAAAGTTGTCAGGGTGCCAACAGGCTCTGGCCACCGCTGCACATCCACATCGCTTTAATGGAAACTATTCAAAGTCGCAGCGGAGCTCCATTTAAACAGCAACAGTATTGATGCAGGCACTAAATAGAAACAGCCAGCAAAGGAAGGAAGACGCTGGCCTCACAAAATTGTTCATTTATATACACAGAATGTGGGTTTAAGAGATGCAAAAAGGAAGAATTGTCACAGTCTGAGCCTTTTCCACATTGCTAATCACTCCCATTGTTTCTTGTTGGCCCCCCGTTGCTGTGTCTCTCTCTGAGTCTGTTTGTCTGGGCGTGGTCAGTCCTGCTGCCTGTGCAACTAAAAGCCGTCCACTAATCAAACCCCAGCAGTGCATTTATAACAACTCTGCAGTCCGGTCTTTGCAGGATTTTTCTGTTTATTTAAAAATTGTATTGAAATCACAATATGGACTACTGCAATTTGTTAAATCATAGGGGGTGCAATATTCATTTAAGGAGAAATATGAGTGTCAAAATGCAATTTTCTATGGACTTAAGAAAACATCTTTATTTGGTACAGACTCCTGTAAAAATTACACCATAATCACATCAATATGTTTTTCAACGAAAATTGGAAAAATTATGCAAAATTATCATTACCTCTAATATTGAAAATCATACTGCAGTTGCAATATCAGTCCAAATAATTGCAATTAGATATTTTTTTGCAGCCCTGGCTCTGAGATATGACAAAACTCACAGCCTGTTAAGCTTCATATTTGCATAACATCAGTTTCCTGTTTCTCTCTGTTCCTCTATTGGTCAACCTATTCGTCTCCGTAACAGCAACTCAACTTCGGCTAACTGCTTTGCTAAAAAAAAGTGGCAATTGCAACTCATGTGACAAAAGAATATGAGATAAATGATCGTACTCACAAAAGTGTTTGCATTCAATGGCAACCTCACAGGCTGTTTAATTCATGATGACCTTTTATGCCTAAAAAGTGCTTTTTCTGTTGGATTGTTCAATCAGCTGTGCGTAAACTGACAGGTAGCTTATGATGTGTGTCATTTGGTGCAAACCTAAACCTTAACCCAGTTCATTCACTCCTTCATCACTATCCACGACGGGAGAGTTAACGAGAGAGTAAGATTTCAAAGTCAGATTGTGTCTTTGAACGAGAAAACTGCATTAAGGTGAGCAAAGAAAAAGGAGTTCATGGGCAGGAGAAACAATAAGGGCATTTTAAAGCATTCGGCACATGGATTTCTTCTTTTGTTTGCTTTTATGTGCAATTTAATGGCTCATCATGGCTCTGTGAGTTTTCTAAGCGAGGGAATCAGTGGGCGCTGGAGTCTTTCCTCTTGGTGATGACACCTGCTGGCTTTTTTCTCTCTGGTTCATCGAACACAATGTGTTTGTGTCACACAGAGGGATTTTTTTTTGAACAGATAACCAATCGAAAAAAAGTAGACAGACGAGTGAATATTTGTTAAAAAAAGAAAAGAACTTTGACTCTGATCTTCTGCACAACACATGTGCTTCACGATGTCGAGGGAGGAAATGTCCTGATTGATGATTGTGATTTTCTTTTTGTGAGCGTGGCCGACCTACCTGGAAGCTCCTTATCTCCCTTCATCCATCTGATGGTGGCGGCAGGCTTACTGCTCATGGCAGTGCAGGTCATCTCTGTCTCGTTGCCCTCGCTCAGTACCTCATCCCTGGCCTCGATGATGGGGTTACCAGGAGGAACTACGACAGGACAAACAGAACTGTGTAAACACCAGGGGGAATAAAGTGCAGACACACACTTTGCACTTCATGATGAGGAGAGAACAGAGCTTAAATTCACTTTTTTTAAGAGCAGAAAACACATGGAATTTGCAAACTTTGCTAATATTAGACCTTTTGGGAAAAATCACCATAATCTTGCATCTTGTTTCTAAATTATTTGCAGTAACTCATTAATTACAGTTACAAATATGCATGACTATATTGCATAAATACAAAAATATCCAGTGACATTATTTTAGATAAAAAAAGTAACTCTAACACTTAAATATATAGTTTTATAATGCTGAGTCATAGTTAAAAAAGATACATTAGTGGGTTGCTGCTATTGTTGCAAATGACAGTTATTGAATTTTGTTAAGAAATAGGCTTTCCTGTTATAAGAATGACAGCCAAATCTATTTACTTTGATTACAAAACCTGCAGAATTTCTCATTTCCAAGCCTTAATACCTAATTAACTTTCATATCTTTTAGCTCTCGGCAGTAAAGAATGCTTGATTAGATTAGCCTGATTGCCTGACTAGTTATCAGTTGATGATATGTTATTAATTTTGAATCTTGCCATACTCTTACTAGTCTTATTATTTCTCGAGGCATTTCCACAACTTATAGTGATATTTTAAGAACATACAGCATTAAATTACTATATTTTTTTATGATTGTCTCCTCGGGCTTTTGGGTGTGAGAATATGTGAAGGGGACACATTCATGCTAAAGCAGGTTGATCCTGAGCTTCAATAATTTTTTTTTTTTTTGCAGAAAAACAGCAGATGACAGCTGACCTTATACTCGTTCAGAATATGCCCTGCAAAAACTGGCTTTCATCATCCTCATCGTTCATCTACTTGCGCTCCATGAGCTGAGTTTCAATCTCTATAGTCACATACACACGCTAGTAAAGGTGTGCATATTTATATTCCAGAACTGAGCTACGATGAATAATATCATATATTCTCTTTCAGTTAGCATGTCAAGGTGATGTGATCATTTGGTGAAGCACCGTTTGCTCAATTACATCAAACACCAATTTCTTCTTATGGTTTTTTTACCCATATTTTAAACACGCTGAAGTTGGGAAAAATATTTAAATTTAGATATCTTAAAATGCATAACATGTAGGAGAAGCCCTAATGCATTCTACTAAATCTACATGCACACAGGTGAAATCTTTGCATGCATACTGCAAACCATGCATTTGCACACAACGACAAATATAACTGATAAAAATTAGTACAAGCACTAATTAAACCATGTAGTTTCACACAGAGTAGCTTACACATAATTGTGTATCCATGCACACAGGAATACTTCAAACATTCACGCTAATACAGCACATAGCACAGGTGTGTGTGTGTGCTTTTGATGTTTGATCAAGAGTAAATTATAACCTCTTTGGCCTCCCATACTAGCAATCTGTGCACTATTAGCTCACTTAAGCACTTGGATATTACTGAAAGACTTAATTAGCACATATGGAATAAATGTTTTTGCAGTTCCACACTTCATTGTAGCTGCTGTCAGAGTCTCTTGTGGTTTTCATGGTGGGCTGTCAACCATGTTGCAACAACATGTGAATGCATACGGTTTTCCACGGTCTAAATGTTGATTAAAAGGCTTGGCACCCTGCTCCTAATAACAAGTGTTTGTGTGCGTCTGTATATGTGTGTATGTGCGTGTGTGAATGTGTGTGTTTTGCTGTTGTACTTAGCACAGTGATGTCAGCGTAGGCTTCCTGTGGGGGGTCCGTGTAGAGCTGACAAACATATCGACCCTCGTCTGACAGCGAAACATTAGACAGCGACACCCGCAGCTCGTTGTCTGAGAAGTTCACCAGCTGAAAGCGAGCGTCTTTCAGTGCTGAAAGAGAACAACAAACAATAGTTTTATGATTTATGTGGCATTTTTTTCCCATACAGGAGGTAAACAAAAGCATAGTATGACAGTAAATAATACCAACAATGTTTAACGGTGACTGGAACATTGAGTACAGTGTTAAAATCCATACATAACCTTTTTTTTAGGGTTATGATCCTTCAACTTTAGTGGACCAAACACAAACAGACGTATCAAATTTCATCATATATTAATATTTCATGTTAAATTCCTGCAGTGGTTGACTAGCAGTCAATCACGCTCTCTTTGGGTGTAGGTATGGTTGTGTAAGAATAAATATTTCATACGTTTTTATAGATTTTATGGACAAAGATGCTGCTGTTCATATTTTTGCCTGAAGTGCATCACGACTTCAAGCGTGCATCAAAGAACTTCTCCGAGAGAGAGAGAGAAAAAATACCTCAATTTAATTAGTCAACAACCAATCACAGAGTAGAATGATGCAACACCGTGTACAGCACGGAAAAAGAAAAGGAGATCAAGTCAAAGCACAAGACACAATTTATACTTCTATAATTGCCTTTTGCTCATTAAAAACAGAGTTGGGTGCATACACAGAGCACAGGCTAATAACATGATATTCACAAAAGTCTCATTCTTTACTGTCCTTTATTTGGCCTATAGTGGGATTAATGATAAATGCATAAATCTGGTCTCTCCCTCCACTGTCTTCTTGCCTTACCTTGTTTGCCCACCTACCTAAGCACACTCTATCAGCTGTAATGTAGAATGACAGCGTGTGGTTAAGATGAAAGCCTACCCGTCTCCGTCCCCCTTTGATGTGCTGATAAATTCTGCTCTGATTGACAGCGACTCCAGGCTCTTTGCACTCTGCACTCTCTTAGATAGATCTGTGTACTCATCCTCTGGCTCGGCTTTTCTCTCAAAGCGTAAAGCATTAAACATGGAAACTTCTGACACAAAACAACCCCCAAACAGACATAAATAGACAGAAAAAACACAGGGCTACATTATGATTTCACAGATGATGAACAGAGGGAAGACGCTCCAGCTGTATGGCCAAAAAAAACGTATTTGCCTTCACAGAGCAATTGAAATAAAGGAGAATAATAAAGGGAATGGGAACACCAGAAAGAAGCAGGAATACTAATCACCACAATCGATTTTGTGCATCATTAAACAAGAACATCAGACACATTTTAAATGATACCATAAAGCTGAGTGGAGATAAAGCTTTTTTTGTCACCACATTAAGGAAAGCGTTACGGAAAAAAAAATATATGCATGTGAAATTTTAAGAAATTCATTCTCGACATACATTCATGCTCTGTTTGGCCAAAATGAAAAGAAAGAAGACTTTGTTCATACTGCTCATACTCTGTACATAACATGAAAGTGCTGCTTCCACCTTCTCATTTCTCTCTGTCTTTGATTATCCTGCCAGAAAAGGTCTGCTCACAGCGTTCACAACAAATAGCTCAAGCACACCAGAAAAAGTCGGAACGAAGCAATCTAAGGATGCAGCACACAAGAGTTATTTTTCATACGAATGCTTATTTTTCTTCACACCGGCCAAAAAAACTTAAACAACCAGCTTTCATTAGTGCAGCTCTTAGTTTCTGTTATCTGAGCACAATGAGACTCTTGTTGTGGCACATGAATAATATGCCCCTAATTAGTGTAGCTCATTCAAAAGCCTTGTTAGCCTTCAATTAAGACGTCAGACTCTAATCCTAATGATTTAATTGAATTAGATTTTCCCAGATTTAAATATACCTAAGCTGCAGTGTACAGGTGTATGGCAGAAAGCATAAACAAATTTCAAGGCAGAGCTGCTTCTGGGGAGAAATATTGTTATTGAGAAGATAAACGGAAAAGGATCAAATCAGGGCCATGTGTCAATGTCTAAGTATCTTGATTAGCAGTGTAGGTAGTTTAAAGTATAGTGTACATAAATAAACATTTGTTTTTCTAATATTAAAAGGGAATATTTATCAATTAGATCTCCATCAAAGGAAAGTGCAGCTCTGTGCTCTTATGAAATTTCTTCTTAATTTTTTAATTTAGGAGTCAAGAAAAAACTTAAGGTCAACAAAAGTCACCAGAGGTTTGCGGTGAGGAAGATGATATAAAAGATGGTCTCATCTGCATAAAACTAGACATTACGGTTCGGAAATTAATAACACTTTTGTTAAGGATGATATATATATGTAAAAATATCCTTTTGGAACACCTTTATAAGCAATTTAAGGGCTTTATTTTAATCATCTAAGTTTGAAGTAACTGTAGTTTGAACTCTACCATAAAGTTTTGAATCAGTTTAAGTCAAATTCAATAAGCCCCATCAGCTCATGTCTTCATGTCTTTGGAACCGAAATTTCCTGTTCTGTTCTCATGTGTTTCACCTTTTCCTCTTTTCAAATATTTCAAAAGGATGTTGAATAAAGTTGAGGTCTGTAGAGTTCAGAAGGGCAGCCGGGCAGACAAAGCACAACTTTAAAAATAAAGATGTTAAGTTTAAGCAAGGACACAGTTGGGAAAATTACAACTCTCTCATTAACACTGCAGTGTGTCAATCAGCTTTTTTAATGTACTTCGGAATGGAGCTATTTTGTTTGTTTGTTCGTTCTATATCTTGGATAAAGATGCTTTTCAGTGTCAAAGATGTGAGCTCAGTAAACATTCCTGTAGTTATGATCACTGTAAGTCCGCCTGGTCCTGCTTTGAAATGTAATGACTTGATTTGTAAGTATCCGTCTAGTCAGCATCATACTACACTCTTGGAAAGTATCAGATAAGCTGCTGCAGTATTTCAGCAATCATAAAAATATTTTAGCCCCTTAGTATCTCACTTAGCTCTTTAAGTTTTGATTGACACAACAGGAAGTTTTAGTCATTATTGGTTTAGTAATTAGTGACATAGCCTTCCCAGTCACCTCATTTTCAAGGTAACTGTTGCTTAAAGCCATGAATATAAAGTTCATTTGTATCAATTGAAGAAATATAGTAATTAAGAGTTTTGAAAGTCAAATTATAATTAACTATCAAGGTTTGTTGATCCTATTCACTTTTGTTGCTATGTTTTGTCACAGTTTTTAATGGATGTCGTTTGGTTATTGAGCTTGTTGTGTATTAAGACAAAGACAGCAGCTTCCTTAATGGGTCAGAGTGAAAGATTTAGGGAGTGCTATATACAGAATATTGGAGATAATGAATATAACATTCATAATCATATGAATCTTAGTGCGTAATCACATGAAAATAAGAGATGTTGTGTTTTATCACATCAGAATGCCCTTTTTATACCACGGGTGATTGATAAGTTCGTGGCTGGAGGTAGAAATTTATGAGTTATTCAGCTCTCCTTACAAGCATGAGCAGTTTAAATCTTTAAATTATTATGCACAAAGTTTGAAATTAATAACCTTTGTAGTTTTTTTGTTTTGGGTGACTGATATTTGCAAGTCAGCACTGTCTGAGAAAGTAGACGTTATCTGCCTTCGTGCAGTAATCAAGAAAATGCAGATTTTTTTTAACTTGTTCAGCAGTCAACCGATTCACCTGCTACCTCTTTCCAAGGCTCAGTAGTCACAGTTTTGACACTGATGGTGATCACACTGATACTGTGGAGTAATTTCAGGAGGACTAAGATGCTGATTTCTACAAAGAAGTGATAGGTTTGCTCCACAACTGCTGGACAAGGTCTTCTACTCCATAGTTCACCTTGTTGTATCGCCATGTTTCTACAGCAGCTAAAAATGGACAAATCAAACAATGGCTCAAGATAGGGCCTTTTTTGTTTTCCACTCCTTCTATCTTGGACAGTCAGCGAAGGGATATTAACCTGGTTTGAATCTGCAACCTCAAAGTTAAACAGGCTAAAACCTACACACTGGCCTTTCGTCGACTGTTTACATCAACTACAGCAGACTCACTGACCAAATCAGAGATGTTTTTTATGACTCAGAGCTCTGGAGCCAGACTGCAAATATTTCATAGCACCAACACAAAAACAGTCCTATATGCTGCAGTGTAACAAAAAAAAAAACAACAAAAAAAAAAAACTGAGCTCTGCGAGTGGACTGAAAACTGCACAAAGAACAAATCGATCGCTCCTTTGCCGATGGCCCAACTTTCCACCAAGTTTCCTGAAAAAATCTGTTGTAGAATTTCTGAAATTTCTTAAATTTTGTAACCAACTACTCACAATTTGAACTAACATCCATCAACATTTGGGTGAAATATTTGATGTGTCAACACTTTGATAAAATCCTTGCCAATCAGATATAATCCATTTCACAAAAGCATCCCTCAGACATCTCATAATCCTCTTATGCATCACTTCTAAATAAGGCATTGTGGCATGAGCATGAGCTGAATTAATAACTACTTTCTAATACACATTGAAGGGAGACATTGAGGCACTGTGGCAAGGACACAATTCCCCAGGCTGACGGTTTGGGACAACAATTCTGTAAACTCGAAGATACAAGGACGAAAGACGGAAGACGCCCTGGTTCACTCAGCAGGGGTTGAACACAACAGACAACACTGCAACACTGCTGTTTTCTTGGTTTACCAGAGCGCACTGGAATACTTATTCCTCTCCTTTTTTGTTTTTGGACAGAAAAAGAGGGTGACCTTTAGCTCCATGCTCTTTTTTGCCCCGGTCTTCTTCTCTTGTTCTGTCATATCTGATAGCACGAGAAGGACGTCACAGATGTCTGACAAAGGTGATTGATAGTCACGTCTTCAGAATAGAAGTCTGTCTGAACTCTGAAAGGCTGTAAATTATCTGATCTGTCAGTTTTTACAGCTGATGGTGATGAAGCTAATTTAAAAGGCAGTGATAACACAGAGCTGTCATGAAGTACGACCAAGGAGACTTTGTGTGGAAGCTGACAAAGTGAAAATCCAACCTCTTTGTCTCCTGACTTAAGTTACAGAGTGCACAGTGTCACTGCTCATGCTGATTACTGCTGATAAGAGTATGCAAACTATAATGAACCACAGTGTGTGTGAGCACTTCATGCATATGTGTTTAGTATAGAGTAAATGTATGCACCACTCTCCATGTGTCTTTATTTGTGTCAGAGCAGTAAATAGTGCAGCATTAATTCAGGATTTAAGGGTAAAAGGACAGGTGTCTTAAGGGTTATTTTTGGATTTTAGCAGTTTGAGCTAAATCGTGGGGTTATATTCTTAAGTTACCGTCCTTTTAGTGTGAAATTTCATCTTTGTGAATCCCCAAAACATATTTCCTTTGCTGAGCACCAGTGAGAGATATTTGTCCTGGCAGTTGCATGTGTGTTTGTTGCTGGTTGAAAGCACTG
The DNA here is from genome assembly GCA_029814665.1 of Acanthurus lineatus. Taxonomy (NCBI): domain Eukaryota; kingdom Metazoa; phylum Chordata; class Actinopteri; order Acanthuriformes; family Acanthuridae; genus Acanthurus; species Acanthurus lineatus. Next base: position 23,284,885 of record JAPZDV010000006.1, on the reverse strand, counting down.
TGGCAACAGACCTTAACGTGACTGCCAGGATGGAGATACTCACATTATTTGGTTTACTTAGACTACTGAAGCATCGTATTAACTTTGGCTCGTCTTTTGAATAATGTTTTCACATATCAAGGTTGAGTATTTTCTCCCGAATATTTTACAGTGGAGACACTTCATGAGGGTAAAGCTTTGCAACTAGAGGGGAAAAGGAAATGAGTACAGTAAAAGATAACTGTCAACACACGCATGGCATGCATGTATTGGTATAGTTTTAATGAAAAAATTAGCCTATTCAAAATATTTGCATTTGATTTTGTCGTCCTAGAATCACGTCTCATTTCATCCCAACAGATAATTAGCACTTTTCAGCCTGAGCAGGACCAAGTGTTATACAATGCGAGGTACCGGCCCACTCATCAGGGGTGGTGTGAGGAGGAGGAGCTGGAGATCATAATGTCTCACAGTAAGTGACACGGCCAGAGGAGGTTACTTTTCAGGAAAATGTAGCTACTGTAAGTGGTTTTAAATGTGTGACAAAATGACAAATGGTGCATAGGACTTGTGAGTTTATTTGTTTGTGGAAGAGACAACCCCTGACCTTTCTGCAGAGGAAATAATAAATAATGAATAGGCGAAATATGTTACTTTTTATTAATGATAGCGGCCATTTTTTGGTCATTAACCATAACATATGGTCACTTTTTTCAGGTCTGACTCACCAGATGTGCACCCTGGACACAAACCTGCTGTTTAGTCTACATTCTCCTCCACTTTTGCTCTCGGCATGTTACAGTTTTCAAAATCTTCTGCAACCTGCACTAAGTGCTGCCCAAGACAACTGTCTGGCAGATTGATATCAGGCACAACCAGAGTTTTCTCCAGTGTTTTCCAGTACGTTCAATGTCTAATTTGTTTGTTTGATCACTAGAATAAAACGTCTTCATAAATGTTCTGCACCCTTTTGAAACCTCTTCACATCGTCTCCTTTTCTTACTCAATTCTGCCAAGATATGGTCACGCTGACTGGTGATATATGCACATTTTATGGATTGAAGTTATCCCAAATAACATAAAGATACATTCGAGTAGAGAGAAAATCTTGTGGCAAAAAAATTGAGATCAATACATCCTCTAATGGCTCTTTCTCCTCCTTTTCACCTCTGCTGAATGTAGGATTTTAATTCATCTTGCTCTTCTTTTCTCTCTCTTGATTCATCTTCATTCTTTCTCTGCATTTCATTTGAATTGTTTTTTTTTTTTTTTGGGTGGGGGGGTTTGTTCTCTCTTCAGCTCCAGCCGAGGATGACTCCCATCCAGAGAGAGCAGGAGATGATGAGTGCGCCTCGCCTAAGTGGCTGCAATCAATTGTGATTAGTGGCTGCCGCTACTTTTTGAGAGGAGCACATCAAAGTTTTATTATTGGGTGTCAGAGTGGGTGAGACGGGGTGGAGCGGGGGGTAATTACATTCTTACAGCCAACCTCCTCCCTACTCTTGGTGGAGTCCAGGCTTGCAAAACCACCACAGTGTAGTCACCACCTAAATCCACAGTATCGGAGCATTTAGCGTCGCTTCAGCAGCTCTTAGGACTCATGTGGATTTTTCTCTCTCAGGCACAGCTGATTAAATAATTGCCTGTTTTTCTGTTCATTTGAATAGTGTATTTATATTATTTATTGTTCTAGTTTTAGAAACCTGTAAGAGTCCATCTTTGAAACAGTCCCATTATCAATTTTATCATTTTTTGATTTAACAAGTTTGGCTTTTATAGATGACACGTCTTCTTTATGAAAAACCTTTATAATGAAACATTTCTCAACCATCTTATTGATCTAATATTGATCCAGTTATGTATATATAATTCAGATGATAGCACAACATAAAAGGAAAGGAGTAATACAGCTCTTGTTACATGGATTTGCAATAAAACTCTTTAAGTGATGAATAACTCTGGTGGTATTTCTAAGGTTTAATGCTCAAAGTGTGTGTGATGACATGACAGTAAAGCCTGTGTGGGGTATTTTTTCCACTCTGCTGCAGTGGAAAACTCAGGATTTTTGATCTCCCAGCAAACAGAGTGAGACACTGCTGCCTACTCACGCTTCATCATTCATCATGATTGTGTAACAAAACCACAATGAAACTTCAGCCAGTCAGAAATTGTTTGTTCCATCAATACAACTGATGGAAAACACAATTTAAATATTTTTCAACTAAACTAATGTCATCAATCAAAATTAGCTTCGAATGCTCTCTAGACATTTTTTATTTATCATTCTGTAAAATAACATTTAGGTCAAATTCAGCCTCTTCTCTGAGTCCAATCATGTTCCCTTTTGTGGGGATGTTTTATAGATTGTTTTCCCCTTCAAGCTTCCTCATGAAGTTGTTTTCACTTGAAGCCTTTTACCCTGAACCTTGCAGGACTGATCGCCCACTGCGACAGAAGCCTCAACTCTTCCGCTCCTCCACAGGAGAACAAGGGCAGTGTTTGTGTGTGTGCGTGTGTGTGTGTGTGTTTGTGTGTGTTCAAGTGCCCTTCTTAGGCTTTCTTTACAAGTTACCATTTAGATGTGTATTTAAAGAAGCTTTAGTGAACAATATCAGAGTTATTTGCTGTCTTGAATAAGAGCTGCCCCAATAATAACCTAAGCAAAAGAGATATCAGATCTGTTAACAT
>JAPZDV010000006.1:23260590-23279282 GCA_029814665.1 Acanthurus lineatus | reverse complement strand
AACATTTAATGCTTCTGCATATTTGCTCATGAGCCTTTGTGCTACAAGGCCAGATATTTATGCACATGTGTACTAAGTGTTGGAGGAACTGATGCAGGTTGCTTAGCTAGCCAAATAAAAATGTGGGGGGGATTTAATGGGAGAATTTTGCAAAGTATAAAGTATTTGATAACAAGCTCTCTAGTTATTAAAGAGGCTCAGCAGCCTCAATATGAGAGAGGGAAAGACACAAACGACAACGTTAACAGAGGGAAGGAAGAGAGAGGATGACCAAGCAAGAGGCTTGGACACAAGTAATGTCAGACTGGAAAGAACATTTCAAAATAAAAGCCTCTGATACAGACCCAGAGGCAGACTCCTTGTTGGACCAGTAAGTATCATTGGTAATGTGTCTTGTTTTTTAGCACTTGTAGTTTGATGTTTTGCTCTGTTAGCAACATTTTTGACTTGTTTTAAGCAACCGATGACTGCAGTAATTAACAGCATATTGTCTCTGGTTCAGGTTACATTAGCTTAACACGCCGCTGTTCTGGCTTATGTGCAGAACTTGTGCCACTTTAAGACAGAAGCTTTCAGGACCTGATGATGAGTTTTATTTTTAGTTAGCATGCTGAAAATACTGTTGCAGAACAGAGATTCTATATGTTATCAGAAATAGTATTTTTAGTAAAATGCACTAAATAAAACTTTGAAAATGATGCTGCTTTAAAATAGAAAACATTATGGAAGTTAAAGTAAATTTTAGTTAAACTAATCTGATTCCTGACTCTCATGGACTTAACAAAATAAAATGACTCACAGGAAGCATCACAACATATTTGGGTGGACATGGACTGTAACAGAGTGGCGACCAAACGACAGGAGTCAAATCGCTTTTTCCTCTCTGCCTCTTTATCCTCTCTTCCTCTTCCTCCATCTTTCCTTCAAACATAAACCACCACCGTCGATTCAGACGGAGATGGCAGATGTGATATTTTGAAAGGGGCCAATGTTGCCTGGTGGAGTCCGTGTCATAATGAAGCAGTGCAGCTGCGGCAAAGATGCCTGGGAGGGATCACAGGAGATCAAGGAGCCCCCCCCGTCAAGGAAGATCACGTTGCCCTTGACAGCCAGCTTGTGGGAGTCGACTCACAGTGGCTCAGCACAACAGCAGATAAATACCAAGCTCCGTTTAGCATACGCGTGAGTTTGCCCTTGTATACCAAGCACAAGGTGTGTTTGTGGGGCGGCGAACATGCATAAAGAAGGGACGGTGAGCGTGGAGGACGGCCTGACTCTCACCTCACATGGGGGGCGAGAGAGTCTCATGGATCAGAAATGTAGAAAGAAAAAAAAGTCATGAGTGCAGGTACAGTTTGTGTTTGTGCACAAGCATGAAGACGATTAATGTAAATTCATTCAGGAGAAGCAATTACTGACATTATGACAAACTTTGTGCATCGTTATAACAACAGATAGAAAACACTTCAATGTATTTTATTATGAATATTTGCCGATTAGACTTTTGAGCTTTGATTTAAACTTTTTGAGAAAACTAAGAGACTTGCAATTTATATTTACATCCTGGTATTAATGCAACAAACTGTTGGTTCGACACGAAAAGTTTCATCTGTTGTTTATCTCTGTTAATGTGTAGATTTAGGACACAGAGTCTGATTACAGCAGCATCTAATGGCTCCGACTATCGGCTCTATATGGCCGTTCACTCTACTCTGTGGCCAGTCACTCTAATTGGTGTTTATTTACCTCCTGTGTAAGACACTATGTAGCCACAATGTCACGCCCCCCACAGGGTTTGTTCTGTGTTGTATTAATTTAAATGAGATGGGAGGAAATTATTATTCAGCCGAATTTAGAAATAATATCTCATAAAGGAAATGACTTGAACACCACCGTGTGTGACTGTAGTTGTGTGTTTTTTTAATTTAATCTGCTATACTGTTTGCTTTTAAGGTTAGGATTGTTAAAGTTTTGGTTCAATATGAAGATTTTGTGGGTAAAAGCCAAAGGTTTAAGTCGGTGGAATATAACCGTTAAAGCTCTGCTGTAATCACGCTGTAGCTGCGTGTGTACAGATATTGAAGGTAAACAAATTAAATACTTTGGCGTGAACATTTTTGCAAACTTTTTCTCATTAAATCCGTTTCTATAACAACAGAGTTTCTCATGCAAATTACTCGTATATGAACATAAGTTTCAGGAGACAAGAGCTGGAAAGCTAATGAATCAGGAAGCATATGTTTTGTTTTTTTTTTTTCCCCATAACTATCTCTGTACATTATGAACTTACAACATAATGCCACTATTATACAGTAACAGAGGTCGACATTATGTTATACTGAAGTCAACATTCTACACAAAGGGGCTTAAAACATAATTAAAGAAACAAAAGCTGGCAAGACAGAGCCCAGAAGAGAGAATGTCGAGCTGAACACAGCTAATTAGAGCTGTGACACGATAATTGGGCAGGATAAGAATAAACATAACAGGTCATTAAATGTTTAGGGATATGAGCTGCTTTTATTAAAGCAGACATGCTGAAAGCTGAACATGTTTAGTGGATTGTATTAACCTCATTCTGTGTTAATCCGGCTGCAGACATGTGGGTCAAACTTAATGCAGTTCCCTGAAAGTGCAAATAATGTAGGAGAATATTAATTAATGCTATACAACTTCTACTGCAGGGTTCCTTTTTCACATGCTTTGGTTAAACTACAAATTTAATATTTGTCTTAGTTTACCAGCTTTGTCTTTCAAACATGCCTCGACAAAAATTTTTTATATTCAGATGTAAATGATATGTCAAATGTCTGTCTAATTTTATAACTGCTTGCAAAAATGAACCCGTGAAACTGACATAAATCCTCACTGGGATTGATTTCCACGTCATCTGATCACATCAAAGTGCTTCAGGCTATAATTAAACACATACCATATCAATCACATAAAGACAAGGCAGTGCTGAATGACTTGTCTCCTGCAGCAGACAGTGTCTGTGCTCACAGCTATAGCCTACTTTCTCCTCTAACATCCATTTTATGGCCTCTTATATGATCTTTTATAGGCATTTTTTTTCCCGACTGTACTTTTCTTCAACTGTATGTGGGAGGTGATTAGGGCAGTTTGGTGAAAATATAAGAAGGTGTGTTTTACTGTCAGTTTAGGGGCTTTTAAGACAGTTATTCTTAAGCTATATATGCTAATATGAACAGGTTGTCAAAAAATAAAAATGTCAGGAGAAAAATTCCTGTTTTTGCAGTATAAAGTGTTTATTTCTGTGTAAAGTGGCACGTGGGAGAAAATAGCAGGCAGAACCCTTTCGGCCAGAAAGCACTTTCTAAAATGTGGTTAGCATCTTTGAAAAGATCTAATTAAATCCAAACCACAATCCCTGCATGAACCTCAGCATGTAGTTTTGGTGCAGAATAAAAACCTAAATCAAACCAGAGTGCAACTGAAAACAGAAACGGTAATAACAACAAAAAAATGAGTCAGTTTGACTTTTACTTTCTCTAGTTTTATTCCAAAGCACTTCGAACTGCTTTGGTGTGAGCTGTTGCTCTACAATAAACTGACTTTTTTAGATTTTGGTACAGAAAGTGTGGCCAGATGTGGGCAGAGGTTTTCACTGAGAGCAAGTTTTTTTCTGCCTTTTTTACATCTTAGTTAAAGGATAAATTTCCCGTATGCTCTCTGCCCCCGTTACATTCAGTCCCTGCATCCAGAGCAGACTCGTTATAACAGATGTATTTGGCAAATGAAGTAAAAAAGTAAATTACTGTCTGAAAAAATATACTCAAGTAAGAGTAGAAGTACAGCCTTAAAAAGTAACACAAAAAATACTTATTACTTAACTTTTTTACTCTTGTGTGTCATTCATAATGACTTAAAAACTGCACTATCAACCTCTGTTGTTTCTTTTTTGTTTCACGGCAGACCTTTAAATGCAAGTTACATTATTGCAACATGAAGGAAAACTCAAACTGAAATCTAAATTTGTGCCTTTGCTTTCGCCTTTGAATGAGACGTGCATGTGAACGGCTGTCAGTGCAGGACTGTCAGTGAAAAACTTGTCAGCTGTGTTTCCATCCTGTCAAAACAACGTAAATGTACTTAAATACACAAGACTGAGCCTTAAGCCAAGATGACAAATTGTTGTATGATACTCACGTCTCATGTCTCTGAAGTAGATTGTCTGTCTGTTGGGGTTGAGCAGCTGGATAACAGAGTCATCATTGTTCTTCACCCGACAGCTGATGATCGCCATCTCGCCCTCCACCACCGACACATTGTCTGTCACCAGGTTCTGACTCACCACTGCAAGAAAACGCAAAAACACGGAGATTAATGCTGCTGCACTGACATAAAAAAAACAAAACAAGGTGCACTAATGGAAAATACAATTCTGAGTAAATTAGACAGCTTTTTTTTTAAGATGCATGTTTTGGCAAGAGTCTACAAAAAGCTTAAAAAATAAAACAGAAGACACTGATTATTACTTAACACATAATTATGATGATTTTGGGGTGTTTTAATGAACAGCAGGAGCAGGAAAACAACAGAAATGATTAGTGCATATGGGATAAACAAGAAAGCAGAGTGAGAATCTGCTCGGCGAGGATTATTTTTCTGTCTCCGTGTTTGCAAAATAATGTAAACAAATCAGGGTTTTACAAAGCAGCAATACAAAAGGATTCAAGATGGAAAGTGATTTCTATCTGGCTGCAGTCAAAGTACAAAAACCTCAATATAATTTGTCAGATTTGTTAAATGACTGAACATAAACAAATTCGGCACAACAGATAACAAGGGGAGAAGATCAAACTCGATATCTTGAACGGATGAATATGAATGTGTATTGACAGGTCAGTGTTTATCCGCCTGCAGGTCGACGTCCCGAGACGATTAACAGGATGAAAATCAGTACGAGACACTCGAGCTGCACAAAGGTTTATTTACTTTTTAACAAATTCTTCTACTCATCGCTCTCTCACGTATCACTGAGTTATTCAGCCCATAAAAAAATAAATAAATAAATGAAGACTGAAAAAATGTGATCATGAGTTGTAGTAATGCATCTTTGGGAAAACTTTAAGAATAAAATTAATTAAGTCGATGGATTCATTAAGCTCTGTGAATGTTGTGGTCTTAAAACTTCTCTGAGTGGTTTTCCTTCTTTTTTTTTACCCACAATTCAAAGAGCTAAAGCCCTCTAATTTTCCTTTTCTTGAGTGTTTTGCTGTAATATTACATTTAATGAGTGCAGCAGGTGGCGGACCAAAACCCCTTAATGTGTATCCATGGGAATAAATAGAACGGAGTGACCAGGAAAACTGCTCAACGAGCCTGTGGGCCGAGAGGAATTGGTCACGGTCGTCATCGGTCATCAGCCTGCACTAACTGGCTTCACAAACAATATCTCTGCCTGAAGAATGAAAAAAATGGATTATTTACAGCTCTGCGCTATTTTGATTTGGAAAAATATCACAACAACATATGAGGCTGAGCTCGGAGGGGGGGTTTGCATCCATTGTTGGAGGTGACGGTTAGCTTTGAGAAGCTTTGGTTTATTTTAAATGATCGCCACAGAAACCGAAGCTTGGCAGCTCGTCAGTGGGTGTTACTGGTTTGTGTGTCTGTCCATACCACAATATGTTTATGGTGGGAGACACGAGAGCAAAAACACAAACAGGCCGTCACAATGGAAACATCTGATCAGCTGACTGCATTTGAAATGTTTATGCTTCTCTTCTTCTACAACACATCAGACCACAAAAGCTGCCTGTCTGAGCTCAGCAGTGATCCACCTTAGACATTACAACGGATTGACACAGCAGCCAATCAGATGCATCAAATCACTTCAACAAGCAGTAACACGTCTGTTTTAAATGACTTTTGATGAGCCTTGCAGCATCCAAACTCCTACACATTGTCTCTAATGCAAAGATCAGGCTTCAAGACGCTTTTGTCTCCAGATGGTGACGGACTGAAGGAAATTTTGTGAGCTGATGAACTTGAATGAAGAATGTGCAGACAAACTTGGACGCCTACAAAAAGGTGTAATGAGTCTGAAACCGACTCCAAAGTCACAGTACAAACATCTCTGATCTCGAGTTGTGGTCCAGGCTGAAACCACAAACACAGCTGCTGCTTTCATGACTTCATCTCTTTCAATTTCACTCCTCACCTGACTCATACTAACACATTAGAAACACTGAGAAAAACTGCAAAAACCCTCCACACTTCCTCCCAAATCTGACTCCCTTCTCGTCTTTTAAGCTCAAGTTTGGATTAAATTTTGGATCAAGGTCTTTTCTCGCAGTAATCAGCAGCTTCTGAAGACAGACGACAGGCAGATTTTTGTTTTTCAGGCAAGAGGGATGGCCCAAGAAAAATATTTTGCATCAGAGCCAAACTCAAAGAGTTTACGATGCTGCCCTCCACATGTTGCATTCAGCAGATGCTCATAAAATTATGCTCATAGAAATGTCGTGTTAAATTTTATTCACCTTCTACATTGAAGATTTTTTACTGATTCAAGGCCAGACCTCAACAATTCAGTTTATAATTAATGAACTTTTTTACAGTTAATCAACCCTCATTGTTTTCTTAAGCGTTCTTGATATTCCAAATTGTTTATAATTTAATAAATTTATATCCCTATATCCCCTTTCCCCTAACAAAAAAGTAAAATGCAGTAATAACAGTCATTATGTCCTTACTGATGCATGAGCATTTATAGAAGTTTAAAGAGTAAAACAGGCATAATGATCACAAGTGAGAGCAGCGCCGGTCTTTTTCTGAAGGTAACCTCCTGACGGGGAGGGGAGTTTAACTCTTACTCGTCCTGCAGGACTTTACATTGCGTCCATATAAGGTTACTATTCGCTCATCTTTACATCTTAACATGTTTCCACGACTCGGCTGAGATGCGTATCAGACTTCATGTCGAGCCAATCAAAGTGACCATCTGCTTGTGCTTCTCCATGACCTGTGTGAAAGTTAATCAGACAGAAGGGGCTGGAGGCAGATGTCTTGAATTGGGAATGTCTGCAAGCTTGTTATAGATGTTGTCAAACTACTGCAGGCAAGAGAGGGCTGAATATAAAAAATAAATATATATATAAAACATCATGTGCTTGTCTGTCTGTTCATCAGGGCCTCATGAGGTGTTCTCAGACAGGCTGCACAGGATAAAACCACAAATTTGTTCCTGATGCCCCACATATGTCAGAGCAGGCAGTTTTCAGCCTGATATTGTGTAATCTGTGACCGGCGCTGAAAAGCCGCCGCTGGCCTTTGATGCTCTCAGCACATGGAACAGCCAGCCAACTCAGTCTCTGCTGCCCAACGGGGCTTTTGATTGGTTTTAATTTAGAAATGGATAATCTTATAAATGTGGCAGCTATTATAACCAGTCCGTTCAATATGAGGCCGAAAATTTCTCATGAGGTCGGAGGCTCTTTTAAATGATTTTATGACATTTATTTCATGTTCGTTTGTTGTTTTTTTTTGTTGCTCTGTTGCCTGATTAAATCAACATGATGGAGCGCATACATATATGAAGTGAAGATCATATAAAGAGGCTGCTCTTTTGCTCAAAGAGTAAAATAGGATTTGAGAGAAAACCAACGTATAAAGTCTTCGTAATTCCCCCTTATGCTTTCCTCCTACTTAGTTATGAAAATAGCATCACAAATAACATCTCAGAGAGGCTAAAAGGGCCGACTCAGGGGTGGAGAGGCGGGTGAGAAGCGAAAGAAAGTAAAAAGAACGAAGGAAACATCAACTGCTAATTTGCATGCCTCAGTTGTCAAGCACCTCTAAATATCCCTGCCATTTAGGAGACAGGGAGGATGAGGTGGGAAGAGAGAAATTGCATCCTCTGATGCTGACGGATAAGGATAGACAGCTTAACAAACGAGATTCAAATCAGCATCCCTTGGTGGCCCAAACACAGCCCTAAATAAATGAACCTCGCCGTCTTTAATATTCAAGACTGAACCTCATTTTCCGAACATGTGCAGAGGTGGGCGGCAGGGTGGGCATCTGGTTATGATAATACGCTAACATACTACAAAATGCATTTCAAGGCATCCGCTGAAGGTTACAAGGCAGCAGCAGGGTGCTGCAAGGTGTCTGCTAAGTTGTGTTTTGGGCCAGTGAAGGTAGTAGGAAGGACTTCAAACGGTGGCTGCCTTGTCAACTGCTTAATTGTTCCTGTTGTGCTAAATAAACAACTCTGACATGCTGGAAGATGGTGCGTGGAGGCGGGGGGCTTTACACTAATTAATGGCCAACAACAACCATGTGCCGTGGCCACTGAGGACGCTGTCAGAGACGCTGCAGAAGAAGCATTTCTGACATCATGGCGGGCAAAAGGCTGCTACATGATGCCTTTTTTTTTAACATTTCAGAGACTTTTAAGCAGGAAAGTCTAAAAAGGAGGTGTGTTAGAGGGTCAGTTTGAAGAACAGAAGGAAAAAAAAAAACAAGGGTCCAAGCTTTTAACGAGAACAGTTTATTATCGGACAACCTTTCATTGTGCAACCTCTTGTCTTTTGAATGTGACCTACAGGAACCTTCACAAAGACTTCTCGCCTTTACTAATCACACACACTTAGCAGCAGAGTTAAGCTTTTTAACCCTTAAACATCTACCCTTTTTGGGCCTAAATGGAAAAGCTTTTCACAGAAAAGTATTGCATAAAATGCATATATGCATAACTGAATTCAGTGGTGGATAATCGAACAAATCCAAAAAATAGATTTATATTTATATGTCACTTAAATTATTCAGCCTGTTCTTGAAAAATATCTTTGGTTTTGTTCTATAAAACCACTGTGAACATCCAAGTGTTCATTTTCTTACTGAGTTTTTAAATCAATTTGTACTTTAACTTCATTAACAATGTGGTTGTTGCTCAATTAGAGGCAATTAAGACACTTTTTAATCAGAAATGTTTTGATTAAGTGATGTTTGTGTCATTTTAGTCTCTTCTGCACGAGCAGGATGTTTATGGAAACAGGTAAACTTCACAGGTTTGCCTTTCGGTGACGTGACATAATGTTTGTGTCATGTTCTTGACATACTAAACCGTCACAGTCATGATGGTGTGAATATATTTTCCACTCAAAACACTGTCACAATATTTCCTTGTGATAAGATAATAAATATTTCATGAACTCCTGAAAAAAAAAAAAAAAACTGAATGTGACAAACGATGCCACACATGTCGCCTCGGTCCCTTTGTGAAACACAAAGTGAAGCTCTGTGTTGATGTTTTGTTTTTTTTTATATAAATGCAGATGGCTGCGTTCACCGTGTGCGCTTCTTCAATACCTGCGAGGGCTTTATGGAAGCTGCTTATGAGAGACAGCTCATCGATTTGTGCGGCAAGTGTCGGAGCGTCGAGTTTAGCGACTGAGGGGCAGGAGGACAGGACTAACAACACACCTCCTTTCAAACAAAACACTCACACTGAGGCTTTTAGTGACATACATTTAGTTACCGCTGACAGTCTTGCACCACAGCGTGACAACAGTAGAAGATAAACCTTCATAACTGACACAGACATTATGATAATGGCACGTCAGAGATGGTAGGAGTAATATATAATGGCTGGTCTGAGCTGCACTTAATGTATTTCCTCTGAATGTTTAAATCTATCACTCGTTTTGCGTTTCTCCACAACAAATGAGCGTGTGCATCCACACAAATACGAAGGCGCTATTATCATCCATTTGTCTACAGCAGACTGTGAGCAAACAGCGAAGAAAAGAGGCATAAATGAAGTAGGATGTGTTAAAGCAAAAGAGTGGAAACTTGAGGAGGAACACGTCCAGTTCAGACCATCACATCTTTCACATCTTTCAACTGCAAGGAAAGAAGGTAAAATAATCAGCATCAATCCAGCCAAAAAACTCTACTGTATGAGAAAGGAAAGGAATAAATCACTGCTTTTCTTGGTCTGATTTTCTCAGGCTACAGTCAAAAAAAAAAAAAACCACAGCGGCAGCAGGAACATTTTCTATTTTTTGTTACATTTCTTTGCTTGAAGGGACTTTATGCCTGATATTAGACCGAACCGTCAACTCGTTACACTCTGTTTCCATCTCCAGTCTGATGCTGTCTCCTCTCCGAGCAACTTCTGTGGGCAAGAAAGGGATTTGATTTCACCTGACTAATCGCTGGAGATCAACATATGTTTAATCGGATGGACAGAAGAGTCGCGATAGCAGCATCTCGTTCTTGGCAGCAGCCGTTGTTGTTGTTGTATTTCTCCTCCTTGGTTTTGCACAGAGCCGAGCAGCAGCCTCAGTCCTGCCTGTAGCGCTGATCGGCTAATCGTTTGTCCCCTACATGAGGCTCATTTTAATGGGTTTTCAACCAAGATATCCACTGTTTCATACCATTATGCCAAGCAAAGGGATTTTTGAAGATCTTTCCTGTTTTCTTCAACATTTTTAGTTTTCATGTAACTAGTTTATTGTAACTATTAACATGTAAATTCTTTGTTAATCACATCTATGTTTCTTTAGTCTTTATCAGTCAGTTAACAGAGATTTAGTTGTTTACACCCCAAAAAGTTGTACTTAGGCCCCAATAAAATATCATTGTTAGACCTGAGGGAGAGTTGAAAGGTCTGGTTAACAAATGTCTTTATATATATTAATAAAGACAAGAAGTACCAACCAGAGGTTTAAGTTTTTGTACCAAATGTAAAGTATTCCAACAAAATGTGACTTTTTAAATAAAGGCTGACCTAGAACAAATATATAGAATAGGTATTTTTGTTTTTCCAGCACTTAACAAGTGCTACAACATGTCCTTCAAGCCTGAAGGCATTTACAGCTGTTACTTCCTGTGACAATTACAAAGAGTCAAGGTTAAAATTGTCAAAGAGTAATCTTTTAAGTTTTATCCAGTGTCATGTACCTTTGATATTCTCAACTTTTTTTCAGTGGCCAGTAACATATTTGGCTCATGGCAGTGAGAAGGAGCCAGATTTCAGCCTTCGGCCATTCGTGTCAAGAAGTCGAAGCAGCCAATCCCAGATTAAAGTTGTCAGACAATGACACTCTCACACTGCACCGTACAAAGCTAGCCCGAGGCTCAAACTCACTAAGGCCGCAATGGAACGAGATAAAAAAAAAAGAAAAGAAAAGAAAGGAAGCCATGTTCCATTTGCATTGGCTAACAGCTGCACGTTTCCACTGGATTTGATAGGAAATGCATGCGTTTTAACTGAGGTCACACAGATTGTCGCCATGGCAGTGGGAAAGATTTTCATCAGCACATCAAACTCACTGTGATACAAAGCACCCGACTGCTTTGCACTTTGTGTTTTTTTCTTTTTTTTTTTGTAGTAGATTTTATTTTGCACATAACAAATCACTTGTGCAGAGGATTGAAGGATAAAAAGGGGTTGCTGGAGATATTAAATATTAATCCGAGCATCGGTCTGTCAGTGTGTCTTTCTTTCCAACCCCAGCGGTGTTATTAGTAGTAATAACACTAGTGTTGCATTTTTTATTAGTTCTACTGTTCGACATGGATTTATTCATACGCTGTCTCAATCAGAAACATGATGCAACATACAGTAATCTCATACAGTGTGGTACTTTTTCTTAAATTATGTATTTAACTTGTGTGTGCCATTCTTCTCCCCGGACTGCCTGTGATCACCACAACCAATCCAGAGATATTCATTTCACGTTTGACATTTTCGAGGAACATGTGTATCTGAGTGCATGCTTTGTGAGCAGCATACAATCATTTTCTCCTTTTTTTTTTTTTTTTTTTTTGTTGTTGGTGTGGCTCCTGTTGATAAAATGACAAATGTTTGTGCACTGGGCCAGAGCGTTTATGTGTAAGTGCATGTGTGTGTGTGTAAGTGTGTGAGACAGCGACAGAATGAAAGAGCGACTGTGTTTGTGTTTTGCCAATGTCTGATTGCAGTCGGTCCTGTCTGATTGCATGTTTGCACAGATGTGTGTGAGCGCGTCTGATTGTATGTCGCCGTGTTGACTGCAAGGAGTTGATTTCTGGGTAATCTTTCTGAACAAGTGAATGAGTGCGGCGTTATTACCTGGCGGGTTCTTTACCATAAAAATGGATCGAGGCCAGAGAATGTAATGATGCAGTTGATATGTATAAAGAAGCATCACAGACCTTTATTGTCGTGTCTCAGTGATTGTATTGATTGTTCTTTATTCACAAAAGAAAAAGACGGTGAGTGGTAAGACTGTTACATAAATTATGAATCATAAACAAGCTACGAAACAACTTTCAGGTTTGACTTTGATCGACCCTGTTTGCCGTCTTTGTGGGCAAACAGTTTTCTTGTGCAATGAGCGATTATTACCGATATTTCTTGTGCACCTACTTTTGGTTTTATCACCAAATTTGGTGGTTTTAATAATGAATAAATAATCACTTGACACAGAGACTCACAGCCTGATATTCTGTGTAATTTAGGTTTTAATTAAATACTGAAAAACTCCGTACTCGTGTGTCAACCCTGATCTTTCCTTAACCTCGTGCTTTCAGCTGCCTAAACATAGATACAAAAGTATTAATAATGCTTTTGTTTCCATGAGTGGAAGTTAAATACATTGACATTGAACGTTGTATTTTCGGAATGAAAACTCTGAGATTTTTCAGGTGTATTCATAAAAAGAAACTGTCCTCATTCGGGTGGAAACTAATCTGTCAGTGTTACATTTTTCTTTAGTTTGATAATGAACTTCCTGAACAATTTGACAAACGTTTTTAAAAAGAGTTTGAAGGTCCATTTCTGACCTTAAAAAAGTATGACTGTCCTCAGGTCTCTTTTTCCTCTGGAGCTTTCAAACCCTTCCATTATTAAGAACACAAGGTTACACTGAAAGCACTTCAACTTGTGAACAACTCCACTTTTGGAATAATTAATGAATTTTCAGCAATGAGCCACGTTTCTTTTACACGTCACCTGGACGGAACTTTTCATGGAGTAAATAAAAACCACAGAGAAAGTCGTGTTGTGCAGCTGAAAAAAAGCGTCCAAGGCCAAACTCGTCAATGTGATTGGCTGTTAACAGGAAATCAGATCTCTATGTTTCTTTGTTTCCACATTGATGCAAGAAATTAACACAATGACTCTTTCCTTCCTCTCTGTGAGTAAAAAGACACAAAGAAGCAAAACAACGTGAAACACGAGAAGCTTCCTGACTAAGAGAAATGCCTTCTCAAGAAGAATGATAGCATGAGTCAGCAAGTGTCACAAAACAATAAGCTTATATTCATGTGACTGAGTCCGCTAATTGCTGTTGTAATACTTATGTGTAAAAAGTAACTAGATGTTGTTGTAGAGTGTCAAGAGTCTGTTTAAGTCTTTGACACTGAGACCACCGAGGTTCTCGAAACATCAAACCATGATCATATAAGTTCAATTCTGCATGATTTTGTTGTTATGGTTTTAAAAACAAAGCATTAACAAAAGCAACTGCTGAGATCCAGCGACATATTTACGTCTCCGTCCAACATGGCAAGTAACACGAGCAGTCAAACAGCCAAATGATGAGAGAGGCTGCAAACTATGAAGCCAAACTTATTTTAAACCACCTGTCACAAACATACATCACAGTTTACAGATTTGAGTTTCTGCCTCAACTTTGACCTCCTGTTACATGACAAGGAATCGTTCTTATAATGTAACACACTCATGTTTGTGTTTATATTTAAATGCAGCTGTTAATTTATTGATTAATTGACAACCTGTGTGATCATTTGACTCTATGTGTTTCCTGCTTTGTCTGTGCTCACAGATCTCAACACTTAGAATAATATTACTTTAAAAATCACTGCCCACACCTGAGAAACTGAGACCCAAGTCAGAATTAACTACAACGATCCTTTAATGTATTAAGATCATATAGCTTTGTTTCCTCAAAACCCTGTTGATGCACAAGACGAGTCCTGAGTTGCATCCGGAGCAGCATGTCAAGCACAATCTTTTGTACCAGAACGACCCTTCAACCACGCGACCTGCTGTGTGAACGCCGGGTTAGCGCGGCCGACTGACAGCTAGAGGCAGCTGAGAAAAGGTCAAGATCCTTGTTTCGGCCTGACCACTTCAAACAGAGGAATCCCTCTCGGTCGGGATTTGAAGGAGGCAGTTCGGTTAATCTGTGTGCAGACAACGACTTTTAAAGCGGTGGGGGGAGCTCAAAATCAAAAGCTCAAAATCCTGTTGGCCTGTTTAGTGATCAGACTCCACAATAAGTCTCTGGTTTCTTTAGTCCACTGCTGAATTTGGTTGCCAACATATACATACAAGTACTTGATAGAGGCAAATTATCCTTATTTATACTGAGATTAGATTATTTTATGTCATTTTTTAAAAGAAATTGCACTCATTGAACCCTTTAGCACCTGCGTGTGTGCTGAAAGTTCGCATAATAACTGAGAAAATCAGCAGTGTTTTATCTGTTTTCCATCACAGGCTTTTTTTTTTTTTAGAGCATTTACCTGTTAAAGAGGCATACTTATGGTTAAGTAACTACAGAGGTGCTCACAAATTTCGTATTGTTCCATTATTGATGTTTTGTGTACCTTTTAATGTGTTTTGGAGTTTTAGTGAGCGGTGAATGGTTTTATAGAGCCCTGGTGGGTGGCACATTACAATACATCATACCATGACTGTTTAGCATTTTGTCATTAGCCGCAAAATAAACAGCTGCGGTTTTTCAAATTCATAATCCTGAGTGGAGTAAATTAATTCTAACAGCATTGGGGCCATTACAGATGTGAATGAATATCTTCACACTGACACTGCTCGAATCTGTGCAAGATTTAAAGGCGTAGTGTTACTTTGTTATGAACACGTTTTTTCAGTAAATGGATTGCGTTTATATAACCTTTTCTCTAGTCTGCGGACCATTCAGAGAGCTGCACAATACACATCAGCATTCACACATGCAAAGGCACATTCTCACACTAATGGAGGGGCTTCCACGCAGAGTGACATTCAGCTCATCAGAAACACACACACACACAAACGCTCACACACACAGATGGAGGAGACACTGGTAGCAGTTGGAGTTCAGTAATTTGCCTGAAGACACGTCAGCATGCAGGCTGGAGGAGCAGGGGATTGAACCATCAACCTTCAAACCCGACCGCCAGTAATTAATGTTGGAATTTTTACATTTCTGGAAACTTCACTTTCATGCAGTAAATATTCATGAGTCTGTGGTTTTGGTTTGATTTGGTTTGGTCAAGCCTGGACACAAAAAAAACCCCACTGTTTTGGCTTTACATACTGACTTTGTTCCTAGAAACACAGCTGCTAAACGTTGCAGCGTCGTCTTATTATTACAGAAAAAATAGTTTTGTTTGCCACAAAAAACTCAGGAAAATCTAAATCCTCTATTCAAAAAAAAACATTTTTTGGCAACAGAAACACATTCGTCATAATTAGACCTGTCATCTCATGCAAAAAAAGAGATTTGGTTGTCACAAGTGAAGTTCGTAAAATGTTCTTACAGTCTTTAAAATTACCCTGTTGAAACCATCGACCTCGAGGTGGAGGGTTTTTCTTCTAGATATCACTCCACCACCATCCTCTCTAACCTCCTGTTGAGATAATATAGCTTATATAGACCCATGCAATCAAAACTAAGTCATGCTGATATATACCGTTGAAAAAGTCAATTTTTTTATGTAAAATGCACAAATTGTACATGTTCAAGTTGTGCAAAAATTCAAATGTAAAAAAAGTATTTATGGTGACCATGCTGGACCTTCTAATGAGTGGAAAACCTGCTCCACCTCCTGAGCTGCAGCCGCCAGAAACATAGTGCTCAATTAGTTCCTCAGGCACAGACACAGATACACTGTCAGAGCATGTAAACATTATAATATAACAAGAAAAAATTGGATCTTATAAGTATTTTCTCATACATAAACTTTTTCTCTAACTTAATAATGTGTTTATTTATTACGTACGCTTATAAGCACATCTTTTTTCATTATGGCAGCCTCCCGCTTCTTTAACTCCCCCTGACATAAACACACTGCGACTAACTGAGAGCAAAACAACAGATTACTTTTGTCCACATGATTCCACTGTAACTAATAAAACACGTCAACCACCATCAGAGAATCATTATTTTTCAAACAAGCTACATGAATATCAATCAATAAGAGGCTTCCTCTAATATCTGTCAATGTTTGTTGCTGTAAAGCTTTAATAAAGATTCTTTTTATATCCTATATCCTCCTTTCCAGTCTTACATTACATTATTCAACCATGTAATCCATAATAGACCAAAGCTGAAGCTGGTGACGGCAGAAACTCCCTTTGAGAATCCACTCGAATGTAAGATAATGCATCTGACTGAATCTAATAAATTGTCTTCCTTTAAAGTGTCGAAGAAACACGGAGAGCCAAGCCTGGAGTCCAGATGGGTCACTGTTATGGCAGTTAGATATAAAACTATTATATTCACTCTGCAACAGAAAATAAAAGACTTTATAACCTAAAAACCTATCCCACAGTTTGCACATTTCCTGTGCAAGAATAATAACGCACAAAACCAGTTATAACATTAATTAAAACATCAGTAATGTTGCTAAAAACAAACTAGATGTGTGTATTTTTATACTGTTCCACACTACAGCTCCTCTGGCCTTTTTCCACTGGCTGTCTGTTTGCTTCTGAATTGATTTTGAGGTTCATTTTTTGTTTAAAGCCCTGTATGTGCTTTACTCCCTTACATTACAGACCTTCTAGCCTATTGTTCCACATTCAGGTCCCTCAGCCTCTAAACTGTGGAGCCGCCTCCCTCTCTCCATCAGATCTGCCTCCTCTGTTGACTCCTTTAAGTCCAAACTCAAAACTTACTTTTATTTCTAGCATTTGAGACCTCCTGAAGTGGATGTTTCCTCCTATTTCTTTCCACAACTGTTTGACTCATTGTTTCTTCTATTTGTAGTTTTAGCTCCCTGCTCTGGTCTGTTCAGGTCTTTTGGTCAACGTGGGTTGTTATTCAAACGTGCTTTACAAATAAATCTTGACTTTACTTGACTTAATGGTTCGCACCACTATATTCCAATAACCTCACCCCCACAAAAAACACACAAAACACACACAAAACACACACACACTCTGTGTACCTCTCCCACTGATGCTCGGTGGAACAGTGGATTTGTGACACATTATGTAAGAATGGGGTGTGAAGAGCTTTATAAGGTGTTACATGCTTGCAGTGAGCATGTAAGTGGCTTTTGTGCTACCACTGCTGCTGCATGACGCACAAAACGCCTCTATCTCATTGCCGAGCTTAATGAGTGCTGAGCAAATTTCAACAATGCAAGTGAATAAAAAATATATATCTCAAGGGAGGATTTTACAGCTCTAAGTGTGCCGCCGCCGCGTCGTGGTTTGTTTAGAATAATACTAAATAAAAGCAGCAGCTACTTGAATCTATTTACCTATTTTCTTATTTATTTGCATCTGTTATATTGTATTTCCAACAGCTCTGTTGTGTATGTGTTGTGTTTCTCCAGACAGTTTTTCTCCACCGGGATTTGCAGCTTCCTACATGCAGATACCGCATGTTTAATACAAGCATTTATTGCAAAAATGCTGCTTCAGGGAAATGATCTCATTAGATAAGAAAAGCTGCAATGCTTGGATTCTAATTATGGACATGAACTTGGTCCTATAATGTTAATTTTCAGTCACTATAATGTAAATGAGAATCTTTGGAGAAAAAAAAATAGGCAGTTATACAGTTTTTATTGATGAATATGCAGCAGATGTTACAGAGCTTATGGTAAAAGTTTTGTTGCAAATATGTGACTAAATGTCTTTTTAAAGGATTTGAACACAGACTCCATATGGTGATGAGACAAACAAAAACAAGAGCTTGCAAACCTCGCTAATGCCCCCTAGAGGGTGGGAAGCTTACTACAACCAATGATACATAGCTGTTGGATGCAAAAATAGCAAATTAGGGGTCTAATAAAAATGGGATGTTTTTACTTGGACTGCAACAAGAGGAAAAAAACCCTGAAGAATGTTTAAATCACAATGGTTTATCTAGCATTCGCACCAAAATCCTCTCATTTCATTTATTTAATCAGCCTCAGTTAGCCGATTTATGCATATAGGGGGGATTTTTGTTTTGTTTTATGCCAGTCAACTAGCAGTGAGTGACCATCTGTTGGAGAACAGATGTTTTCAGACGACATATAAGGTTCAAAAACAGTTAAGAAATATGAGGCATCTCAATTTTTTGAGTTTCCATCTTCTGAATGTTGACTGATCAGTTTCATTTGCACTTGTTGCAGTTTTGTTGTCACTTAGTCTGACTCACCGGATGTATTTGACCCCGTCAGTTTCATTCTCCTTCCCGTCTGCTAGCTACATGTTACCTTAACAGAATCTCCTTTGTCTCCTTTGTTACATCTTAGTTCAGCGCTATCCAAGATGACTGTGATTAACACAAACAAACCAGACTTTATTTCCTTGCTTGAAGCAGCCTGATAACGGGTGCAGCAAGCTCTTTCTCCAGCAGTGATCAGAGCTTCAGGAAAACTGAGCAAAGCTGCAGAGTTATGTGATGATTTTTTTGTGGATTCATCACTACGAGACACTCCCATCTCATTACACATAACCATTTGATCCTTCGTTAATTACACAT
>JAPZDV010000006.1:23230370-23260490 GCA_029814665.1 Acanthurus lineatus | reverse complement strand
CTAAATGTCTTTTTAAAGGATTTGAACACAGACTCCATATGGTGATGAGACAAACAAAAACAAGAGCTTGCAAACCTAGCTAGTGCCCCCTAGAGGGTGGGATGCTCACTACAGCCAATGATACATTGCTGCTGATGCAAAAATAGCAAATTAGGGGTCGAATAAAAATGTGATGTTTTTATTTGGACTGCCACAAGAGGACAAAAAAAACCTAAGGGATGTTTAAATCACAATAGTTTATCTAGCATTCGCACCAAAATCCTCT
Organism: Acanthurus lineatus; assembly: GCA_029814665.1. Lineage (NCBI taxonomy): Eukaryota > Metazoa > Chordata > Actinopteri > Acanthuriformes > Acanthuridae > Acanthurus > Acanthurus lineatus. The sequence continues at coordinate 23,260,225 of JAPZDV010000006.1, read as the reverse complement.
CATTTCATTTATTCATTCAGCCTCAGGTAGCCGATTTATGCATATAGGAGGGATTTTTGTTTTGTTTTATGCCAGTCAACTAGCAGTGAGTGACCATCTGTTGGAGAACAGATGTTTTCAGTCAACATATAAGGTTCAAAAACAGTTAAGAAATATGAAGCATCTCAATTTTTTGAGTTTCCGTCTTCTGAATGTTGACTGATCAGTTTCATTTGCACTTGTTGCAGTTTTTTGTCACTTAGTCTGACTCACCGGATGTATTTGACCCTGTCAGTTTCATTCTCCTTTCCGTCTGCTAGCTACATGTTACCTTAACAGAATCTCCTTTGTCTCCTTTGTTACGTCTTAGCTCAGCGCTACCCAAGATGACTGTGATTAACACAAACAAACCAGACTTTATTTCCCCACTTGAAGCAGCCTGATATCGGGTGCAGCCAGCTCTTTCTCCAGCAGTGATCAGAGCTTCAGAAAAACTGAGCAAAGCTGCAGAGTTATGTGATGATTTTTTTTGTGGATTCATCACTACGAGACACTCCCATCTCATTACACATAACCATTTGATCCTTCGTTAATTACACATGTAGAGCTATCTATACAGGAATATTCATCAGTGCAGCTGTAAGTGTTTCTGAAAGATAATATCGTTTTGTTTAATATGGTATTACTATAACCTGCAATAGCCCATAACTCCGTAACCCCACTAATGACTCGGTCTCATCAAGCTTGGCTTCACTGTCAGAAAGTGTAACATCCTCCACTCGTCTCCTCCAGGGCCGTTACATAAACCAGGTGCATCGCTTTACATATAATTTCCTACAAATTAACATCTAAAGCAGGCTTCGCCCTCCCTTCTCCTCACCTCTTTGCCTCACTTTCCTCCCGCCTTTCATGTCCCTTCTTTGCTCAGAGGGGGAGACAGAGGGGAGGTGTTGTGCGGGATTCAAATAAAGAAATCGAGAAGTAAACAGAGCAGTGGCGAGGGAGGCGAGAAGGGTAGGAAGGAGGGGTTGATGGAAGGCGGCTGCTGGTTGGTGCTGCTAATGATGAGGAAAATAGAGGGTCATGTGGGAGCCATGGCTGAATGGAGAGAGAGAGAGAGAGAGAGAGAGAGAGAGAGCTGGTGTAGTATAAAGCATCAAGATCACTGGAGTGGTGGGTGGATGCTTTATGCATGTGTGTATCCTGCTTCTGTGTTTTTCTGTGTACCTGCTGAAGTCGTGTCCATTGACGTGGCGTTTTATATTACATGATGGCGGTGCATGCCTTTACTTGTGTGAGTCAAACCAGGTTATCCATGAGTGAGTGTGTGTATGTGTGCACACTGTAGGTGTGGAGGGGAGGGGGGTGGCAGCAGAGTGATTAATGCGTCAAAGAGGCAGCTGTGGTCTGGGCTCACTCATTTGGAAATATCTTTCAGGAAAGGAAAGACGGAGCGGGAGAATGATGGGAAGAGGGAGGCGGAGATGCTTCTACATCTCTTGCCAGATAAACAAAAGCTGAGAGCCTTTTTTTTATCCGGGTGGGATGGGGCAGTTAAGGAGAGGAAATCAGAGAATAAGGGAGGAAGGTGGAGGGCACTGCAGCAACCTACTGTCCCATTTCATATCTAGATTTATTTGTGTCTCCTTTAAGCATCAGTGGGTCTTAATCTCCTGATTAATAAAACAATGAAAGAGACATTTTGGTTTTGTACTTTGGATTAAGTCACTTTTTTTGATCTCTTGTGATAATTATTATACTCCAAGAAGTTGACTTATTTGTTGAGGTCTGGGAAAACTAACACATGGCTGCAACAGAGTCAGATGAGGCATTTTTTAATTGTTTCAATAAATGTTTCTCAGGTCACAATAACAACATGTTTAATACTCTTGATTCAGTGAATTTGCATCAATTTTTTTATCTTTATGCAACAGGTCACTCCACGCTTTGATAAAACTAATGATATTGCTCTTATAAAATGGTTATTAGGTATGGCAACGTGTTATAGACGTAAAGGATTGTATTGACACGTTTAATAAGAATTGTCCTCACATAGAAACAGATCTTTCTGGAAGCCTGCAAGTCATGCTGAGCAGATGCTATGTAGCATACTAGCTTGAAACTTAGCTTGCAGCTGCCCTGTTAGCTTCAGCTAGCCTGGGCTCCCAGTTTCCACCACAATCAACTTAACCTCACAAACTGTGTATCAAACCATCAATCACGTTCGTTTTTTTCATATGTAATCATATGAGGCTTTTGTTCAAGGTTAAAGGTTTCCATTTTTATTCTAACGGGCAGAACAGCGTTTACAGAGGACAAAGAATTATTCAGTGATACTGAAAAAAAAAATTAAACCGAACAGATATTTTTTACTTTTTGAATACACTTTAAGGCCAGTCCCTGACAATAAAAACATTTCATTGGGGAGTTATTTCCCTTTGAATTTGAAGCTTTACTAGTCACAACCTGAGCTTTAGCAGAACTGTTTTACATCTCTGTTACACGATTTTTCATTTGCTTTTCCCATTTGCATCTGAGATATAAAAAAGTCATACAGTCAGACTCTAAACTTGAATAAACTTCAGTAAGTATCCTGGCTAGCTTAACTCATTTAAGGTTTTTTCGTCCTCGATACCTCACACAACTTTTAATGGAGTGTTTTCTAAACTTGAGAAGTCGTAGCCTAAAATAAGAGGGAGTGCAGGGAGGAAAAACAGCTTGTTGGGCCACTGTGTATCCTGACTCAACTCATTTTAAATGTGTAGCAAGTCGTGTGGATATTATGTTGAGTCAGGCAGCTGCAGAACAGCGTGAGAAAGCAGAAAGGGGATATTTCAGCAGCATCTCCGGACACATGCTGGGCAAAGCAGGTTTGCTCTTCAGGGGCAACGACAAGAGACAAACAACTGACAACAAAGATGTTTTTTAAGCTCTGAAAATGTGCAGCAATGCAATGCAGCTGGCAAATATAGAAACTTATGATGCAAAAATATAACTGTGACTTCTCAAAGCTGAATTGAATACATACATAAATTAGATGGATGATACCGTCATGTTCATCTTCGCTGCCGATTTTAAAAAGGTGATGATGTACTTATTAGCACTGTTACTTGTTTTCTGGCTTTTTAATCAATATGTTAAGCTCAATACAAATACATAGAAGTTATAGGGATGCTTTTATTATTGACTTTGTATCGTAAACACTGAGTTTACTGTTCATGACGTCCCTTGATGATAATTTTTCAGTCTATGAGCGAATGACAAGTTCTCAAATGCGCCAGTCATAAACATTTAAGGTCAAACAATCTGATTTGAGCAGGAGACGCACCTTTTGAAGCCTGACTATACCTCAAAATTACAGCTGATTGAAGATGTCAGAGGTGTTTCAACACTACTGAAGCACTGATCCGAAGCTTACAGCAAGCCGTCAACCTGACTTCACCAATCTGACTCGTATTAGAAATGCAAAAGAGAAACACTGTCTCCGGGCAGACTCCCTGCAAGTGTGGATTACGCAGTGATGTCGTGTATATTGTGAGAGGGGAGGAGGGATTTTTAAGGCTGGTCTGTGTCTACAGACATTTTTTTTTTTTAAATTCCCTGTCTGCTGCCTTTTGTGGCTTCTGAGTAACATAGAAAAAAAAGCTTTTGTGGTTTAAAAGTTTTGCTTCCCTCCCACGTTTTTGTGACCTGATGTGCCAGATGGTTTGTTACACAGAACCAACTGAGACGTCGTCGATGGAAACGCTTTTGAAAAAGAGAAACCACTTTCCAAAAATTACCTGCTACGCAAACCTTTTTTGCAGAGCTGCCAGTGTTGTTTTCAAACGGTCGCTTCTCTCACTATTGTCACACCTAAAACAGGCTGAAGCTGCCGGCGGTCTTTCATCGGCTTCTGATTGGTCTGAAAAACTCTGGTTTGGACACAAAGTTTGAGATGGATTCTTATGTGACGTTATGTTGTTGTGACACACACACATCCAGCTGCCTCACAATGCAAACATTCATTATCCTTCAGTACTTTACATCAATCCTGCAGCCTGAATCTTCTGATCTGCTCTCCTACAACTGTACGCTGAATGCTGCTAATGATAAATGATAAATGCACCTTCTGCTGCTGTAAATTTAGGGGTTTTTTTTGATAGAAAACTGCAGAAAAAGCACAGAAAACGATGCTGTCTTTGTTACAGAGCACTGAAATACTGATATGCACCATATAAACAACATTTTGCTGTTTTTATATCCCAGTGGATCAGCATTAAACAGCAGTCGGGCACAGGAAAAGAAGCAGCAAGCCTGGTGAACTGGTTAGAGCCACAGGCAGCAGATGCTCTCTGTAAACTAACCTTCATCCAGCCTGTTGTTGGGAAAAACCACTCAGGCCCTGCATGCACCACGGCTCTGATTGCTGTTGCTCATTGTACGGCTCAATGCACGTATCCCAACCATACAGAAAAGCAGCATTAGTGACATGTGTTGCATCTGGGACTCATGAGGCCCCTCAGTTCTAGCAGCTAAAAAAACACAGTGAATGTGTTACAGCCAAATAATACTGCTTAAATGTGGATAAAACGCTCACCTAGTTTGCAAAAGGAGCACATGAGAATAGGCTTTCTGTATATGAATGAAATGGAAATAAAGAGTGTAAGTTTTAGCCATTTTAGTCCAATTTAGACCAACTTTTACAAGAATTATTAAGAATTGTTATTCAAGAAAGTTGGTGCTAGTTCTTTACTGGATCAGACTCTTGGACCCCGTTCACATTTTATGTATTTTCATAATTAAATTCAGTGTTATTCTTAAACGTGTATTGATTCACTTATCGATTCGGCAGCTTTAACATTGTAAAGATTAGTCTGGGCTGAGTTAAACGCCGCTGTAGTTACATGCAGAAACAAGCAGGCACAACAAGACGAAGTCCGTCGGGGTTTCTGATTTGGTCTCCGGTTCCAGTCTGTCAGCTGTGAGAAACAGTCAATACTCCATCACTACAAGTTTTGTTTGCTACTTTCTTTCTTTTCTTTTTTTTTTTTCTATGAGAAGCACATTTACTTAAACTTTTGTTTTCTCTTGAGGGTTTCTTTGCTCTACTTCTGCTGTTATGAAACAAATAGCTCATGAAACACACTGCTGAAAAGTCTCCACAACAGTTTCCACAATGCTGCAATCTGTTAGGGATCTAACACACACACATACACACACACATCGAAACACTTTGCGATTCACTTTCCTGTTTCCTTCTTGATTTGTTTCCTGCTTCCTCACATAATTTAACATAATGACCAGGCTGTGACATCTTAAAAGTAACTGTAATATCCCTTTTTAATCATTAAATTAGATACTGTGTGGAGACATCAGTTAAAAGCAGAAAAATACTTTTGCATAAGTAGCAATAATATCAGTGTCAGAAACGTTATCAGTGTATATTTAGGTGTCAAGGAAGCACTCCATAGGTTTCCCCTTTATTGAGCCATTTCTCACTGCAATTAAGCCCTTAAAGATGAAATGTGTGATAATGATAGGGGGCAGCATATCACCAGCCTACATCTAACTGCTGCTCAGTGTATTTTTTCCTGTAGCTCTCTTTGGCTGAAGCTCATAGCTGCTGTAAGCCTGTTAGCTCGGTTAGCCGTGCAGCTAGTGGCCTTTAGCTGTAACCTGAACATCAGATGAATGTAGGTCTTAAAACTGGAACTGAACACAGCATCCAAGACCGGTTTAAATACAGGGATTACGGTACCAGCTCGATCAGGACACAGCAAGAAGGGATAAGAGAGGCATGAAGAGGGAGAAGAGCGAGAAGATGGAGGAGAATCAGCAGTTTTACATCTAATTTAGTGATTGAGGGTTTATTTTGACAAAAACAAGGTTGGAAAAGTTGACAAAACAGGCTGGTTTTTGCTGAGTTTTTTTTCACTTTTGTTGCTGTTGAGTCTGAATAAAAAATGTGTTTTGTGAGGTAACAAGGTTGAGTCTTTCTTATAGCAATACTGGCATTTTTTTTTACACGGGAATATAAAGTTTTTAGGAGTCAGTTTCAGACAGAGATGACTTTCTACAACGGAAAAAAATGCATGAACCTCCTGCAGCCTGACTGGCTGGTCTGCAGGAAAACCTACACTAACTTGACTGAACTGTCATGTTACATCTGCACACAGTCATTAAAATTATTTATAGTGATTTAATTAAGACAAATAATTAACTCATCGTAGTGCTGTGAGTGCAACCGTCTGTTAAAAAATTACATATTAGTACATCTGCTAATCAAAGAATAAATATTTAACACCTTCTCATACTGTAAATATCAGGCTCAAGTTGAATTATCCAAAGCTATAATCATATTCTTCTATAACCAGATTTAATTTAAACATAATTAATCATCTTCCTCTTTTATTTGACAGAAGACGCAGCCTAAGAGGGCCTTGAGGTAAAAATACACGTTTTACTCCATTTAGCAAGACAACAACACTGTTCAGTTACCACTTTCATGTACAGCATGTAGGTATGGATAATTACATTGTGAAGCAGCTTGTGTCCACAATCTCTTTTACTGTCAGCGATGAGATCACAGCCATCACTTTTCCCTTCAACTTTCCACATATGGCTAAATTGAACATAAATCACTTGTTTGTCTCGTCACATGGGGGCAGTAAGCAGCAAAATTAAAGTTTGTTTATCTCGAAATGTCAAAGATAATTGGTTTAAGCAGGCTGTGTCGTCTCGTCTGCATTATGGCAGATTAATTAGAAAAGAACATAGCTCAAACCGCTCTGCCATTCTCCTTAATGCTGAAGACGTGTATATGGTCAAAGTTCGACTGTTTGGATTTTATTACAGGCTTTGTAACCAGATCACATCACAAACAAGCTCTGTCAAAGTGTTGCCAAGCAGGAGACACAGAGGAACAAGGTCTGAAACAATGGAGGTGATGAAAGAAGCATGAATTCCTGGAGTTTGACTTGTTTTTGCAGCTGTCCCGTAGATGTTAGTGCGGCAAAATGAATCAATCCAGTAATTTGTTGTAATTAAGAAAATCATCTGTGATTGTAATCTTACAAAAACCTGCAGCATCAGTGGGTTTTTGTGTAAAAATGTCCAACAAAACACCAGAATAAACCCCTGACAGATTGTTCAATACACTTTATCGCCACAATCAAACTTCTGTGCTTTAAAGTTTTGTTCTTGAATTTAATCTTTTTAATGAGAAAGCTGTTGCTATTCTAATTATTTTAATTATTAAGACCAAAACAACAAGGAATTGATGCACCAGTGTCTGTTTTTGTAACTACATATGTAATTTATTCTGCTGTTCCATCAACCTTCATCGTCTTTAAAAATAACCGCACATCTGTGAATCACTCTGTTGTGACATGAACCTTCATTGACCCGAACACTCAACAACAAATCCACTGTTTACTTCTTGTTTGAGGAACTTCTGCTGAACACTTAACACTCATCTCAGTTTTATTGATTTGAGTAATGAATGTTAGCATTGTGCCTTTCTGCAAACACTTTAATTTGGCGACTGGATTTTAGGAAGATAAAACGCATTCAGAGACGCGCAGCTCATTGATAGTTTTGGTCTTTTTGCAAGATTTGATGGCAGTTAAATCAACTTTACGTGTCCTTTTACATCCATATTTGTCTTTGTGGTTTATTCTGGGCAGACGAAGCCGCATTAAAGCTGTTAAACTTCACTTTGAACGTCTCGTCCCTACAGACAGGAGCAGCAGGTCCGACCTTCCTGCTCCCTGTAAAACATAATTCCAATCGTAATTTTTTATAGCACGTCGTCTCTTCATCCTCTTGATTCAATTAAACGTCTTCGCTCTTTGTCTTTGAGTCAGAAGTTGGCACAATCTAAAGTCTGACGTTTTGATTGATTTTGGTTTCGCTAAAAAAAGCAACAGGCGACCTTGAACAGTTTTTCATTCGTTGTAATTGTTATTTATTTAATTGAGAGCTTGAATAAGACTCAGAATTCATCCAGTTATTATCTGGATAAATCCATTAGTCGACGGGAGTCAAAACAAGGTCCGTTTAATGAGCGAGCCGTGTCCTCAGCTCACAGCGTAGCTCTGAGCCGCTCATGTATTGACGAATGCAGATTGCAATGCATCTGACTGGGAACTATTGACATTGCAATAGCGGAGACACATCCTGTGGTTGGGAAAATTTTCTTGGTGCAGTGAGAGATGACCTTGCTGAATACATATTCTGAGGAAACGCTGATAGAGCTTCAGTAGCTTGGGAAATTGAACCTGTGTTATAAAAGAAAAGCACACAGGATGACAAGCAAACACTGTATGCGTGTGATTGATTTAGTCATTAATCTGAGCTGTACTCCGTGTGTGTGTGTGTGTGTGCTCGTGCGTGTTTAAAAGGCCTCTGTCTGTGCACATATGGATAACACTCCTTGTATTTGACTGCCGTGTCCCTCATCCCACTTCCATCCTCTCATGTCTTCCATTCTATTGATTGGTGCACAGATCAAACAGGAGTCACCCACGCAGGAGAAGTCTGGTCTGCCGTGGCGGGTCAACTAAGGAAGCGTGTTGATGACAAGAAAATATTTTGCTTCTTCACCAGTCTCCGCAAAAAAAATCCTCTGACGGAGTAAAAGAAATAACCTGTTTTACTTTTGTTTGTTTTCTGCCAAAAGACGTTGCCGTGCACTGTTGTTATAACTGTGTTTTGAGAAATAAGCATGATGATTTTTTTTTGGAAAAACAGATGATTGTCAGGTGAAGAGAACTGAGTCCCACTGACATATCATTAGGGGGCGTTTTGTGTTGTGGCTCTCACTCATTTAAACAGCCGGTAAGCTTCACCTGACAGAGGGAAGAGGAAGAACAAAGGACTTTGGAGTTTGAATTGAAAAAAAAAAGACGAGTGAAATCGCGGGACTCAACACAAAGAGACACTCTTAGAGACAAAAGAAGCTGATAAATGGAGTTTTGTGTGAAAACTGTGAATATTTTACCTTATTAAAGGACAAAAACGGGGAAATACAAACAGACTGGACTGACGGATGAGGTGAGGAAAATTGACAGAGCTTTTTAAGGTGGAAAAAGTTGGTCATGATGAAGCAAAGCAGTGACCTGGCTGCGCTCATCCGAACTCACCTGACATGGAAGAACAACTCTTACAGAGGGACCAACAGGTCATGTTTACATGACTTAAGCAACACGTAGCAAGACCCGCTAGTTTACTAGCTCGCTTACCTTAGAATAAGGATTAGTCATAAACCTTGACTAGCATAACAATGCAACACTTTCTATTTGTGATTAAAGCATAATTTAGTGTTTGTATGGTTATGTTTATACTCTGGCAGCACTGATTTACAATCAGGGAAAGATCTTGGTACATTTTAAATCTCAACAGAGATCAAAAACATTTAGTTTATTTAATCGACATTCAAGCAAAGGCACAAACCTTCACTTATTAATTCTGAGCACTTTTAATGCCTAAACCTCATTACTGAGAGTGTTAGTTTGGACACAAAGTTGGATTCTGGTGTCACAATTTTGTACACTTTTTTAAAAAATGCATTTATTTCACTTGACAACATAGAAATATTGTCAAGCAAATAAAAAACAATGCAAGAAGAAACTTGTTACATGCAGTCACGACCGGCTTTGGCAACATATTCATAAAACAAACACAGATCATCTAATTATTATGTTTGTGTTATTTCTACTTTGTAATTACATTACAGGTGACATCTATCATGTTGTTTACATTACCTTTCATTTAAGTTTTATTGCACTCTGTATTAATTGTACTGTTTATTGTTTAGTTAGGAAAGAAAAGCTCTTACTTCAAATTGAAAATTAATAAAAAGTGAGGATTAATTAAAAGTAAATACAATTCCAGGACAGTTTTTTTTTTTCTTTAGTGTCAGCCAAAAGATGCTGTCTGGAACTTTTTTATCAAGTTCTTTAATTGCCTCATAATTAACTTTAAGTGATAGTTCTATCAGTGACTTTGCAGACTGACAAGAGTAAACACAAGAGTCTGCGTGACTGGGATTAAAAGGGCGTCGATGATAAATCCAACTTTAGAAATATTCTAAAAATGAACCTCAAACATATTGTATTAAAAAAAAAAATAAAAAATCTTCAAAGCCTTATGCTGCCGGTGTTGCGACATGACTTTTTCTAACCCTCTGAAGAATTGCAATCATTGGCAAACAGTTCAAAAAGGTACGAGAGCCAAAATTGGCAGCTTACACGCTCATTTGGCACAACAACTACATCAGTCCAACGCAATGAAATGCAACAGATCCAAGATGAACCTGAGCACCGAGAAGGCAGCTTATTAGAGGCTGCCAGTTTGAGTAAGTCACATAATTGACTTAATTCTAAAACAGATAACAGCGAGGAGATGAAATAATATATTTTTTTTAAAAAAGTATTTCAGCGCTCAGGATAGACTGCGTGCACGGATTTGGTTTCACATTGAAGTCAGATGAGATGATGCTGATCGCCGGCGGCTTTGGGTGCATGTCGGTGTGAGTTTGCGTTGCTGCTCAGCTGGCAACCGGCTGCAGAGGCCACCGATGCTCGATGCTCGATGGCAGCAGCAGCAGCAGAGGTTTGTGACCGAGTGCAGGCCTGTGAAGGACTGGGCTCCGTCCAATCAGCCCCAAGGGAGGATCTCTTACTGTTCAATTCTAATTCATGTACATATAAATAACTGTCACTGGCTCTGCTAATTGGATTAAAAGGCTTGGTAGAGGAGAGACAGGGAAAGGGGGGGGGGGGAGTGAAGGCAGCCAGAGAGGAAGCACTGCTTGATTTACAGCATACATTTTATTTTTTTTCCCTTGTAAAGGGGTATCTAAGGAAGCTCAATCTGTGTTTCTAATTATTTATTTCTTTTAATAAGTCAATACTGAATAGATAAATAATCTCAAAATTTAGCCGTGGAATTTATTTGAAAGAAACATTTATTCTTAATATTCTTTGTTTTATATTTCATCATATTTTTAAAAAAAGGATTCGTTCCTCCTTCTTGAATTGTTCCTTTAAATTTAATGTTAATGCCATTTGCTGCTAAAGAAAATGCAGCAGCTTGTTGTTCACATAAACTTAACTCGATGTACATTTCTTCAGTGCACATTTCAATCAAAGTTGTTCAAAATGTTCTCTTTTTAAAAGAAACCAAACTTGTCCTCACTAACTGGTAAATTTTAGTAGCTTCATCTTTAATTGTTTTGTTAATTGTGTTTTATATTTTTAAGGTGAACTTAATGATCCTCAACATATACAGCACACATGTTTCAAAGTGCACAACTCTGACAAGCTTTTACTTTGAAATATATGCAGGAAGTTTTGAGTTTAACCAACAGAATTTGCATTAAAAAAAACAGCATCTTGGTGGATGAACGACAACCTGATGTTCCATGTTTGTTCAGTACATGCAGCCGTTTACGTGGAAAGAGGATCTGAGAGGAACATATAGAAGTGTTTTGTTGCTAAGGCTACGGCGGGCTACATAAGAACGGCAGATCACACGGGTCAACACTCACAAACAGCATTTCTATACCGTTTCTTAGAAGAGGTGGCTCAGATAGAAAATTCCACCTGGATTATTTGCTGCTTTTTTGACCATTTATGAGACCTGAAGTGGGTCACATTTCTATAAGTGCAGCGACACTGAGCGACACAACGGACAAGTGAGTCCAAACATACAGAGCAGAATCTCTGCACTTACCTCAAGTGTGTTTTTCAACCCAAAAATTACCTTCCTATTAGTTTAATCACTTAATTTCAGAGGTGTTGTTTTGCTTTTTTTTTATTTTGGTTGATTTTTGATCAACTTTATTTTCTTTTTGTTCTGATTTTTGTCTCCAGGAGGCAGCTACTGTTTGATACATAGACTTTCACTTATTTTCTGATCTTCATGTTTTGTTTATTTGGTCTTTTCTTGTTTTATCAATACCTGGTGATTTTTTAAGTGTTTTTTTTTTCTAATATTAAGCTGTTATTTTTGGGTGGACTCCAGGAGGACTAATGACCGCACTCTTTATCACATTTTTCACGAGATTTAATTGAAAATCTACAAGAGATTTCTATTTCTTCCAATTTTTGATTAAAGTTTTGTTAACATCAATGTTCTTCTTTGCCTGAAATTCACCTGCTCCACAGGTGAAACGTGATAAGATTTTGATCACATATCATGCTTATTACATTCTGTTTTTGTTCAATATACCTAAAACTGTAATTCATTTAAAGTATTGCATTTTTAAGAACAATGCTAACTCGTTTTAATCCCACACACAGACTTTTCACCCCCAGCTACAGACAGTCCTGTTGAAAACATCGGTGGGCAGCTGAATACGTATCAGTCAGCTGCAGTGACAGCAGCTTTCAGATTTGGAGGAAACAGACTGTGGAGAATGCAACAGAGAGAGGCAGATACAAATCTTCATGTGAGAGAGAACGAGAGAAACTGAAAATGGAGGAAAGATGGCAGATCGGTCGCGCTGCACAAACACTAGATGCTGAAAAGGAAAGATGTCTTGAAAGAAAAACAGAAGCTGGAAAAGCTGGAATATAATGTGGAAACATGGTGAAGAGAAGGAAAGGAGACGTGGGAGGGCTTACCTGGATACTGTGCAGCTCCTGCGTCGGAGGAGGAGGAGGAGGAGGACAGGTGGGAAGGGTAAAAGGGAAGGAAAAAAAACAGAAAGGGAGGTTAGCATTCAAAGCCCCATTTGCCAGTGGAGGTGCATGCTCATAAAGTACAGGAGAAGCCAGGTAAAAACGCAAAGGAAAGAACTCATGCTGTTTGCTTCTAAAAGAAAAATCATTAGAGGATCACAGCTGATTTGAGAAACAAACAGTCGTTGAAGTTTAAGTGGAAGGTTTTTTTTTTACCTCCAAATGCAAATTAATTTGGCTACAAACAGGCTTTGATCAGCATCATTTTTTTTTGAGTTAATACCAAAATGTTTTGGGTTGCAAGAACTGACAGGATGATATCTTGTGCTAATATCTTTCATCTATATTTGGCTAGTTTCTCGCCACGCGTCGACAGAATTACAAATATCCTCTGACATTCAGAAACAACATTTAGACAGTGATACACCAAAACTCTTGGCACAAAATAAAGATGGTACTGCTGTTGACATTCCAGCACAGTTTTGCAGAATAAAACAGGAACAGATTAAACTCAGGTTAACACATTTGTGCACTGTAACAACACAGAAATGACATAATAATCAACAGCATGAGTCTGCAAGGCTCCAAGAAAGACTGCGATCTGAACAGTTGCATAACATAACATGTGAAGCAGTGAACTTTTGAGGTGTTTGAAGGTTAATTTAAGACACAGAAGGAGTTTACTTTTGCATCCACACTATGCAAACACACTGCTGGATGTAGCTTCATGAGAGTGGTTCGATCTTTGGCTAAAAACATTATAATAGTGTTGATATTTCATATATTTTTCTATATGTTGCATTACAAATATAACTGTTGTTATTTAAAAGAAATGAGGAGAAAACAGTCTGAGGTTGTTTCACTCCGAGACTTCAGTATGAAAGATTGCAGGGAAAGAGCAGCTCTGGCCCTCAGCATACAGTCTGGCATCCATTTAGACCCCCATCAATGCAGAACAGTTTTCAGCCAAGTAAGCATCAGGATTCCAGCTACGAGGCAGCTTTTGATTAGAAAACCTATTTCCTCTTCAACTTTTGCCAAATTTCAATCATGGTGATATTCTAATTACCATTATTCAGAGCAAGAAAGAGAGGCAGAGATTGAGTGGGTGTGTGTGTGTGTGTGTGTGTGTGTGTGTAAGTGAGGGAGAAGGGAAGTGAGAGGGAGACAGTCTTTGCATGTAAGCAGGAAAAAAATGCAGCATGAGGATCAAGTGAAACACAGAGTACAGTTTCAGCTCTTTTAACATCCTGTTTGTGGTGAAGCTGCATCCCTGCAGGCCTTCAGGCCCTCAGTCCAGGTCATACAATACGTCTCCAGACCCTGTTATAAACGACCATTTTAAATCATTTTTAAAAAACTGTTCACAAAATATTAGATTTCATGCAGTCTGACAGCCTTTAGTTTAACCAATAAAACATCTAGCAAAGCTTCAAACTGCAGCGCTCACCTAAACGGTAAACTGTCGAGTCATAAAGTCTCCCGGCAAAGCGTCGGCTGTGCTGCTTAAGCATTCAGCCGCGGCACACGGGAAGCAGAGTAACAAAGTGCTTTATAGAGCCACACAGTCAACCCAGACCACCCTGGAGTTCAGGCTCATGCAGTGTGATGGGGTGGGGGGGGGGAGCTTTGCTTTGGGGAGATTACACAGCAATAGGCGAGACATGGAGCAGCTCTCCCCATGTTAAGTAAATGGAGAGCGGGTGAAGAATAACTGCATGGTCGCTTTGCCCCCTTATGGGTCTGGTGGGAGCCCTTCGCCATCCCGCCCTGACCTGCAACCTCCAGAGGTGAGGTTAAATGACGAGGACTGCAGAGATGCATTAAACATGAGTCATTTGGACAGAGAGCTGGATGCTGGACCACTCCAGAGATGATAGGGACATTAACCAGGGTTTCACCAGGGCCTGAGCTGCATTTAATGAAGGCCTCCACTACCTCCCAGTGTCTCTCTCCACATTTGACTCACAGCCAGGGAGCTAAGTAGTTCAAGATAAACACAGCCACTACTCCTTCTGGCTTCAGTTGTCTAAATTCGTGCCTCTGCTTCTTCCTCCAGGGATATTTTAGGTGCTGTGCTGGACAAGAAATCTGGGATCACAAAAAAAATCATCCTGCAGGGGTTTTAAATATCCAAAACAAATTACACAAAACAAGTTGTTATCATTTCATTACTATTCAAAGACAAAGAGAACAACTAAATTATGCAGCGGATAATCTCTTATTGCTAAATAGACACGATTGGTGCATCTAAAGAAAATACATTGCAGCAGAAAAGGACCTTAAACCCAATGAAAGCAGACCTCAGGCGGCCCCGAATTGGCGATGGGAGGATGTTGCTGTTGCTGTTGTTGTTGCATAATCATGTTTTATTAATAAAAAAACAAGAATCTAAATAGCCAAATTCATTTGTTTTGCACTTGAAGGCTGAGGGATTCTGTCTTTTGCATCATCATGTCGTAAGCTTGTGTCGCAAGTTGATGATGTCATAATATAAACAAAGCTCAAACAGTGATTCATAATTGAAAGTATTAACACATTTAAGTTTACTGCATCACCCGCTGATGAGTGTAATAAAGATGAGTTGCTGCTGTGAGGAGGAACAATATCCACTCAGGTGTAAAACAGACAAATTAAAGTTTTTACTCAGTTACTCAGTTCAGTAGTATATTGTTATTATCAGTCCTTTTTGTTTCTGCACTCACACAGTCTTCCAGCTTTAAGATAAGCGCAAATCAAATACAACATAATTTAAGTACTATTATCAATTATTAAGGTTTATAAACTCATGTAGCCCTGTAGCTCAGCCTGTGCAGATGTTTGGGTTATAAGGCCTTTAAAAACAGTCCAAGAATGGCATCACATCAAGAAAAAACACCAATTTAGACACTAATATACCATTTCTATTGCAGAGTTTAAAGGATTAACACCTATGCCTTTCACACAATGGCTCCATGAGC
The DNA here is from genome assembly GCA_029814665.1 of Acanthurus lineatus. NCBI lineage: Eukaryota > Metazoa > Chordata > Actinopteri > Acanthuriformes > Acanthuridae > Acanthurus > Acanthurus lineatus. The sequence continues at coordinate 23,244,618 of JAPZDV010000006.1, read as the reverse complement.
ATTAATAAAGTGGTCTGCAGCGACCAGAAACAGGGTTTTAGATGTGATTCAATATCACACAGTAACACAAACACAGTAAGAAGTTCCTGCAGGTGCGAGAGTGCTTTAGAAAAGACGACATAACAGTTCTGCTGTGGTCTGTATCCATCAAGTGAGGAAAGGCCTCTAAACTCTCCTCTGTGCTCCAAACACAAAAATAACAACGGCTTCCTTCGCCACCACCGCCGCCGCCGCAGCAGCAGCACGACCACACGCTTCCCTGTGCGTCATCTTCAAACGCGCCTCCTGGTTAATGGCCCGGAACACATATTCAATGTCTATCAAAGAAGGACGTTGCTGGGATGGATGCACATGCTGACAACCTCTCCAGCTCGCTCCTCGAACACACAGACACGCACCAACACCGCGTCGCCCCCCCCCTACCCCTTTCACACTCACACTCGAAACACAGAGAAGCCCTCACTCCAGTCAGTTTAAGTATTGCAAGCAATAATGTGTTGATTAAATCTGTGATCAGCTGCCTAAGGGGCATGAAATTGGACATGATGAGTGTGGCACATTAAAAACTAATTATCAATAGCACCAATCCTATTGTCTTTCCTTTAAACCAGTGGCAGCAGTAAATCAAGTGTGGAGAATGAAACACTATGTGCTCCATCACACCGAGCTCCGAGGTTACAACCATACCTGCATTCTGGTGGCTTCAAAGCCTTTTTTTGATAAAACTATTAATCTATTATTTACAGCCTGTAGTACTTCTTTATCGTGTCACAGACTCATGAAGGGTTGACAAAAGATGCAGGGAATCAAGCTGCTTCCTGTGGTGCTTCACAATTTTAAAAGGGAAAGAAAAACGGTGTCCTCCAAAACACAGATGTTTAGAATTGATCGATTTTTCAAAAAAAATTTGGGTTAATAGCTTTTAAATGGACAGTTGGAAAAGTACACAATGAATAGTATTCACCTTTAAAAATATAAGCAAAGAAAGGAGTCAGGTAACTATAGAAATGGTAAGAATTCATTGATGTAAAATGCCATTTTTGATTCTACTTATCATGATAATTCTTTTTTAATTCCCTTATTCCCTTTGAAAAGACGAAATAGTCTGCAGCATCATGTGTTTGCTTGTGTTGCTTTTGTTGCATGGCTCTTTCATTTTCTAATACAGCACACAAACCTGCACAACCTTGTGTCTGCAGCTCTTCTATAGGTTGAGTCTCATCATGGCAACAGTTAAACTCGAGCACAAAGATGTACAGACACACTAAAAGAACACTGTGTGTCGCCTTTGTGTATGATAATCCTTCAAACTGGACTTGCTGACCTTGTGATTTTATCATCTCGATCTGCACCAGCACAAACATGATGTCTATACCTTTTAAACAATCCTGCAAAACAGTGTATTTTGATATTCTGATTCAAATCCTGGACAGAAACAAGAGAAGAAGAGCAGAGGTCAGCGGTAGGACAGCTAACCGAGTCACAACAGATCATTAATATGAAGACGGTTCGATGACTTGATCCAAACTCAGACCACCTCTGTCTTATCAGGTCCTTTTCCTCTTCAGGATGTTTAAAGATGGCACCTAAGAGACATGAAATTCGACTGCAAAGTCTTCATATTTCATCACTAACAACGTGCCGTGGGACAGAACCGGCACTCGTCTCGTCCCACCAAAAGGATTTTTACTCAGTTATGCACTGAACTGTAAAGCAGCTGTCATTTGATGTAACTTAAGCGAATAAACATTGCATTTTTTTCCACTTCTTCTTCTCTCTCTCTCTCTCTCCCTTTTTTTACCCCCCCTTTCTCTCCTTGGATGTTGCTCACCCATCCACTCTTCCTTTACCTCCGGCTGTCTCTGGGACCCGGCGATTAGAGAGCTGGGTGCTGTCCTGCTGATAAGGCTGAGAAACCTCCCTCCCCTCCCTCCCCTTCCTTCCCTCCCTCCCACCACCCCACCCCACCCGGTGGCTTTGTGCTGGCGGTGCAGGAGGAAACGAAGCCTGGGGTAATGTCCCCAACAACCCTAATCCTCACCCCCCTTTTTTCACGCCATTCACCGAGTCATGGTTGGTGGCTGAATACGCCGCCTTGTTCGTCTCATGACTTCGGACAGATAGGGCTGCGTTTTAATGGCGGATAAGAGCAGCCAGAGAAATGAGTGAGAGTAATAAAACTCAGCTTATAACAGTGTAACATTATGCACCGAGGGCTCTTTTTCCTGAGTGAAATTGTACATTCTGGGGTGTGTGTGTATTTACAGTACCATCTGGTCGATTGTGTATACTTAGCACTGAAAATGTAGGACAAATGCTGGTGCTCAAATGTGGATAAGCTTCATTTCATGAGAGCCACTCGTGTCTAAACTTCCATCCAGCTGCCATAAAAGGGAAAATAATATAGCGCAGGTTATTCACACTGAGAGTAATTTGACATAATTATATCACAGCTGAAATAAAATTGTCGTCTCTGTTGTTCCCTCCAGCAATGGTAACCCTTGCTTTCCTATGTTAGCTACCTAGAGTTAAATTTAATGGACGAGGCTCGTGCTATTTTACATTATCCAGCAAACAAACCAGGTTGAGTTGAAAAGCGTCGAGCTCGGGGCTGCGTGTGACTGTCAGGAAGGTAGAAAATATCGTGAAAAGGACCGACATGTTGACTGCTTTAGGGTCATTTCATGGGGTTTGTTTACAACCAGACAAACATAGAGTACAACCATTATATCATTTAACACTTTTTACAGAAAATATCCAAATATAAGATGCTAATTTGTCATCAGCTAATGAAAATAATTAATCACTAACATGCTGTTTAGCTGCATCTATAGATGAATTAACTGTTACATAACACTGATAACAACAGGATAGACAACTGTCGGTCGATCTGAATTGTGTAGACATATTTAATCCCAAACTTCTTTATTTCTTTGTCATTTTCAGCCTTAATGTTATTACTAATGAAATACAGTTAAACACTGTGATCCCATCACTTCCCATTTCTGCTGTTTTATGTGCATTGTTGCTTTTCCAGCATCTTTATAAAGTAAATCTACAATCTTTGTATATTTCCTCATATCATTGCTACATGCAATAACTAAAAAAGCTACTACTTTAAAGCTAGATATCCTTTTAATGTGAAAATAAAAAGTAATTTAGAGGAAACAAATCGAGTGACCACCCAAAAAAAAAATCACCATGCCAAAGACACATCTCCTCAGTGATGGATGGAAAAGGGGAGGAAAACCTAATCCTCAGGGTGCTCCAAAGAAAAAGACTTGGCCAGGCTTATCTCTGGGGTCAGCGAAGGTCCACAGCCATTAATTTTAAATGAGTGGAATGGATTTGTGGTAATGGAAACCCAATGGCTCCAGATAGCATTGGGACTTGGTGGTGTGAAGACACCAAACGGCAGTGTGATAACCTGACCACTCGACTGTATGAAGTCAAGAAACTGATTTGGGTTTTCTGCACCACTCAGCTGCCCCTCCTCCCAACACACACACACACACACACACACACACTATCAAAGTCTTAAGTCTAATGCATTAGAAATCTATTTAAAGCCATTCGAGTGTAACAGAGCTGATCTAAAGATTTCAGGTAAACTCTCTCTTTCGGTCAAAATTTAAGGCATCTAATTTAAGACTTTTTTTGGACAAATATCTAGTTTTTTAACTCTTTTGTCAACCTGATGACACCTGTTCACGTCTGTGAAACAAGTAAACCAATCAGAGAAGAGGATTTCCAGGTTGGGACACTCAAAACATCCCAACCTGGGGAGTGTTACACAGGTAAGGTCAGGAGTTTTGGTCTGAATAACGTTGAGATCTGTGAAGAAAAAATGGCCAATTTCTGGTGTTAAACTTCTCGCGTTCATGTGTTAAGACAGGATGTCACAAAGTAGCCCCTTAAACACAACATCGTTTCGTCACGCAGCAGAGAAGTGTGCAGTTCCTAAACGCTGCTGTCAGATTTCAACTTTGTGGGAAAAAAAATATGTTTTTCCTCGCTTTCTTGTTTTCCAGACTTGCACTATAAGAAAAACAGTAATGGCTGTTTCCACTTCGCATGTAGCTTGTTCACACCCTGCAAACTGTGAATGTGAAAAAAAACACACTGGAAAATATGTTCACACAGTCACATATTTTCCATATGCTGCCATCAGGCACACTATTGTTTGAGAAAGTTTTGAGTTGTTGTTTCGAGATCGGACCAAATAGTTGTAGTCAATGTTTCACTGCGGTGAAGAGAGAAAACACTAATAAAACTCTAAAAATGAATGTTGCTGTAACTTTTTTTTAATTAAATGTTGTTAAGTGGAGACATTAAGTGGTTTGGTGTTGAATAGTGTGTTTAGTTACATATGTCCTCTAAAATTAAAGCACAAATGTGATTTTTATTCAAAACCTTTCATATAATCAGTGATTTATTTTGTAAATATACTTAATAATTTGATTTGTTCTTCACTGTTAAATCAAAATATTGCACTGTGTCAAATTTAAATGCACTTGGATCTGGCACAGAATGCCAACTGTACAACAAATTAAATTACTGTAGTTATTTCTGTGTGCAATCATTGTCTATCTTCAAAATTAGCAACTGTGACTGTTTCTTCATATTAAAATAAATAATGTTGTCTGATAAACAACTTTTGCAGCTGAATCTCATTGGTGATAAAGTTATTCACTGAGAGAAAAAGACCGCGTGTGCAGCATCAGCCTCATAAAACCTGTTGCCACGAGGCAAAGTATCATTTGAGTGAAGAAAGAAAATAGAATTACCTTTTTTTTCTTCACATATTCTGTCCAAAAATGTTTATTCATATCAGTGGCTGATCACTGATGACCGACCAAAAACAATAAACTGCTTTGTGACAAACAGTTAGTTTGTGTTTCGTCTTAAAATAGGCAGCAAATTTGATGAACTTCACTACAGTTTAATAAGCTGTTATCAAACTTTCTACATTCAACTTTAGGAACTAGTTTTCTATCCGTCCATTATCTATACCTTCTCTCAATCACAAGATACTGGAGCATTTCCCAACATGCATTGCATGGAAGGCAGAACGTTGTGTGTCTACTTTCAGTTGCTTTTCCTCACAACAATGAATGACAGAGAGCTGCACTGAGGCGGGCGGCCATCGCACGCTGACCCCTCAGAGTCCTTTGGTAATGGCTGTATAATATATGTTTTTTTTCTTCGTGGGGGGATTGAGGGGTGGGGTGGTTGATACAGGAGTTTTCCAGATTAAAATGCCCGACTTTGAGCTCGGCAGCTCAAAGGCTATTACACCAGCGCTCATTCCCTCCCACCTTGCTTTTTACTTAATTGAATCAGCCAGTTCCCATATCAGATATTCCTTAACGGAATACTGAAACCTATCCACCCTTTTCCTAATACCATTAGAGGAGGAGGGGGGGGGGGGCGAGAGAGCAAGATGGATGCTTTAATCCTGCTGGTTCAGAGCACACAAAAGGGGAGCGTGCCCTGCAGTAAGACATTAGCCACAACATTCTCTATTGAGCCACAATATTGTGGGGAGCTGAAGACTTGCCCTGTCGCTGGCTGAGCGAAAGCTACAATAACAAGAGCTCATTTCCTGCAGACAGCCCGGCATGTAAATAACAGAACAGTTACTCGTTGCTCTGCTTGTTATGTGGGGAAAAGAAATAAATTACTGCAACATGTTACAGTTGGCAGCACCTTATTTCCATGATGTCTACTACAGTATTTTATGAGTCCACATGGGTCCAGTACATTTATGCCATCTGTTCATGAAACCGGCAGATATGCAGGAATGCATGTCCAATTTGACACAATGGTGATGCAGATGAATGAGGCTCAGGCAAGCCTCCTGCTGCTGAGGTATTCTTTTTTTTTCTTTTTTTTTTTTTTTACCTACCTATTTTCTGCTGTGTCAAACTGCGGCTAAGCTAAGGTGAGGTCCATTATTTCTGGCCAGCTCAGGCACAAACTAATCCTCTTATTTGGGAGGTCAGCGCCAATCATTATACAGAGGGGTGCCATTACAGTGCACACTCCAGTGACCTGATTTTCCCCTTACATAAATATATGACTCAAGGGACTGCTCTTACTCCCCTCTCTAATTTATCTCTCCAGCTTCTGCTTCTTAGCTCTCATCCTCTGCTTTTTCCTCCCTCAACTTTACCCCCTCTTATCTATGACCTTCTCAAACCCCCTCCCCTTCTCTTTCTCTCTTTTTTTTACCTTTTCATTTTTTACTCTCCCACACTTTTAGCTTCACATCCCCTCTTTTTTCCCACCCTCATTTTATTTTTTTTTCAGGGTGACCAGACTTGCGTATAATTGAATCTGCACAGAATGCATGAGCAGGAACAATTAGCTCGGTCGCTCAGGATGTGGATATAGCTGTACAGTAGGATAAACAGAATTATTCAAAAAAAAAAAAAGGGAGGGAAAGCAGGAAGATAAGCCTGAACAGTATGGGTCTCTGAACAATGAGGAACACAGAGCTTACAATGTACACCCAAATTTGTTCCCACCAACCCCCCCGATAAAGATGGGCCACTCGTTTTACATCGCCTGTATCGTACACTGTCTTTGCTTTCATTATGTCCAGCTTACCAGCAATATCAGCCTTTACTTATGAAGCTCTGTGCACTAATAATCTCACTGGTATGAAAAAGGAAAGGATTTTATTAAAGGAAAGTAAAAGATTCCTCTCTTAAAGGTAAATAAAGGCTAACAAACTTGAATAAAAAATCATCCAGAAGTGGTTGAGATATTTTATTCTGGAGCAAAAATGTCAACCTGCTGATGATCTTGACGAGATGTCAGACTTTTCACAGGAAGCTGAATGAAGTCAGTGAACCGACAAGAAAGTTTACATCCAAGAAACCTTGAATAGCTGCACCAAATTCTCTGGCAATGAACCCTGCTGTTATCAATACACTTTACATAAGACGGGAATGTCAGTTTCATCGTGGCACAACAGAAAAAAGTCAGAGGTTTGACGAAAACACGCAGATTCATTCACTACGGGCTGCAAATTCCTGCACTTTAATGACTATTAAGATAAAATATAATCTGGATTTAAACTTCAGCTGACCTCCCAGCTGACCAACAGTGTCCCCTTGAGCCATAATGCAAATGTGGCTCAAAAAGCACCACTGCTTGTTTCACGAAGAGGAAGCAACCACATTCTGCACCGGAAAATCCTTTTGAACAGACACTTTATTATTTTATTGTCTATATCTATTTTTAATTGCATGATAAAAAAAAAGTCTGTATAAGCAGAAACAGTGTTTACATCCCTGAAGTCACCATCACAGATGGGATGGCAGCCTGGGTTGAAACCACGCAATAATAACAACCTCTTGGTCCTGCTCAGGCTGTTATATAAATGCAACAATGCATGACTCTGCTGAATTTATGAATACCTGAAACGGTGAAAAAAACCCAAAAAACAAAAGAGACACTTTTTTCTCCAAGAGAAAGGAAAAAGTTTGGAAAAAAGCTTCTCTTCTGTCCAAAAAAATATATATATTCTGCTCTGTGTGGCGCTGACACCAGCAAAGATGGACCATAAATACTTCATAAATACCAATTACCTCAAGAAGTAGGCATGAAGAAAAGAGCAGCTATTTCAGCCAATTATGAGGCTTCTCTCTCAAAGGGTGGAGAAAGACGACTCTTCCCTTTCAAGCCTCCTACTGAAAGGAGAAACCTCTGTCATGTTGCAGAGCCTCAATAATGTTTCCCTCCACCTTCATGTCAGGGATGAAAGGCCCCAAATGTCCTTTGAGTGAAACCCCCAGAGGACTTAACATGCATCAATAACATTTCCATCCTTGAAGATGTTTGAGGGGGACTACACATAATCTTCTCACAGACTTTGAGGCTCTGCTCACATCCTGTGACTTTTATTTACCCCAATCTCAAAGGTCCTTGCGCGCCATGCCAGAGATGGAGATACAGAGGGAGAAAGAGAAAGAAGAACAAAAGAAAACAGAGGGAGTGAAAGGCAGAGTCAGACAGCACATTGTGGTGAGTGTCGCCTGCTTTAAATAGGACAGCTGCCTCTTGAAGGAGCCATCATTCTTCATAGGGGTAGCCTGTCTTCATTTCCACCCTCGGCAAAGCACACGGGGCTTAACACACTTACGTCTGAGGATTTGCTGCACTTGAAGGTGGCAGCAATTCCCTCGACTGCAGGGGGAGGGAGCACTGCAAAGCCACCCCGGGAAAAAAGTCAACGCCTTTAACGAGTTCAGCTGAGGTGGCCTGACCTCCTCCTTCTGATAAAAGTCAACTTCCAACTCCTAACTGCAAAGTGGGTGTCCGCTATTGCAAATGATGTTTTCGTTACACGACATGGCTTTTAACGTTGTCAGATCGCTTTCTACACCTCTTGCTAACGACATTTTGTCTTGTCAGTGGGAGTCCTGAAGTTGTTCTGGTTGGGCAACTTATTGTCAACAACAGGAGTCAAAAATGACAAGATCTTTAACCAGGAGGACACTGATGACTTTGTCTGGTCTCCTTCTAAACTCCTGGCCTCCTGCAGCCTCGGTCTGCTCTCTTTAGCTTGTTGCATGACTCCCCCAACATGAGCAGACATTTAGCCTGCTTTCTATCTTTATAAGGTGTCAGTGAGACATCCTAATGCTTTCGGATCGCATTTCAGGTGCATTTTTTCAGGATGTTTTTGGTATTTTGCAGCAAGAACCACAGGGACAGATGATAAACACCATGCACCAAAAGTCCTCAGCAACAACCACATTTAGGAAACAACTTAGACCACTAGTCCATCAGGATGCTTCAAGAAGAGCCACTACAATCTCTGAAATTGCAGCACAGATACTTCCAATCTGAGAAAACTAACTGCTGAACAAGTATTAAATCTGTCATGGGCTCCCAGTAGGAAACAGCACTGGTAGGCACTCAAAAGGGACAAAATCAGAACACATTTTAAAAAAAAGCTCTGGGCATGGAGTTTTTTTATGCTCTAAATAAATAATAAAGCCATTTGAGCACATTTTTCATCTGTTTTACTACAATAAGACATGAATTACACTGAAGTAAGTAGAACCAAACTCGACTGCCGAAACAAACACAATAACAAAGTTTTCAAGAAGTTATCGTTTTGATCTTGGATTTGACTTTTTTTCTAAAGTGTCTTCGTAAAGATTTTGAAACTGTTGAATGAAATTAATATTTGAAAAGATGGCCACATTTGATCATGTCTCCTTCCTCTGAAACCAGCTCTGTTGCCTGATCTCCCCTTTTCTCCTCATTTCCAACCAGGTTCAGTTGCCCAAGTTCGGATTTTCTGGCTCCAGTAACTGTTGATATGACAGCAAGTCTATTCAGTAATAAAACTCTCCCTATATTCACATTTTTCCATAGTCTCCAAGTATATTTCACTAGATTTGAATTCAAGTCAGTGAGGACATTTCTGTCACATGCAGATTCAGTCCACCATTGATCCATAAATTATTCATCCAGCGGCCCAGCACTTGTTCACATTGTACCTGAGACACTGTATCTTGAGGGATGTTGGAGTTGCTGCAAAGTTAAATCTTTAATAGTCAGCTTTTGTTGTAAGCGGCCTCCCTCATGTTCAAATTAAGCTTATGACATTCAGCTACAAAGCAGTGATTATGAAGAAAAGGTTAGCAGATATTGCATTTGCTCGTCGCTCAAAACGACGCGGTGAGTCATCTGCAGCCGAGCAGCCAACAGTGACAGTGGAGAAGAAGAAGAAGGGGAAAGAGGGGGGAGCATTATTTGTGTGAGCTAATTAAAGAACTTGATTATTTAACTTCCACAACCTCCACAGAAGTCAGGCATTAATAAAGAGAGACATGTGGCCAAAGTATAAATCAGCCGACCACCTACACAAACTGTCCCAACTTCCCCAGAAAAGAACAGTAAAACTTGGCGTATTCAACCCAGAAACTGGAGCGCTGAGCGTTAGAATTTGGGGATGGTGGTGACTATGATATCTCTTCAAACCTGACCGACAGACTGACCTAAAAAAAGGAAACTTAAATAGTTGGGTCTTCAAGACTTCACGGCTCTTTGAAGAGGGATGAAATCTGTATCCCTGCTTTCAGTAAGGCTAATTAGATCATTGACATTTTTCCTTGTGGCAACTCCTGGCACTAAGTGCAAAAAAAAAAAAAAAAAGAAAGTATATGACTTTGAACTCTCACTTAAAAAAGCCAAACTGATTTCCAGTTCCACTTCAAGCTAAACTCAGTGCCCCTTAATGCAAAAACAGAAAAGGAAAAAGAATGTTTCATTTAAAAAAAAAAAAGTTATTCCAGCAACATGATGGATATTCTAACATCTTCTTGGAAACCCCCCAAAAATAATGAGTCCAGATAACAATGAGAAAATGTCAGGGAAAGAAAAAAAATAATACAAAATAATAAGACATGGCCCTAACCAACCCCTTGAACACCATATTGCAAGGCAAATTACTGTTGAGATGACTGCACCGCCAGATGTGGCTCTCACCCAGCAGTATCACAGAAAAAAGAGCCAGCATATGCTCCACGCTGAGGATAACTTAACTGGTACAGACCGCTGGTAAGCCGATTGAGAGAATTCCCCGAGCAGAAACGGCCTACTTCGTACAATATGGTGAAGGACCACAATGATGAGCCAACATAGTGATAAATTTGCTCGGGATCTGTGGTGCAATAAGTTGTATCCGATCAATGGAGCATATAAAAGTACGACCTGATCAGATATGCTTCATCTTTTCGCCATTATTCCCAGGATCTAATTTGTCTTAGGCTGTTTGAGATGACTATAATATAAGATGTCAACTACCTGGTGTCAACATGAGCAGCCTGGCAGGTAAACTGCAGCTCTTTTTAAGTGCTGAGACAGTGTGTCAACATGCTCTTCTGCTGACTGAACTAAGAAATTTCAACTCATGATTCAGTGCATTTAAATGACAAAACAATAAAAAGCCAATAAAAATTTTGCAGATCAGTACGAAAATAAAACAAACTCTTTATCAGTTAATGATCGGTAATCTCTGTTCTCTCTTCAGGTGTGAAAGTTGATATTTTCTCTTGTATAAACTGGATCATCCATTACCTGATCTCTACTTTTGTAAATTATTGGTTAATGTTTTGATTAGATGAACATTCATGCAATTTATTTTAAGTCTTTTCCATATCTAAAAAACTGTAGGTCAAATTGTGACCCCTAATATCCCAAACCTGGACTTTTTTAACCACCTCAGAAATATTATTCTGTTGCTACTGAAGCTTTTCACAATTTTACAGGTCAATTTTAAATTCTCAGTACAAACCGATAAAGCACAAAGAGTTCAAACCTCGAACAGCCTGATGATTCAGTTGGTGCTGAATCACCAAAGAAAAAGAAAAGACATAGACAAGCAAATAAATAAATGTCCTTAACAGTTCCTGCCGTTGAGTCAGCCTTTACGACAGACATCTGTCTTTTCTTCACAAAGCTCTCACACATTGTTTCTCACTTTCTTTTGTCATCCAAGACAGAGATATTCACAAAGACAAATAGTGTCGGCCCAAATACATATTCGCGTAACTGATGTTCACACTGATATCAGCTTTGTTGATGGGTCTCTGTCTGAATGTGTTGTAAGTTGTGCCAGAAGCTTTTAACGCTGCTTATGAGTTGTCTCAGATATAACGTTTTTTTTCTTGTATGTGGTGATTTCAGCCCAGTTAGCATGTAAAAACAAACTCTTTATCTTAATTGCTAAGAGTTTTAAAGTTGAAGTCACAGAGGTTATAACAGTGACCTTAAGGGCATGTTATCTCATAATGGGTTTGTTTTATTTGTTTTTTATTTAGTTTCATGGCCTTTTTGGGTTGAAAAAAGCTTAAAAAGCAGCTGAAGCCCATTAGCTTTAAATGTGCTAGCCAGGCTAATGTCGCTTTAGATATACGACACCATGACGACTGATGTTTTCTTAGCTTTTTGCTTGTAGCCATTTTTCAGCCATCTGAAAATTCACTTTCACTATTTTTTCACTAAGGTTGCTATTTTAATGGCCCTAGTGCAGGAAGATGACATGACCATTCAATCCTGCCCACGCAGCTCTGATCTACTGGTTTGTTTTTCAACTGCTATCAGCAAAAAAACACCACCGTGCCAGTGTGAATGAGTGAAAACAGCTGTGACACAAGAGTTTTATACCAGGCTAACTATAAAACCAAATGTTGTACACCTTTCCCTCTATGAAAAGGATTTATTTTGGAGATCTAATAAGCTTTAAGTGGCAACACAACTACTGAGTAAGTTACAAGTTGTTGACAGCGAAGTCCTCGGCCGAGTTACCCTGATGTTTCATAATCAGTGACCTCTGCTGACTGGTTGACTTTGTAGCTTGAAGGGCTTGTGTTGGGCCGTTATTTAGCTTAGCTTTTTTGACACGCTGATTATTATTTTAAGTATGTACCTGGCTCAGTCCATCTGGCTGTCCGCTAATTTATTTATTTTATCCCGGTTACGCTGATCTCATACACCAGACCGAGAGATGTTGACTGTAGGCACTTATAGTGTGAAGCAGCCAGCCATGATGAGCTACTCTGGCTGTCATAGATGCTGCCAATCGAGGCTCTCCGCACAGAGGCTGCTGTACACCTGCCATTCTGGAAATATCCTGGATCCTACTCTAATTCAATTTACCACTCAAACGCATTTCAGAGCCTGTCACGCATTTTCCCTGCCAAGAGGCAGTTGCATCAAGAAGGACTGAAGCGTGTTGGTAGATACTGTACAGCAGCTGTACAGGCGTGTGTGTGTGTGTGTGTGTCTGGGTGTGTGAGTGTCGCTTGGAGGAAGGGGGAAAAAAACAAAAAAAAAACACAAAACATGACCCCATTTATTTTTGGTGACTCTATTGAAAGAGGCCTTGGTTTCATTAGAGAACAGATTAGGGGGGGAAGTCAATATCCAACAGCTTTGGATTTAAAGCCCTACTTACAAAGGCATTAAGATTCCAGGAAGTGATAAAAACCATATGATTCCTGCTTCTTTTGTTTAAGGAAAAAAAGAAGAGTTGACTTCTGTAATTAGAGGAGACCTCTGTGGGATTTCGGAGGCCACCACAATTAGCTTGCAGTTGATTTGAGTAAAGTTGCTCGTTTATTTTATTGTACTCTGCCCGATGTCCTTATTTAGAGAGTGGATTTATTTGTCAATCTAATAAACACGACTAAATACAAGACTGCCTTAGGCTTCGCACACGTTTAAAACAGATTAGCCATTATAAAAGCACAACAATGACTGCAGGCAAATTTTCTTTGTCGTCCTCTGTTAAAAAGGGAGTAAAGGGAGGGGGGGTGCAGTTGATAGGCAGACACGGGAAAGAAAATGCTTAAATAATACAAAACAATCTAACATTTCCTCCCCCCTACACCCGATATCCTCTCCTCCCTCCCAGCTAACGACTTAAAAAAAGATGCACAAGCCACATTTTCAAAGCGACCGCGAGTAAAATGTTTGTGTGTGTTCGCTTACTCAGCTAACACAATCACACAGGTACGCAGGGACAGGCTATTTATCACTTTAAAGGTCAGCCATAGCCTCATCTAAGCCCCTCTTTATGTACAATTACCCAGTTTAGACTATAAAAGCATAAAGCATATAGTTGTTTTCAAGAGGGGAGCTTCAGAGTCGTCCCAACAAGGTTACCTTAAGATGTCTCTAATGCATAGATTTGAATGTATCACACTGTAATATACATGATAAACCTGATTGACATTCTACATGCACCTGAGTGTCTTTTACAGCCTTTTTTTTACTGCACTAAATGAGATTCATACATTATAAAAGACAGCTATTTGAAGGTCATTTACTTTCAGCAGGAAAAACAAGAGGATGGGTTATGCTATACTGCTGTTCTCAACGTGTAGATCATTGCTTGACCATCTGTTTTCATCCCTAAAGAAAATGAGCAACACATCGCGTTTTTTTGTATACACTAAGTGCCATTTGTCTCATTAATAAAACATCGAGGTTTGAGGTATTATTCAGCGCTGATGAGGATTTATTTTAGCTCAGGAGTTTTTGTTTGTTATAGATTTCAGCCTGTCCTTTTTCATCCTGCTATAAAATCCCAGTGTTTGACAGTAAGTCTGGAGGAGCTGGAGAAAGGAGTCTGTGTGTGTGTTATTGTGTGTGTGTGTGTTGCAGTGTATACTGTATATAACAGGGATGATCTGTATTCTTTAACACAGCAGAGGGGGGG
>JAPZDV010000006.1:23170687-23226261 GCA_029814665.1 Acanthurus lineatus | reverse complement strand
TGTTTCATTTCTTTAATTTCCCTCCATGTTGTCATCCGGCTCTGTATCTCTGATCAAGATCAAGGGGGGCTGGTAGCAGAGTTTTGTTAAAATTAGGTTGTGCTAAGTAAGATTCTGTGACCACACTGTCTGTCTCTCAACTTCAGTGTTTTCAGACAGTTAATTTTTGGGTTAGCTGTAACATGAGAAGGTTTGTGACCAGGTCAAAAGCTCAACTCGCTTTGTGTAACCAACCTGCAGGAGCTTTCATAAGTTTGCTGGGATGCAATGCAATCTTTAATTTGTATGTTTTTTATCAAAAAGGGAAAACTGTAATATTTTAACTCAGTTTTGTCTGGTCAAGATCACCAAATTCATCAATGTTTGCCTCCTTTTACTGAAAAAAGACAGCCCACTTTTAAACAGTAAAATATCCCCTATAAAGACAGTTTTCAGACAGAATAAATTTCATGAGGAATGAAAAATGCAGCTAATTACATTAATCATATGTAGCCCGTTAAACCACAAATCCAAATCAGTTTTCCCTGAGGTCATAATCACACAGTTTATGTCTTTGGATGAATGTATTTTTGCAACAGCTGCTAACTGTTGCTGCTAGCTTGCTGCTGTTAGCTTGTTGCATTGAAGTCAATTTTAAAGTCTTTCTTCTCTGATCTGAATGCAGTTATTGTTTCCAACAAACTTAATAATACAGGAAATAATGAGTCTTGTATGTTTTATTTATCTAAAACTGAACCCACTTAGTAATTGGATTTGACAATTTGCTTACAGAGAGCAGTCATTAAAGCACTGAAGTATGTAGATCAGAGATACTGGACCTTGGGTACTTTGAAAGATGTGAGAGTGCAGCATGATTAGGCCAATTGCTGGAAGCGAGAGTATTTTTCAATTCTAAGTTAAATTGGTTGGTTTTATAAAGGTGAAAGGGGTAAGTGTAAAAATGACAATTAAGGCTGCTCTCTGTGTCTCAAGTCTGAGGTCCACCCTGAGCTCTCCTCTTGCTCCGGTAAGAGACAATTAGTCTCTGCTTTTCATTTCAAGTGAAGCTTAAGTTTTCAATTTCAGCTGCCCTTTTTGACCTCGGACTGTAAGAAGATGCTCTCATATCAGCCAGTGATGCTGAGACAAATGATGGAGAACATGCGGAGGTGCTGCTTTGATACATGAAGAGGGTAGAAATGCAGTATTTTGTGTGAAAAATATGCATCATCATACGACAAACAACGGCTCTGCAGCATGTACCATCTTTTTTACATGTTCCACATTTCATGAAAACAGCAATTTTTGATATGTCAACCTCGTGTGGCAGGAAGCAGGAAGAGACTTGCTATGTTATAAATATAAACCAGTCTTATCAGCCTCAAAAACAAAGAGGTAACAGACAGATAAGGACAGCTCAGCCCCTCAGGTGTGATGCTTTAGATTTAACCTTCTGTCTAATTTAAACAGTGGTGAAGATACGGTCACCCCTCAGCCCTGCCTGAGCCTTTTTAGGGCCCTGAGCAGAATTTTGAATTCTCCTACCACCTTCACATCAGCCTGTAATGAACATTTTAGGTCTTAGTTCATAAACTGACACCGCATGACAAACTTATATCCTTAAATCGAACATATATTTGATATTTTGTGTCCAAATAACTCATGTTAAAAGTAAAATTGTCTTGAAAGACATGATATTCCAGCTAATTGGCACACAGTGGCCTCCTTAAGAGGTGATGACATGAACACTGTGTTTAGCTGCGACGTACCTTCAGATGCTTGGTCATTTTACCAGAAAATAAGTGTGATTAGCTTTTTATTTCGCATAATTTAATTTTAATCAGCCAATACGGGAATAATCAGAGCTTGACACAAACTCTGGCAGGACCTTAAAGTTGCCTCCATCTTTACAGAGAAAAGAAATAACTTGAGACAAGCAGAAAACAAAAATGCTCGAGTCGTAACAGAAACATTTGTGGAAGAAATGAGAAACAGTTTGTGTGAGAAAGAGGAAGAGGAGAGTGAAGCCACCCCTCGGCCAGAGTCAATACTGATCTTGGTAAACATAAATAGGCTTGGATCTGTTACATCCACACATGGGCACTTCAGAAGAAGACTATTGATCAAATCCCACCAAAGGCAAAAATACAGGATAAATAACAGCGAGATTACAAACACCTTTTTTTTTTTAGATGGACTATTCCGTCCTGAAAACTGAGGAAGAGACAAAAAAATGAGCCACTAAGAAAGTTGATGTCAAATAAAAGTCTGTTTTCAAGCAGCTAAACATGCAGACAAAACCAAGAAAATGTTCAAATTTTAATGAATGCACAAACGAGCAACGTGGCCAGTGTTGAATTATATTATGGGACACAAGATGAGTGTGAATGTACAAGGTAATGTTTCCATTATAACCTCAAACAAATAGATATTTTAAAGAGGTATTTAAATAATGATCGGTGTTCAGGGACAATTCACCTTCAAAGTACTCTGTCTCCTTACGAGTACATCTAAGTACTACCATGGGGTTTTTGCTAAATTCATCTTAAGGGAATATATTGTCTAGTATTTGTGTTATAAATCTTCAGTGTGGTTGGAACAAAAAGTCCTCTGAGCTACAAAAGTTTCTGTTTTTAGATGCGACCGAGAGAAGTGACCTCCTTTCGGCCCGAAAACTTTCGAGGGCACAACTTGTGTTACCTTTGCATCTTAAAAGGTCACCGCTTAAAGGCTGGAACTCCAAATGGCACTACAGCTATTCCTCTGTAGAGCCTCCATCTTCCTTCAAAGGAGCGCCCCTCAAAGGAAGCAGCAGCCACCCCTACCCCCCCATCACCACCAAACCCAAACGTGACACAGCCACAGCGTGATGAAATCCAATGGTAAATTACTCTGAATTTGAAAAGAAGTTTAGATTTTTATAGTCATAGTGGCTTTCCAAAAAACCTGCTTGAGAAAGCTCACGACATGCAATCAAATGCAATCAAATGCAGAAACCCAGCGTTGCCGTCTCACACAGGTCTGCAATAGTCGGGTCTAATTAAAGCTACGACCCCCAAGGTATTTTTTCCCCTCTTCTGCTGTGGAGGACTGCTGAGAGGGAGCAAACCATGTGAGTGCAAAGACAAACAGACTTATTAAGCCAAACAGGCCTATGGTGCTGCTTGATAAATGACAAGAGAGACGGATAAAGACGGCGGGGTTGGGGTGTGGGGGGGAGCTTTTGATGGTGGAATTGAAGTGGGGAGAAAGTTCTCCACCAGGCAAACCACTCTGGGTTTATAAAACTGGCTTATTAATGTTCAAATGGAAAGGCCTGTATCTCCATTCAGATATGCTTTCTAATGGAGGAGGGAAAAAAGAGAATCATTCGCTCTCAGGGCAACACTCTGGAGAGGAGAATTCTCTTTCTAAGCCTTGACTGGCACCAAACCAATGCTGTAATTTGAGACTAAATCGCAGAAAAGGATGCAGCAGAGTGCACGCAAAATGTGCTATTTATTCTCTTGCAGTTTCTTCAGCCTCCGCGAAATAAAATTATTCCTCAATGGGAAGAAATTGGCATGCTGCCAGGCATTTGTCTGCAGAATAAAAATTCAGTGAACATGATGCTTACTTCCCGCTCTGTTCCCTGTTAGCCTTAATACTTTCTCCGCCATGGCGGGCCTGACATGAGCGTTAGTCTTTCAAAGTTCAATCAGTCATTCCAACTGCTTCCTGCTGACAGGCCAAAGAGAACAACATGGCCACAAATCAAAGGTGAGCTGAGAGCCCCTCTTAGGCGAGCAGACTGGGGAGATGTATTGCTGGAGGCTTTGAAATGCAAAGGAGGAGAAGGATGTGTTTACATGATGACATTGTGTTTATCCATCAAAAGCAGACTGTAGAGAGAGGCGGTGTCGTTGCACTATTTGGAGATGGCGGATGACTGAGCACTCGGCAGAGCCTGGGTGGCACGCCAATCTAACAGCCAGGTCCCACTAGTGATGGAGGGCAACAATCGGATTTGGTGCCACATCTCTTTCCAGCTCCGTGTCTGCTTCTCCCCTCATTCTCCAAACAAAACAAAAATTGAGAGGCTTTTTTTTTTCGCTTCCTGTGGCGATCCCACGCATGCCGGACCACCACGGCGAGAAGAGTTTTTTTACATATTCTGCTGTAGTTATGAGACAAAACACTGACAATGCCATTGAAACAATCCAACAATCCATCTTTAATGCCTCATGTGTGATGACGGAGCTTTAAAAAAACAGGCATGTGCAGGGTAATATGGTGAGAGACACACTGAGTGAGAGGGAAAAGAAAAAGAAAAAGAAAAAAAAAGGGACAATCCTCTACCTGTCATCTCTAAAGCTCTAAGGCCCCCCCACATGACTCTGAAGATTATGAAAAGGCCGCTGAAATATCAGAGGGTTTACTCTCCGACAGCAAACACCAGCGTGCAGAGATGGATCTCGTACCAGGTGGCATAAAATATGCAAATATGGGCCACATGCTCTAAAGCTGGACTCGGGGTGGCTCCTAGCTCATATTAGTCATGACTCCCTGGCAGCGTGCACCGCCTGCATGCTAAAGCACAGTTTGGACAGATGAACAGGCATATGAGGAAACACTGAGCTATGACAGAGATCTTATCACTGAAACACACTGCGGAGTGACATATGATGGTAAAAAAAAACAAAAAAAAACACAGCGATGACCTGATGTCATTGCCCCACTGTCTTTCAGTCCCAGATAATCTGCTTTAGCAACAGGCCTTTAGCTTTTAGCACAAACAGGCACAAGTCTGCAGTTCATTCCCTCATTTGCTGTTGGGTTTTTGTTTTTTTTTTTTAGACAACAAACAAATGGGAAACATAAATCAGCTTCCAGCATGTTGCATGATTATGACTCTGAAAACATACTGAAATGTATGGAAGAGAGAAGGCAGTCAGTCAGCGTCGGCGGCAGCTGAGCGCTCTGCATTCACCTGTTTAAACAAGTTACGTTAGCGGGAAAAGAACAGATGGGGAACATTTTCAGGCGGCACTGCTTTAAGTGACAAGCTATGAAAGACAAAGTCTTCTTGTCTTGCATTTGTTTTTTACAACCTGCTGTGCGATAGACAAAGCTATTCTGCGCAGCTGCTGCTGTCCTGGTAGATTATCAAGGTGGAAATTAGCTTACTGGCGCAGAGAGAGAGCCCCCTTTTACCCACCAGAGTAAATATATAAAAGAATAGCGAAGAGCTCACCAAGAGAGATCACGGTTTGCGTCGAGGTGCTTAAAAGTGCAGAGCAACAAGAATAAAGAGGAGTCATGTGGCGAGGAAGGTGGAACAAAATAAATAAAAGAAGGAAGCTTCAGCATGTAAAGAAACCAAAGACCAGGAATAGTTTTTTTTTTTTTTTGCAAAAGTTTCTAACAAAAGTTCAGTTAAGAAGATATTTTCTTTCATGTGTTCACCTTTTGATACATCTGAGTTCTGCTGCGCCTTTCGGGCTTTTAAATGTCAGTGTTGAATCTGTCACTTTGTGTAGTACAGTTTAAAAATAAGCCAGAGAGAGGTGGGGAGGTGGGAAGGAGGATGATAGGTGATGCAAGAATCAAGATCAGCTTCAGGAAAACCGTGTGGACCAAGATAAAGGCAAACCCGGTGAAGGGGGTGTAGGTGACAGTCTGTCTTGAAGTCCTGTGCACAGTGTAACGGCGATGTGGGCGTCAGAGGTTTTGGCGATCTCCTGGAGAAAGTGCCCACCTGCGCTCTGAGAAGCTGAGGGGTCCACTGAAACCTCATACAGACGACTTTAATCTGGGCAGTACGATGTCTTCTCTAAATTTAAATATTCTCATGGACAACTGGCCAAAATGTCACGTTAGCTACGACAAACATGGTTTAATGTCGTACGAAATTAGAGGATTGTTCCTTTAATAAAAGACATTTTTGTGATCATGGACATACATTTGTCAGCCAGCTGTTGAGTTTTTAAATGCTGCATAAGGACGTTTGATTAAAATAAAATGTTATTTGATTTCAGAAAGTAAAACAACATTTTTTTAAGCTAAGATTAGATTTGTTTACTCAACACTGTGGAACATATGACTCTTTTTTCTGTCTCTGAAGATGAGATATGAATGCAGAAAGATATTCATCCTAATTTTATTTGTGCTTCCTGTTTGTGTGGATGAGTTTCTAAGTTATATTTTCCCTCATGTTTTATCATATGGAGCTATTAAATATATTAGATTAAAGTTGGTGTTTATTTTTTGGTGTCTCAGTTGTTATGTATCGAGCCTCTATTGAGTATGAACATGTCAGATGTGTATTGATTAATATTCTGTTATTGAAGCAGCCATTAGTCATTATGATTAAAATGAACTGACTGTAGAAAAATATCAAAGAAAACATGAAATTTGTATCCAAACAAAAGATTTTATATGATCGAGAGTATGTTATTTATCATGCATTCTACATAAAAGAAAACTAGCCCAGTTTTATTTCATTCAGTGTAAAATAAGCACAGATTCCAAGTAAAAACTAAGAGTGAGAAACACTGAGGTTGTGCAATTTACAAAAAATCACATCATAAGATTTCTGAGAACTGAGTTCCTGAAATATTCAATCTGCCACCTCTCGCTGACATCTGGGCCCCCCACCACGCTGAACTGCCTGAAGCAGCTGCAACTGAGTCATCTTCCTCTGCATGTTTTTGTTGGGCTGCATCATAAATGACGTGACCACGAAATGCACAGATTTGTCACATGATCTATCGCCTCAAGTACTGACGCTACATTATACCGCTCCTTCTTCCTGGATGATGATGATGGTGCAGGCATTTGTAAATGAATGCAACATGTCAAATCCCTCATGCAAACCTTGCAACACACACACACGCACGCACATGCACACACACACTTCCACACAACATGCTTTTACACAGAGATAACTAGCTAATACGTGATGCCATGCTTGTTAAGGGAACTCTTACATCAAAAGGGACCTCCCCCTGGAGGCTTATGTGGAGGCATGTAAATACATCGACATCCTTCCAGCTGTACTGTGAAGAAAAGTAGGCTAAATCCTCAGTCCTCTCACTGACAATTCAGTCTAAAGTCTGTGTGTGTGCGTGAGTGAGAGAGAGAGAGAGTGCATGTGTGAGATTAGAGCTGCCATTCATGGTTAATTCTACATATTCTAGCGAGGCAAGTTAATTAACGGAGGCCATGTCCATATTTACTAACAGCAATAATTAAAGCGCAAGAGAAAACACAACTACAGCTCCGTTGTTCAGCGGATGACGGTGCAAAAACAGGGTGTAGTCTTCAAACAAAGGTTTCAATTAACTTTCATTATTTTTTAAAATTTCAGGATTGGTAATTATTTTGTTTATGCTTCATCCCAGACACACACACACACATTGTTTCTATGTATCTGATAAACTGATAGGCAGCTTTTTTATGGTCACAAATGATTTAATAATCCTGTGCAGGAGCATTATTTTTGTAAGAGTTGTTATGGATGTGCAGCAGTCATTTTTGCTTGACAACCTGAAACAGCCCAAACGTTAATTAGGCATTAAGTCAACGTGTTTGAATGAAGGTATTTAATCAGCTTCACTAAACGCTGATGTGCTTTGTTTGCTTTGGTCTGGCCCCCCCCCCCCCGTCTGACTGACACAGTGGCTTGACTTTGCCTAAAGCAAAAAGACAGCACAACATATGTCTGCTCATAAATATGCCCGGAACATGTGGAAGAGACAAGAATCCTAATCATCCAAAGCCGCTGTGATAACCTTCACATCAGGATTGGCGTTAGCGCCGATTGATGCTGAGATCCGGTTTTGACTCCTTCGTCCAAATTGAGGCAACGCAGCAAAATCTCCAGCCAGCAAGATAACATTACAACAGATAGGGACAGGAAAGGTTTTTGAGCCAATAATCGATTCAATATTCATTTTCAGATGTTCATGCTAGATTTATTTGGTCTTATTCTGGAATTTCAACAAATGTTTAAAGGGATTTCTATTGAAAATTCCAGGTATTATACTAATTTTACATGATACAACTTTTGGTACAACTTTGATTACAAAAAAGTTGTGTTGCTGTGTTTGAATGAAATAAAAATGCAATCATTTAACATTCCTATGCCTGTATATACTATCCTTTATATGATCATATGTTTGTCTAAAGTGGTGAAACCCTCTTCATTCTTGCAACTTGTGCTTCAACGATGCTCCTTTCACACCTGATCGTTAAACTATCACCTGTCACCGATGAACCTGTTTACCTGTGGAATGAATCAAACAGGTGTTTTGAGAAAATTCCTCAACTTCCACAGGCTTTTTTCTCCCCTGACAGAATAAGAAAGTACATACAAATCAAATCACACAGTTTCCTAAGTTTTTTGAAATCAGTGTTCTTCAGCAATTAGACTAAAAATGTATTTTGGTAACAAGCCATTAAGATTTTTTTTCAATAACAGCGTGTTCTCTTTATTTAAATGCTGAGTACTGTGAGTGTTCACAATGTGAGCCTGTTATCTTACAAAATATTATTGTGGGTTTTTTGTAGCCTCAAAGTTGCCTGTTAGAATTAATCAGCTGCATATTTGTGCAGTAAGTTTAAACTACACAGAGTTTCTGCTGCGTCATGATGAAATAATATGAGATATCAGTAAGGAGTGACTGAAATGAGTAAGATCTGGTTGGTTTGTGTTTACAGAAGAGTAGAAGCTCACAAACCCCTCACGGGGCTTTCAAGTGCACTTTGCAGTCATCCTGAAGCTAAACTAATTTATCTGTTTACATTTTGAAGGAGGACTCTTTGCATGCTTTAAACGTAGTTATGCATTATTCCACATTCTCTGCCTTTTGGTACGGACGCACACCTTCACTGCATCGTAAGATCACCATTCTGATTGTGCAGCAAATCTCTTCCTACGAGGCTCTATTATTAAGAAGACCCTTGATCTTACCACTTAGCGGATGAGTGAGTCAGCACGCGGCGTGACCTCCCCGATGCCCAGATGGTGATCTGTAATTCTGCTGAATATCAAAGCAGCGAGACGCAGCATGGTCCTCTTTGATGTCAAGCACACATCCTTATAAAATTGACCAAACAGTTTGTACCACAGACGGTTTGAAGAGCATGCAAGAGCATTTTCTTTACGCTAACACAAATTCACTGGTTCAGTTTGGATAAATTCAAGATGCTTAAGAGGAGGTTTTTATGTGAAGATCTGCATTGAGTTGTATTATTGGGTATTTATGGTCCCCACACAAAAAATCTTTCTACTTTGGGAAATTGAGTTTTTTCTCTCAAACCACCTTTAACTCAAAAAATCAGATGTACATAAAATATGTTGTATCTAATAATTACTGAGCAAATTGCTGTAAAATGACGACAACAGAGGGATTAAACATCAGTCGAGCCGACAAGTTTGAATAAAAATGGATAGTTCCTCTCAGTTTCTTTGTGTATGTATAAAAATTAAGACACAAACTTAACATACAATCTAATGAACCCGTCAAAATAAACCATGACAGCATCCGAAAGGATGAACGTGAACACGAAGAGGAAGATCTCTGATATATGAAGCATTTGTCAATCGTTCGCACCTCTGGTGAGCGTGCCATCTGGGTAATCAGCAGTCAGCATGACCTGCCCGCACCCACACATCTGACCATCCTCACACAGCACACATCTGACAGCACACCCACCCACACACACACACACACACCTGCACTGCTGTCATTACGAGGCCCCTCCAGTGACTCCGTTTATAATATGACCCTTAACCCCGATGCAAGGAAAATGATTGTTTTGGTGGGTTTGTCTCTTAACGTGATGCTTGTAACTCAGGTTTGGTCTTATAATGATCGTTAAAGTTTGGAAAAAATGCTCTCAATACGTAGATTTAAATTTTACACAAACAGACACGACTAAAAAATAAGAGCACACTTCAATTTTACATGTAACTGCACCAGTCACAGCTGACTTTGGTAAGAAAGTATGAAATAAGAATCCAGTAAAATCTATTTCACAAAGGACCTCTGTGATTCCTTTAAAAAAGAAAGGAAATTGAAGAATGGCGGCTGGTTTCGTGGATGAATATTCGGCCCTGTTGGCGGTCGCTGTGACAAGTGGGAGCAGTCGTGACATGATAATGACACAGCATGAAAAGGGCTCGGCTGGCCATTCCTAAATTTAAAAATGCCACAATTTCTAACAATGGGACGCACAAGCAGGATGGCATTTTGCATGGACGGCAGGACAGAGAGGCGATGCTCTCAGCTTCAGTGATACAAAAGTGTTTGAGGAGCTGTGAGCTGAGGCTGCTTTGGGTTAATTACGGGGATTTCAAAGACCAAGAGTATCTGCTCACCATGAGTGTGCAAAAAAGTGAGACTGATCAGAATTCTGGAGTTGCAGTTTTTGATTGTTACGTAGTGTTGAGGCAAAGCTTATCTTAGGTGTCACATTTTAACATGTATAAGATATTTTTTCTCAAATGGAAGCAACAAACTTGCTCAGAAACTCTCCCCAAGTACTGAATTTGTATTTTGCTGAAGCATGGACATAACAAGGTGAACCAATTCCCAGCCATTGATGAGATATTCTGGCTATCTATGTTTTCACTCTTACTGAGTAACATGTGCTGTTACACTACGGGTCCAAAACCAACATTAAAAACACACACAACATTATAAAAATGACAGCACTCATGTAGAGCTTTACGGCTACACAAGACATGAAATTATGGACTGAATAATTATATGACTGAATTATATTATATGAATTATATGAATTATATGACTGACTCACAGTCTGATAATTCTTGTTTTGATCATCATTTTAAATCTGATCCGGAGGAAACAGTAAACAAGTCTGGTAAACACCGACTCTAATGACACACAGACAGATGTTTTGACAATAACATTTTTAATGTCCACAATATCGATCCATATCTATATTTTATATCTATCTATAATATCTGAAACTTAACTGATAAGTCAGAAATAGACAGTTAACCTGATGAATGAATTAATCCTTGTTTGACTTAAACGCTCTCACAAAACTTAGAACAATCCTGTCTGTAAGTGTGTGAGGTTTGTTGCTTGAGGAAATATTTCACTGTTTTAAAGGCTTAAACAAAATACTATTTTTATTACAATTATCATTCTTAGTTTTTATTTTTATGCAATAAAGTTCCATATGGATACAAGAAAAAACAAAAAAGTAAAAAAATGAAAATGGTTAACTTTGACAAAGTAAGTAAACAAAATGTTTTTAATGAATTAGAACAGACACTCTGTTCTTTCCTCTGAAATATTAATTGTTTCCAATTTCATTGGACAAAATATCCTGATGGTCCTGAAAAAAATGACTGAACGTGGCTCAAATCGCTGCCACCGGCTGGCAACTGAAACATCACATTCTGGCGAGAAAGGTGTTAAAACAGTCTTTGTTGTTTATATGTATTTTTATCGATCGGTTTATGTGAAGCAGCTGCAGTACATTTTCGACTGTCTGCCGCTGAATAATATGACAGAAAAGTCAATGAAATGGTATCGAAAGGCAGATTCTGATATCTTGCTTTTTGCCCTGTTGTATCTGAATTTAACATTAGATGCAAATTGTAAATGCTGATGTTCTCTTTCAAAAACCTCCTGGTTACACAGATTGCTACCTTGTATTAACTAAATAACTAAACTTTAAAACATCAGTCTACACTGCAAATATAATAAAACACTAAAAAAAATGGCATGAATGTGAAAAGAAGGCAGAAAAGCCTCTTTGTCACCTTTTTAAACTGCAGCCTGAAAGATCCATTGTACACATTCATGGTTTCGCTGGTTTTCATTTTATGTTAATTCTTGAAATCAGTTCAAAAAAGGGAAATCTGGAGAAAGTCCAATCTTATTCTTGTGGCCTTGACAACTTCACATTTGTTACACCTGCATAAAAGTATTGCATTATTCTACAAAACTATTGGATTTCAATGATTAAATGAAGTCACATAACATATTGAAGTAAAAGAGTATTAAGAAAGAAAGAAAGAAAGAACACAGCAACAGTGAAGACTGAGGATGAGAAATCTGGCCTTTGCTCTTATCTGCCTTCGACAGCCAGCCAACAGCGGATACAATTGTGCAGGATTTTATAGACAGCGAGGTCTCAGTGATAGGAGTGCGGCCAAACACCATCGATTTCTGAATGAAAGTGCAACTTGTTTTGGCAACCAAAATAACCCCACAGTTCCCTTCAGAGGCACAAAACAAAACTGATGTCCTGCCTTATTAAAGTCTGCTGGAGATCTGGATTCAAGTGTAATGTGATGATTTGCCAACGAAGTAAATCTGCATGTTCCCTAAAGAGTTCCCCCAAGACAGGATAAAAGTGTGTAACTGCAGGGTTTTTAAAGCAAGTCAGTTCTTTGTGAAAGTTCCTCGAGCACTTAAACCTAAAAAAAAATGACCCATTACTGGCAGAAACTTCAGATGTGTTTGCTGGTCGAGAGGTCATCAAAGTTTACCTCGTAAGCTTTGGAAGATGTGCGAGACAACGAATCATAAGATGGCTCTCGGATAAGAAATAAAACTCCCTTTTGCAGCAAAAAGACAAAATAGATAGCATTGTTTTTCCACCTTTGATTGCAATTCAGCAGCAACAGCGTCGGCTCGTCTCATGAGATCGGCTTTATGCATTCTGGATATAGCCGGGCTGAAAACAAGAGGAGTGCTCAGCTGCATAAAACATCTTTATGAACAAACAAAGTTGAAGAAAATAATGTTTATATATATAAATATATGTCTTTTTTGCACTACTACTGCAATAAAACTATTTGCAGTATAAAAATTTAGAAAATGTTTTGAAAGTACTGAGTCACTTCTGACACAGGAATTATAACATGGAAAAGATACCACCTTTATGTTATTCCTGCTTAGGTTAATTCAATCTGGGCCAATTCCAGATTTAAGATTTAGAAAACCCGGATTTATTGTAAAAAGCCTGACTTCAGTTGACCTAAATGTAGGATTATGAGTTTGGTTAAATCTATCGTTTATTTATAACACATAATACATCAAAAAGACCAGTGAGGCTCTTGTTGGCCTTAAGGATCCACATACTTCTCATCTGAACACTCTTCTGACAGATTTCTATTCTGCTGGTCAAACGCAAAATTATCTGTGGTTGAAAACAACAATTTAAGACAATCAAAGGCTGTTTTTCGAACATCCAATCAAGTCGTCCTGTAATGGTTCGAAATAGTTCCAGAAGTGATGTTGATTTCCCATCTTACATGACTGAGCAACCAAAAAATATGATCCTACCATGTATGAAACTAGTCAATTCTTCTCTTTAAGTTTATGTACATAGGTTGCATTCAAAAGCTTTAAACATCCTAAAATTTTAATTAATGAATCATTAAATTTTAAAACCAACAGGACTTGATCCTCAGTCTCCAAAGTAAAAGTGTAAAATCATGTTTCGGCTTCTTGTGAGCTTTCAAACTCCAGCATCTGCTGCTCAAAATTGGATTTCCTGTATCTTATTCCATCTTCTCAGTTGTACGATTTAACTAAAGCAACACACCAACACCTACAGCACACCACTTCTAAATATGTAACTATTATCAGTGAGACTCCCACTCCTTTGATTGGTGGCCCCCAAAATCCCCAGGTGGAAACCTCAGTGCAGTTCACAGTTTAATTTATGAAGATCAAAAGTGAGCTGAGAGGAAAATTAAGGCATTTCTGGGTCCAATAACAAAATCAGGGGATACATCTTTAAAGCTGATATGCATATTCAGCCCCAATCACATGGTACTAAATTATAATTTAAAACCAGAAGCCGTCAGAGGCACAAAAAAGAAAATCCAAAAGAGTTTGTGAGCTGCTGAGCCTTTTTCTTTTTCTTTTTCTGCACAGCACATCATGAAAGAAACAAATGTTGTTTTGGCTCATTGGAAGTCTAAAAGGGTTTGGACAAGGTTATTAGAGGAATAAACTAAAACCATAGAAGAATAAGCCCGAGAGTTCACCACCAATTTTCTGCACAGTAAGTGTTATTAGGGGAAAAAAAAAGGAGATAGGGGCTCTTGGAAGCTAAAAGGGGGAGGATAAAAACGTAAAAATGTAAGCGAGGGTGACAAACAAAGCGAAACAATATAAATAAAATGGTGTTGTGATCGATCCAAAGTCTCAAAGAAACCTGTAAGATTCAGGATGCTTTTGAGAGTATTGATTGACCCGGAGCTGCTGCACTGCTTATCGCACCCAACAAGCCTCTATTACATCCTAATCCAATCCACACATTTAATAGCAAATAACTGAACCATTTTTAGAGTTCTGTTCAATGCAGTGGATTCTGCCAAAAAAGATACTCCATCGCCTCCAACACTCAAGCTTTTCCACACAAAATGTGAAAAGCAATTTTTTTTTTTTTAAGAAAAAGACCCGAAGAGACCCAACAGCTTTCATCAAACCCGAGTCCAGTCTTTCATCTCTTATCTGTGAGAGGAAAAAAAAAAGAAAATTCAGGTGCATCCCGGTGTATCAGTAGATGGTCACCCGGCCCTGGACCGCCGTATCCTGAACAATGTCTGAAGCTACGACCGCACGGATGGAAGCGCATTGTCAGAAATGTATTTTTTTTCCGCTCTTAACGACTTTACCATGACCTCTGCTGAAAAGGCTTTCAGTTCGGGTAAAAAAAAAAAAAAAATGCAAAGGAGAATTCAGACCATGTGAAGAAAAAAAAAACAAGAATTGTGCTAAAAAGTATTTCAGCTGCACCGACAGAGACCAGATATGCTCTTTCACAGAAGCAAATCTCTTCTTCAAAATGTTCAAGTGAGGTAAGGTGAACCTGCAAACATCAAAATACATTACAGGAAGCTTTTCCCTCTCAGTACTCAGCACACAGATATCTACCACACTGGTAACCAGTGAAATGTAAAGTGTACTGATAAGTACACAGATCAGTAAAGACAACCAAAACCTTTCCTTGTCATTAAATAAAGACATTTTTGTCAACTTCTCTGCCGCTTATCTTGACTCACAAGCTTTTGTCATTACCGGATCCATAAACCCAAGTTACTCTTTAAATATATTTGTCGGATCCCAGGAAGAAAAGCTGCAGCACTGCTGTAGCTAATGGAGATCCTAATTAAACAAAATGAAATGAAATGAAGCAAAATTAAACAAAACAAACTCTAAGAACATGGGAAAATGCAGCTCAGATGTTACTGGTCGGAATGGTTATGCTATCATTAACCTGTGGTCATGTGTCGGGACATGACCTGCGCAATGCGCCGGATTCAAACACCCGTTTACTCAGTGAAGTTCTCGTGCATTGGACTCACTCATCAACCCTCTCCACCTTGGGTAACATGTCGCTCCAGGTTTAATGCCACATGTAACTCCTCTACTATTGAGGTGAAAAGATTTACATTTAAGTCAATTCAAATTCTTGTGTGTTTCATAAGGATGTAATTGTGTCCTTGTGCAGCTTTATAAGAAGCAGACATGTAAAAACCTTGACGGTTTCAGAGTGAGTACAAGCTGAGATGGACTATTGTGAAAGAGGAGCAGCTACAACTGCAACTCATGACTATTTTCATTACTGACTATTCTGTTGATAATCTGTAGCCTGAAAAATTCAGAGAATAGTGATGTGTCTTGAGTCAACAGAGTCCACTGTAACAATTTCCTGTTAATGTTTAAGACGTATATCAGTTTATTGTGACGGTAAACAGAGACCAGCACAGCATCGATGGTGCTTTTACTCTGAAAAATGGCCGTGACAATATACAGAATATAATATATTCATCAACTTATCGATTTAACTCAAGCACTGGCATTATTTTTTTGTCAAAACTCTGATTTCTTACTCAGTGCATTCATGCTTTTAATTCTTTAATGGCTTCTTTGGAGCCACCTGTGTGTTTGTTTACAGGTGGACTGTATGAACTTAGTGGCTCGTTTCTGTTTTTTCTTCGGCAGCTGTAATCTTTCACCATCCGAAGTGACGTGATGCCTTTTCAAAACTGCCCACATCTTTTCAGGCTCATCTGCTCGGCTATTAAACTGGCCTCTGAGTTTCAGTGTGCTTACTTAGCATTTGCGTCAGAGTAGCTTCTGTGATAAAGTGTAGGATGGTATTGATTTTGTGCCAGTGGAGGGTCTATTCTTGTATGCTTTAGCCTCCTTGTTTCCCCTCACCACCACCACCACCACCACTTCCCCTCCCCACCTTCTGTGCTTTTTTTTTTTTCCCCCGCTTTGGATAGCACAAAACAAAGATGTGCAGCCTCTCAACTTTCATGTCAGGAGGTCACCCTGACCGAGCCCCCCCCCCCAGCTGTCTATAATTTTTTAAGAGCTCTAACTCGCTTGGAAGGAGGATTGAGTCGACATTGTGGAAAATCCTGAACACTGAACGAACCTTTTAATACATACCGAGCTCATAACGATACAAAAAAACATTCCTTCTAAATATCCTGTCAGTATTTCTTATTTTATTCCTACATGAAAGGATAATTCCACACTTGACTTGTTGAAACTAACTTGTTTTCTCTTGTGAAGGACCAACATTACCTGAACAGGTGGATCTCAGAATCCTCAAGCCTCTAATTATCAGGGATTATTTGCTAAACATGTGTAAGCATGTGATTATCAGGATTAAACCTGATAATAAGAACGTCAAAAGGGTTTACAGAAGAAACGACATATGCGTACTAAAAAGCTATATGTAGAATTTAAAAGTCTAACCATTGTTCTTCCCTGCAGTTTTATGAAAACAGGCCAGTGGTTACTGAACAGGAATCAAATGCAAACAGAGGATTTTTTCTTTACTTGTGTGAGATCACGTGAACCAGACACACTTCACACTCACACTTCCTCCATTTATGACCTAAAAAATAAATATACCAACACTTTCACCCCCTTCCCTCCCCTGTGATGCACCCATCCCCCCCTCACAGCCCTGTAAAAGAGCTGCTTCATCAGGGTCCTGCTGCCGTCTCCGCTCCATGTGCTTTTTATCAGATGATGTTTCTACATACATGGATCAAACATCAGCAGTCAGTCGTCACTCACAGTTACATAATAACTCATTTCTCTCTCTAACACCGGCTGCGTAACAGTGACGGGGGGATTATGATGATGTTTTGAACATCAGGGGCTGCAGCAAAGGGGCATATATTTGTTTCATTTGTTAGTATGTGTGTGTGTTTTACAGGGTTTTTTACCCAGTTTTCTCTGATGAAAACAGGATTGCTTCATACTGGACTGAATCTAGTCAACTGATAGCTCAATAAAGTTGATTTTCATGTTACAGTAAACCTCTTTAAGGCAGGCAGCTGAGATGAAATTCAGGACAGATGAGATCAGAAAGCTCACAGGACCGAGAGCGAAAGATTGCCTTTAATATTTATGAATTTGATTACTTTAAAAACATATTTATATATCTTAGATTTTGAATTCTAGCATTTCAGATCTGATTGTGAAAAGGCTGATACATTCACATGTGATTAGATGTATATACTGTTTGAGTGGGACTTGTTTTTTGATTGAAGTTGCTTGAAAACAGCCAGAAATAGAAATGCACAGTAAATATAAGACACTGATAGGCATAACAAACAGTGAGAGCTGCAGAGGAGGGAGGAGCTCCGGCTGGCTGCTGATGAGACGAAGAAAAAAGGGAGAATGGATATAAATGTGCAAAGATGAAAAGGGAAAAGGAGGAGAGGTGAGCGGAGAGATGAAGAGGGGGAGGATGGATGGATGTTAAATGAACAAATGGATGGATGGGGTGGGGAGAGAGAGAGAGAGCGGTATGCTACATATTGACATCGATCCGCGGGAGGGCCAATCAAAGACAGAGTGACATTTATGGTGCTGCTGACTGCACCGGCCTGCCCTCAGCAGCAGGCACAGAAAGCCGTGACATTGTCAGCTGTGCTGGGAAAACCGCGGCCGCTCTTGACTACTGCTGAGCCATTCACACGTTCTCTATAGATCCGCAGGTCAAGGGCTGAGGGGTCTTGTTAGCTGCAGAGGGGTGATAAACTCGTTCTGTATCAAACACGAGATTTTTTTGCAGAGAAATGAAACCGAGCTGGAGCTGAAAAACTTTTTATATCGCTCCTATCTCGCACAAGTAAAAAAAAAAAAGAGCAAATATATTAAAAGAAACATACAGCACAGATAACATGGTGTCACAGTTACATCAAGTTAAAACCCCTTTAATATATTTTAATGCCACTTAGGCTCAACTTATTTATGGGAATAAGGAACTGCCAAATGGCGCTAAGCTATCTTATAATTAGGGAGATTATGTTCCATAAGGAATGCTCAGCTCACATTATTGCATATTTTCTGTTACTAACACAACATGGCAGCTGACTTTGGATGCGGGGGGGTGGGGGGGATCTTCCCGTGAACCCTGCCAACCAATCACCTTGTTGCTGTCAGACTTTAAATCCTGACCCCTTCTGACCCGTTTCAAGCTGTCATCTAAATGTTTCCCCTCGTTGTGCCCCCCCCTTCACCCTTCACCTCACTTGTTCTTAAACTGGTACTAAAACTGTCAGATTGTGTGAACCTCATGCATGCTGTGTGTGAGCTCACGCATGTTTTTATACAGGAAGCTCATGTTTGGTTGAGCAGAAATGGGGAAAAAATAAGGTAAAAGACCAAATTTGATATGCAAAGTTGTTCATTTAGACCAATTAGTCTTTATATTTGACCTGTTTTTGTTATTTTCCTTGTTCTTACCTTCTCCAATGTCCTCTTTCTCTCAAAAATACTATGAGAATGAATTTCTAGTAAGAGCATGAATACAACAACAAGGCTGAAAATGCAGACTAGCAAGTAGATCAGCTACAATGTGACATGTTGATGTTTAATGTTCCCATCAACCTCAGCAGACTCCTTTAGCCAATTTGTTAGCAACCGCCATTTTTAAACACATTATTTCTTAAAAAATCCTGAGCAGAATATTAAATGACATGTTTCATGCTGTAAAAACATGTTAAAGTCTCTTAAGTGCTGGACCACAGACCTTATTTTCAGCCATTTAAACCAAAAACCCTGTTTGAAAAACTCATTTACTTTGGGATAAAGAGACCAAAAGTTGCAACAAAGCTAACATATCTCCAGGTTTCTGGACTCATTCCTGCAGCACTCATAGGGACCAATTATCAGGCATCGCTATCCATACATGTTGCATGTTAATACCAGGTGGAAAATACAGATTTCTCCTTTTTAAATTTGCATATTTATTACCTTTTGGACATTGAGTGCATAAATACATGTTACGCGGAAAAACTCTGTTCCCTTTACAAGCGACAGTTCTTCATCCCTTCAGGCTCACACACATAAACACACGTTACCGGCTAACTAACTGTATGTGTGTGTGTGACGTGTGTGTTCTATCACTAGCAATCATGAAATGATTGCAGGGGGAGAATGGTGAGTAACAAGCTCTGCTGTTCAGCATTTCTAAACAGCCTGTTCTGTCAAGGGCATTTACACACATGCAGAGGTGGATGCATTTGTGCACACACACACACACACACACAATATGACAAAAAAAAAAAAATGATAGACTTTTTTGGGCGACTGGTTTCACCTCTGTGTATTGTTTAAGTGGTTTATAATCTGCTGTGAGAGATTTAATGTGTTTGCTTTTGGATGAATTGTATTCCTGTTTGTTTTTGTCTCCCTTCCTTTTGTCCTAAATTTGAACATCTTTGAGGCACAATGATTTAAAACTCCAAGCATATTCCTCCGGGCGTCAGGGCCTTGAAAACAGCACATCTTATTACAGGTGCAGCTTTTCTCAAAATGAGCAACACGCTGAAGTTTAGCTGTGACAAAAGACTTTCATCACAGTTTCTCATTTCTCGGAGATATCAAAGAAAGGCCAGGCATCAATATTTAATTCGATACCGATGCTGCCTTCACAGCAGACACCAAACAAACAATATTTGAGCATTATTGTCAGTAAATTTGTGATGGAGGGATTTGGTTTTATTCATAAACAATACTCTGTGCCAGCTTCGACGGATCTTATCCAGAGGAGAGGAAATGATAAAGTGAAACGTCTTACTTATTGTGCAGCGGGAGCTGAAATAAAATATTTCTGTTTGCAGGCTTTCACGATGCAATAGAAAATATATTACCAAGCCTTGTGGCTGCAAACAGACACTTGTCTTTTTTTGTATTGTCCAAACTAGCTTGATTACAGGGTTTTTGGTTGTGTTATTCTATCCACTTCCAATCCAAAGGATTTTTGTAAACAAATGAAAACAAGTTGGAGTGGAAAAGCTCTTCTCTTCTCCTCTGTTGTATCACATCAGTGTGATTTCTGAGAAATGGATCAGGAGCTGGCTGACATTTTTTTTGTCTGAAGAGAAAGACATAATTTCTTTAAATGAATCTCAAAGTCTTGTTAAGTTATTACTCAAGTTTGTCACAACACAGGCCTTGTTTTGATAGTTTTGTCAGTTATTTTATACATACATTTCGTTTCGGTTCTCGCCAAAGGGATTTGTAAGCTAAAGAGTCAGTTGGTTAAGTGAAGTGTTTTTCTGATAATCTGATCAATCACATCACATCATCATCATTTATCTGGTCTGAAATATGTTTTAGCACATTTGTGATGATTATGGAGCCATTAACTTAGTGAGAATATAATCAGTTGTCATATTCTTGTATACAATAAACATTCAGATTCCTTCACTTTGCCAGCACTTGAATGCATCATTAATAGATGTGTGTGTTTGACAGCGCTGAAGTTTGATAAACTGTGTTTTTATATCATTGTGATTTATCCTGTTTTTCTTTTTGAGGTTTACTCTTTTCATAAAAGACTGCGAACATAAAAGAAACGCTGGATTTGGAGCTTTAAAGTGAGCTTACAAGAGACCGAACGCAGAGTTCTACATATTGTGCTGTCTTCTTCTTCTTCTTCTTCTTCATACCCTTTGGGGATCTTTTGAATCAAACTTTATTATAAAAAATTCACACAAACAGAACAACATTACCTTTTTTGTATTTCTCGCTTGTTTTTCTTTGATTTTGACATTGAAAACTCCTGAATAGGATAGTGTTTTTTTTCTTTTTTACTTTTTGTGTTCGGTTTCATTTAATTAAAAGGTTATTAAAATTAACGATGTAGAAAAAAAACACTTAACGAAGATGGGGAAAAACAGACAAACCTTCCCAGGAGTCTGGAATCTGTGCACTCGGTCCTTGATGTCCGATGGGAAGCTGACTATTACTGGACATTAATAGTCAGTCAGGCTTGGCCTCGGAGAAGAAAACGCCTGCCAGATTGCAATCCCTCACCTTGATGCACAAATGGCCCCGTGCGCCGGACTGAACCCCCCCCACCATCCTCCAACCACACACCGGAAATGAGCGATGAGTCTCCAGTTAAGATCGGCGGGAGGCCTGGGATTGAACAGAACTGCATTTTGTCACGCTAATACCGGAGGGGACATTTGAAACAGGACGACACCTCATGAATATCAAATGGCACCCTGCTTTTTAACGTGACACACTTCACACTTCCTGGAATTAATTACCGACGGATAATGTGGCAGCAACGTGGTCGACCACCGCTCCCGACTTTCCAAGGTGTTTTTTGAAAAAAAAAAACAAAAAAAACTTTTATTTGATGCTGGTGAAGTTGGACAAAAGGGAAGAAAATGTGCCGGATTTTCAGAGTTAACAAGCACCTCAAACGGATCCACAGCGTGATGATCAAATGGGACAAAAATAGCAAATGTGTCATCACAGTAATCACTTTTGGACTTTAAAAACTTCTTCCTCTCGCAGTTTATTGTTTCTTAAGATCAAACGCGTGGAGTTTCGCGTGTCACGCCTTCTGCTACGGCGCTGAACTTTGCTCTGGCACAGACATGAGTTGATTATCTTCTAGAATGGATGAAGTTACACTTCCAACATTTTTGGCTGAAAAGCATCTCTGCACTCCATTCCTCAATTCTGCCGTCCATGCCTGTGTATTAGCCAACTTCATTAATATAAAAGGCATTAGAGAAGAGCAGGAGAGAGTCACACCCTGGCCACTTCATCACAGCATGGGGAGAGGAAGAGGGAGGGTGTGTGTGTTTGTGGGGAGGGTGGCGGCTTGTGTAAGTAACTGCATGTGTGCGTGTGTTTGTGTGTGTTTGTGTGTGTCTATGTACGGTGTACCAGCCTGCTTCAAAGGCAGCCTCTTGGACAAGATCAGTGCTGTGACCCTGTTCCAAGCCTATCAACAGGCTGTAGGCTGGCAGGTTTCTGGAGTGGAGACAAGCCTTTAATTTGGGACAGATGAGAGAGAGACACGCAGAAAGAGGGAGAGAGAGAGAGAGGGAGAGGGAGAGAGAGGAGAAAAGAGACGGGGAGAGACATAAGAATGGGTGGTTTCAGAGGACCTGCAGAGAGAGGCAGGGGTCCAGCTTATGAAGGGACGCCAGGTACCGAAACACACTTCTGCTAGCATGTAAACATGTATGCATGCTCACCAACATACAAACACATACAAAAATGGTAAGATAGAGAATTTTAAAATGAATTTGAAGGGGATATAATGTGATTTTAGAGCTTTGTGATTTTGTAGAAGTCTCACCAGCATTGATAGAATTAGAAAAACTTGCTTTTTGACTCGTTAGCCAACTTTCAGAGACTAAAGACTTGACTTGGACTCGGTTCAACAGACAGAAAACAGCTCCGCTTTTATGAGGAAAGTGACTGTGGGTCCAAACGTACACATAAGCAAAAGTGTTTTTTGGTGGCAGAGTTTGTTTTTTTTTTAAAGCTTTGCAGGCCTCCCAAAGAGAAAGCTGCTGTTGTGAGGGAGGAAGAGATGCCCGGTGGAGAGGATGGTGTGATACGTAAAGATGAGGGGAAGAAAGAAGAGAACTGAGATGAGAAATAAAAAAGGATGACAAGAACAAAGAGGGATTTTGAAACAGTTGAAGTAAAGAGGAGGAGGGAAGGCAAGTCTTTGCAAAAGAGTGCTTTGTATCTGTGTGTGTGCGTGCATGCGTGTGTGAGTGTGTGAGATATGACAAAACAAAAATAGAGATTAATGGAGAAGCAACAAGCCTCTTCTATCTCAGCCTTCTTGATGCACAGGAGAGTGTGTGTGTGTGTGTTTTTGTGTGCATGTGTGGATACGTGTACATTTGTGTGTACACATATAATGAGCAATAACCAACACCAACTCGAACACTATCTATATTAAGAAGGGGAAGTGAAAAGCAATCACACACACACACCCACACATACACAACAACACTATCAATTTATTTGCTGTGACAGATAAGAGAGAGAGAGAGAGAGAGACTGACAGACTGTCATATATTAAAATATTATTTGTACTCAAAAGTGTAAACAGTGTTATAAATAATGATGTCATGTAAAATATTAATGTTGATGTGATTTTTTTTCTGAGTCCCCGCTTCAGATTCTGCTCATGTTTACCTGATCTGTTTACATTTTTGCTTCGGCTACAAGGACGAGTGTGTGATGTCAGGAAGTTTCACAGAGTACATATTTACAAATGTGTGTGTGCGTGTGTGTGTGTGTGTGAAACTGTGCACACAATGCTCACAAACCACACATGTCGCTGTCTTTTCCCAGAGTGAGAACATTCACATCGAACATGTCTGCACATGAAGTAAAGAGCTTAAATTGGGAGCTTATTAGCCTAGCTTAGCATAAAGACAGATGGCAGAGGAAACACAGCTAGCCGGCCTCTCTAATGTGAAAACTTGCCTCTAAAGCTCACAAATAAAAACAAATCTTGGCTGTAGTATTTGTTGGTTAACCATAATGCTGGGTGGATGGATGTGAGATGAATTTTTCAAAAATCACTGAAATCTCACATTGTTTATGCTTAAATATTTGCAGTGCATGCAAATGCAGCTCCATGGTTTGTCATTTAATCAATCAAAGTATATACTGATATATATTTGCATGCACTGAAAGCATATGGTGACCATAGATTAATCATTTATGTCTTATTTCAAGCAAAAACGTCAAACATTTGTTGGTTTTTGCTGCTTAAAATTGAAGATTTGGTGCTTTTCTTCATCATTCATGATTGTTAATGTTGAATAAAAAAAAGCTCTTAAAAACTACAACTTTGAGCTCTTAGATTTGTTGATTAATTTTAACAATATTTTGGTATTTTGACCGATTAATAATTGATAACTGTGAAAAATGATCTGCAGATTAATCAATAATGATGCTAAATAATTATTTGGGTCCCTAAATGCAAACCAGACTAAATGAGACTACAGTGATAAGGGGGTCATTGTAAAAACTTATTGAAAAAATCCAGGAATAATCACATGTTGTACTGTGCAAAATTAATCTCCCACTAAAAACAGACTGTGCAATCAGATCTTACAGATTGATAAAATATTTACTGAACGATGGAGGAACCTTGGTTGGTTGTTTTTACAGCCTTTTTTTACTTGCAGACTGGATTCCTTCTCATGTCTGCTGGGAATAAAACTCTGTATGGGGAGCGTGCACCTTCTGAATACTGTAATTGGATGATGATAAATCAGGGGTTTCACTCTACCAAAGGCTGTTTTGGCTGCTTGACTTCTTCATAATAGAGTCATTTTTCAAAAAGACCGAGGAACAAGGATACGTCTATTTAGAAAGGACCAGAGGCATTAACAGTAAACAAATGTGATGAGGTGTCTCGGTCTGCAGCACTTCAGCATCTGCGCCTCTGTTTGAACAGTTTCCACAGAATATTTGACTGCATCCATGTAAAAAAACTGCATCTGCTGTGTTCATATAATGTTCTGTTTTAAGTCGCCACATCCTGCTGCTGTTGTTTCACATTAAAAGTGATTAAACAGAGCTTTTATTGGGAAATAATTGTAATAAATGGCGGTGAATTTGCAACTGAGGTTTGTGCTGAGGTTGGCTGTTGTTCACCGTAACTTTGAAGAATGTTAAACAGGGGATCTGCCTCATTGAGCTGCTGGATGAGGAGCTTCAGGCGGTCGGCTCTCGCTGTGGTTTGTAAGAACAAGCAAACCTCCAACACACCATCAAAGCAGAATATCGTCTTTCATTGTACTCTGCCTTCCTGTGGACGTGAAACCACTCACGATGTGGACACATGAAACACCTACAGGCAGGTTTTCACTGCACGGCACAAATGTCAGAACCCTCTTATGGACCAAATGCCCGTATATACGTTGTCAAAGTGATGCACTGCAATGCTAAAAGTATAAATACTGACATTATTTGTCTTCTCGTTCTTGCAAAGTATTGTGCATTATGAGGTAAATAGAACTGATGAACCACAAGTGCAGCTTTTGTTCTATTTTACTGTGAACAAATTTCCTTCTTGCTCTTAATTTCCAACCAGTTGTGGAGATGAATGTTCACACACGCACAGTATCTGCTCCTGAAGTGTGGTTCAGCTGCAATTCTGGCAAATTTAAACCTCTCCAACAATGAAGAAGTCACAGCTCATTTTCTGCTTCGGAAGAATAACTGAAAGAAAAGAAAACAGCGTTCGGTTTCCGAGTGACAACAGCAGCACTCGTGCAATCTGGAAACCCTTGTGTCGTTGTTCTGACTCCACATTGACCCGTAAACGTGTGAGAGGCGGCTCTTTCCTTTGTCTAAAAGCAGATGTGCTGAATTAGCGCAGCCCTCAGTGAACTGGAATGAAGCCGCTGATGAGGTTAATGGTTTAATGAACTTTGGGACATCGATGAGTTAATAAGCTTTGGCCCTGGGCTAAGATTTACATGATGCCCTGAAAATGTGCCCAGTGTGGCTCACAGTCATGTGACACTGACCACCATCTCCATCACTAATAATAAGTTGATGATTTAAGATGTTTCAGGAGGTTCAGCTTGACATTTGCACCGGAAATTACAACTATATGCACACAATTTTTGTGCCAAAATGTTAAACACTGCCACTAAAACCACAAAAGGTTTCTCTTTTCACCCTCAACATCACTTCTGCTTTTCAGACTCGACACTGAACTCTTCTCATATCTGTGTCAGATGTGTTCTTGCCATCCCTCAATGCAAAACTTGCATCAGAATAGAAATCCAGCAAGGTTTCCTTCTAAGTGGATAACGATGTCATTATTTCATGTTTATCAATAAACTGGGGGCTTATTGACATACATTTTTTAAACCATAAGCTGCACGGCAGTTCACGTCTGCGGTGCACTGGTGGCAAAACAAAGCAGTGACACGAATCAAATGTCAGTCAAGCCGGCGAGTAACGCTGATGCAACCGCTGACAATCGAGGCTCAGTGAAGCTTCTCATTTGGAAAGTTGAAGTTATCTGACTAACAAACTGAAACTGGAAGTCAAAACTGCCCACTGAACTCTAAAAGCCAGTTCTTAAACAACTTAATTCCAACACAAATCCGATTTTGAGATGCACTGATCTATTTTTAGCTTAGCAAAGGGTTAAATGTTTTGTGTAGTTTGAAAGAAGTGTCTGGAAGTGACTGATCCACAAATAATTATCACCCAATTCTGCAGGAACCCTAAACTCTCCTGAGCCTTTTAGCTCTTTGTTTTGGTGTTTTTTGGCAAAACACTCTCCTCTTATCAGCTTTAACAGACAGCAGTTTTCCTTTAAAAACACTTTTCTGACTGCCCGACACCAGACAATAACAAAAGTTAGCAACTAGTTGGTGAGCATAGTGAAGTATTTAATAGCTAGTTTATTTCCTGGAGGCAAAGCACAGCTAAATACAGAGTCAAACTGGACTCATGTTCACCAAATGGACAGAAAAATGGTGGAAATAATGTTAATTTTTCACAATGTGTGATGGATGATGAGCAGGTCAGCAACAGTTTCCTATAAAAACTCTATAATGTGATAATATGTTTCTTCTGTTTTTACTTTTTTTTTTAAACTTTATCAGCGCAAAAGTTTCCAAAAACCCACCTTCTCTGTGGGCTCAAAAAAAGTGAAAAGCTATTCGACACTGAGTCTGAAAATCTTTCTTGTGTTTGTACCCAGTGAGCAGCTTTCATTGGTATGAATGAGGCACCATCTTGGTACATTGTGTTATTATCTGTGGAGAGAAGAGGGACCAACAGCGAAAAAATAAGAAACATATCTCCTGGTTATGTGTGCTGTTTACTTCTTGTTATATTTTTGCTATAAAACTATTAAAAGCACAATGTGTGACATAAAACCACACTAATGACTGTAATATTACAGCAATACATCACTTTTGCTAACATTAGCCTCCATAAGCTACTGACCAAGTCAGGCCGTTGAAGCAAAACCTTAAAGCATATTACACTGAACAAAGGTGTTTTCTACTGCTTATGAGGTTTGTTTTCCATTTATAAGACTTACATTGGGACACTCTTTCTTGCAAATGTTACTTTTCCAACTTTCCAAAAAAAAGAAAACACCGGAAGAAGCAACAATTTCAGGAGCTTACCTGAGCAAGTCATGCTTGAGTCACTCGCACTGATCAAAACACAACCTGTTTAACTCCTTCTGAGAGCTATTCTGTGTCGAAAATGAGTAAAATCCTTACATAATCCCCCTCTACAGAGTGGAAACAAATTGGGATTTCTACAAGACTGGGAATGGAAAAGAAGGGGAGGACGGGAAGGACAAGAGAAGACAGAGAGTGAGAGAGAGAAGCTGCCTGCCACTCATCATCCAAGGGCCAGCGAGCATGGTTGAAGTCTGCAAGGCACAGGTCACCTGATCCATGTTTAATGTCTGTGTGTGTGTGTGTGTGTGAAAGTGTGTGTGTGTGTGGATGAGTGTGTATGTGTGTAACTTGTGTGTCACTCCCTCCATTGTGGCTCATCTCTGGGCATCACTGCAGGGGCCGAGGATGTGTCACATCAACCACAGGCCAGTGAGCAAGACTGGGGAATTGGGCTCTCTAACTGTGTGTGATTGTGTGTCACTCTGAGTGTGTGTGTGTGCGAGTGTGTCTGTGGAGGCTGTGTTTCCACACATCTGTAGGGGGGGGGCAGAGGTGTGTTTTCACAAGATTGAAGATTGAAGGTCCAAGGGTGAAGACTCAGGTTGGTATTTGCACACAGCAGGCTTTTCAAAATAAAAGACGTAGAAAATTAGACATTTTCTCTACACTGTGATTGATCTGTGTGTGTGTATTCAGTGTGAAACATAACATGTGATATAGTGTGTGGGGGGGAAGCTAACTGTGACAGACAGCAACCAATCAACTCCCCCACATTGACCCATCAAGTTTACTTTTCTCATCAAGTATTCAAATGTGTGACGAAGCACAGGAGGTTCACAAGGAGAATAATGCTAAAGATAAAAAACAGGAAACTTTTTCTCCCTTGTGATAAACATAATTGTCTTCCATACTCTTTTACATATTCTACTCTCATACAAGGTTGTTTTTTAAATTGTAGTTTTCTTTTTTTTGATGACTATTTTAAGACAAAACCAACTTATTTTTGTTTGATTTGTTGAATTTTCAAATCAGTGATTTATAAGCATTTGCCTTGTGCATCAAATTTGTAAAATAGAAAGCTGAATTTTTATAAATATATAAAGACGATGTCCTAAATATCTTATCCATGTTTTTTAAAAGAAAAGAAAAGTTTTTAAAACTAACTTTCATCCATCA
This sequence comes from Acanthurus lineatus, assembly GCA_029814665.1. Classification (NCBI taxonomy): domain Eukaryota; kingdom Metazoa; phylum Chordata; class Actinopteri; order Acanthuriformes; family Acanthuridae; genus Acanthurus; species Acanthurus lineatus. The sequence goes on along the minus strand of JAPZDV010000006.1, from coordinate 23,197,640 downwards.
GCAGGTTGAACCTTCAGTCTTCTCCCAGGAGAAGAGAGATTCATTTAGACAGAGATGAGGTTTGTCTGAAAATAAAAGCAAGCACCCTCCAACCAATCAAACTCGAATATTCTCCAGTGTTTTAAACAAAAGGTCATTTTATCTCTGGTTTAACTGGAGACAAGTCTGCACTTATTGATCACTGACGAAAATTATTATCTTTTTGAAAAACGAAATGACTGAACTTCGTGATTTAAACTGCATAAAAATACATAATAGAGTATTTTGATCAATTCCAATCAGTCGTAAAACATCAGCATTGTTGTGAAAATCATCCGTGTTGTTGAGCTGCAGCGGGTCATGCAGAGGTTTTCTGCTTTTACAAGCGAAGCTCAGTGTGTCCTGTAAACTAAAGAACAACTCTGTTCGAATTATGAGCAGGCATAAAGCTCATAATTGCTCCGAGCAGAATACATTTTCAATTATTTATTCAGTTCTGCAGCAGATCCAATCTAATCCTGGCTAATCTTTGCTAAAGCCATGTCAGCAGCATGTCGAATGTGGGGAGATCTGTGTGTGTGTGTGCGCGTCTGTGTGTGTGTGTGTGTGTGTGGTGTGAAGAAATGAATGTAGACTAAATCAGTTGCATGTCCAACTTTTGTGTGTGTGTGTGTCTGTGCATTTGTGTATATCTGCAAATGTGTACGTCCTCAAGGAACACAGGCTTTCTGCCCACACATAGATGGATGTATGTACGTCTGCAGTCTACACACCTCTAAAGGAGGCCCCATAAATAATAAATGACTGTCCATGCAGAGGCGATGTGGCAGCGTCAGAGAGAAAAATAGAGCAGCCTTGTTAATACACCTCCACCCAGCTAACCAGCCTGCTCAGGGGACAGATAATGGCTGGCTGTGCCAACGGCCAACGTTGCTGCATTATGATGAAGCCCAGCGCTGCAATCACATACTACAGCATGTGAGAGAGCAACGGCTTTATAAGTATCTGTTATGTGGTAGATAGGTTGAATAATAACAAAGGTGGGCAGGGAGGCGTCATTCACGAGCACGACTAGCATTTTATTCCCTTTTTTTTTTTTTTTTTTAATTTACAAGAGGATGTGTGGCAGATTGGGGACCCAAAGCCATCTTATGTAATGAGACCAATTTGTACTAAATGTTTATTGGATCCGCAAGTAGTATCCTGTGTTAATTTCCCATTCAATAGAGCGAGTGAAAATCACACTGGCAAAGGACGAGGAATTTGAATGAAGGTGTGCACAGAAACTCGATTCAATAGACTCCAGCTGCTGAAATAATACAAGACAGAGGCCCTATAATTAATATGCCATCAAGGACGTGTTTAACCTTCAACACACGCGCGGGGAATATACTAACCAACCTGCTCCACGCGGGGAAATATAAGGCTATTTAACGTTCATGTACTTTTTTGGTCCTTGTTTTATCGCATGTTCAGCAGGTTTTCTGAAAGCAGACGGGCTGATAGTTGGGAGAGCATCAACACAGGAAATAGCATTACTGCACTGTGATGGGAAATATTACCTCTATAATCTTTGTTCACGGCTCTGGGAAGGTACAGGAGTAAAAGCAGAAAGGTAAAAAAAAACCCTGCTATCATCTGACAGAAATATCTTCTGAAGTTACCGTTAGAAACACGTGGCTGTAAACGCATCTGCTGAAGAAATAAATGCTACTCTGGCTCTCAATTGAGCACGATTTGATTTTCAAAAACGTCAGGTTTTGCAAAAAACTGGTGTCCAACCATAACAAAATGCTCAAAATAAGGGAGGCTGCACTTTGTATATAGCGTATACTCCGTTTTCAGAGGGTCACTGTAACAACCGTCTGACACACTGGCGTCTACGTCATCCATCACACCCTGATAACTGACACCTCATCAGGCATTATCTCCTACAGACAAATTGACGGGTGCTCAATTCACCTCAGCTGCTTGTACAAGTGTTCGTTCTCTGGTGTCCTTACAGGCCTCCACCTCCACCAGCAGGACCAAGACAGAAAGATGAAGGAACAATGATATCGAGGCTGTACATAACCACGATGTACCCGATGCCTGATTTGATGTGATGGGTTACCATAGTGACATGTAACATGGATCCAAAGAGGATAATGAATTTGCTAAAAATGGCCATGATATATCTGAGTTACTTATACTCCATAAAATATTTCACTGTGTCACATCCAAGAATATTCACATAAAAATTAGATCAAAAATTTAAAAAAAATATATATTACTAAACACTTCAAACGCAGCTCGTGAGGCCGTCGCTATGTTCAGATGTTTGTCACTCGGAAGCTGCTCACTAGTCAACTCAGGTTTTTGTTAATAAGGTTTGCATTATCATATCATTAGTAAGAAATTCCACCACCCAAACATCTCCGAGCAGACGAGTGTGTTTTACAAGGCTCCCTCGCTGCAGCTGCGACTGCTCATGACTGACGCCGAAAAGCCGAACTGACACTGAATTCCACATGAATATCACTTCTGCACAAAAATCCTACATTCCCCAAGTGTGGAGCAAGCTGTCAGAGGCAACCCTACTAGTAAAAAAAAAAAAAAAAATCCTCCAGAGTTCAAAGATTGTAATAAGTAGGCTTTCAAACACAGAAACAAGTCTGTGAAGCGACAGGGAGAAAAAAAAAAAAGAAAAAAAAAAGGGAAGTGAAACCCAGTGACGCGCATCATTTGGCGAGATGACAGCTCCTTAGTAAAGGGAATTGGCACCGCTGTTTTAGCGGGTTCCCCGCCGAATGTTATTGCCTCTGCTTCATCTCAGTCGTTGTTGTTCTCAGTCACTTTGAGCAAAGTAATTGTCAAAGCTGAGCACCTTTCAGCCCCTGCAGAGAAGGTTGCACCGCCTTGTCAGTAAACAGCAGTGTACTTTGAATAGCTAATGTCCCCCTGCTCAATATAAAGAGAGCGGCGCTGATGGTGGGTGGCAGCAATAAGTAAAAACAATGCAGGTCCAAATGCAGGAGAAACTGCTTGTTTCGGTTTGAACTGTGTCAGCAGCTCTCCACATGTAACTCTGCAGATTTGGACTGTTTTTTTTAGATTTTAATTCAGCAGGATTTTAATGTTTGTGAACGCTGGTTCATCCAACCTGCTCTCATGTACTGGGATTGGCAAGCAAAAAAATACAAAAAAAACAAAAAAGGATGTTGGATTTCTTGCAGACTTACCGTCTCACAGGGAAAAAGCGAAACTGTGAGAAGCATTTCGGGGGCCTTGTGATCTCATCTTAAACTAATGCTCTGCAGAGCAAAGCTCATACGAGGTCGGCGCACCGCCTGTGCATCGATGCTTCAGACTTCTACATAAAAAAAAAGAGCTTCTTTATAGAAACTATGAAAGCAATTCATCCTCATAAAAAACGGAATTGATACTGTTTTGAAGCGAGGGCCAAGAGCGTTAGCTTGTTGAAAGGAGCTCCATGTTTCTTAGTTTTTTTTTTGTTTGTTTACAGCTCGGAAAATGTTCACAGATATTCAGAATCTAGTAAACAATGAGGCGATTTTTAGGCAATAAGCAGGTCAGCAGGACAGCTTCGTAATGCCTTAACATGTCGGACGATTTCAGAATTATGTGACTGGCTGGCTGTGTGCCACTAGACATCTGTGCTGCTGTGAATAAAACAATGTACCCTGCATAAAAAAAGCAAAAAAAAAAAGCAAGTACAGCTGATGGTGTGTGGTGGCAAATATTGGCCCCACTGGTTCTAATACTCATGTAGTCCTGCTTTTCATTTTGTGGCTCATTTGCTGGCATATTGCAGCTCTGCAAAAAATCAAGATCACACCGACTAATCCAGCTCAGGAAGCGGGACGGCAGTCCAGTTCCCGTTCAACGCAAGAGCGGCCGAGCCGACCTGTGAATACATGCAGCTATTGTCAACCTATAAATCAACATGACAAACATAATAGATTCAGGTAAAAGAGACAATCTAGCATCCCTCCCTGAAATATGAGCATGGCTCTATACACGACACACACACACACACACACACACGCATGCATTCACAAACACAAAACTGCTGACATAGACAGAAACACCAGAGTCTCATATTTTCTCGTGTGCATTGAAGGCATTGTGACGAATGTTCGCAATTAATGGCTGGAGGTGCTGATCCTGACATGTGCTGCTGGAGGTCTGGCCAAAACTGAAAAAAAAAAAAAAAAAGAAAAAAAAAAAGATGAAGTCCTTGACCTTCTGCTGTCATTTTGGAAAGCTGGAGCAGGAACGAGCAGCATGTGAGTCTCTAACAGAGGACCGGTCACTGCCAAGTCATATTTTTGTGTTTATCCGCGGCTCAACAGGAAGATTTGAGCAGCTTGGAGTTGAGATCATCAGTCAAAGACACACACGTCCCCCCCTCCCCGTTATACGCCGACGTACCTCTGCCATAGTTCTTAAAGGGAGAAATTGATTCGTTTTCTTTATGTGATGCAAATACGACAAGCTTGTTCTGCTTGCTTATCAGCACACATGTACCGAGCCGCTGCACTCCAAAGTCAATTATTCAAATCGGCTAAAAAAAAAAAAAAAAAAGAGAAAAAAAGTGAAGACCCCGGCCTCTTTTGATTTATCCTGGTATCAGAGCCCTCCATGGGTCATTTATCAGCTAAATGGCTTTTTGAATCCATACTCTAAAGTTCATTACAGCGATTAAAGATTTATTCAGTCATAGTTATAGATAATTCATCTGAGGCCTATTAAAATGCCTTTTTGTCGCTGCACCATGTGGTCGTTTTTTAAAGGGAATGCTAGATGCAAACCGAGCGTCAGATACGAAGCTGCCTGGCTATTTTTCAATCCCCCTCTGATGGACAAAGGTTCAAAAACACAGCGGGGACTCCCAATTTGACACATGGGTCTCATTGAAGATGAAAAGGCTCAGCGTTTCTTGAACTTTTTCAGCCCCGGACTCTTCTTGAGTGTCTCGAGTGTCTCAGCCCCCCCCTTTTCTTTTCTTTCTTTTTTTTTTTAAAAGTGGGAGCTCTTCATCAGCGGCGCTTTTAATGTTAGCAGGTGTGTCACACAGATACACGTGATTCCACGTTAAGCCTGTTACACATGCAAGGATGATACCACGCAGGTGTTTCAAAATAAAAGTACAGCTTTGGGACGCGCTTCAGGTGACATGACAGCAGTCACTCGACAGCACTGCTGCACACACACACACACACACACACACAGACACACACACACAAGCGAAGACTACATGAGCACAATGATGTAACCATCAGCAACACTCAAGACTAAGAAAATGGCGATTATGCTGTTAAAATAATTCAATAACATGAAATACCTTCTGATGAAAGAAAAACATGCACATGAGCCATAAAAGCAATCAGATGACACTTCGGACAAAGACATGTAACAACTCTTGCTTTTGTGTTTTTCTCATCTCGTGTACTCGTTTCTGCATTTGTCTCTGTGCAAAAGAAAAGCATTTTTATCTTATTATTTTTAAAACTAATACTCAAATTGTTTGAATAAGTGCTGCACTTTCACATCGTTCTTCAGTCAGCTGTTGTTGTAAATAAATCTAAAAACCTTCAAACAGTCGCTGGCTGCTGAACAGCAACATTTCTACATGCGAACAGCTTTCAAATCCACATGCATCTTCTCACCACGTCCATAATTTGCCTGTTGTTTATACCAGACTGCGATTTTTCTGATTGGCTCACAGGAGTCAATTTAAACTACATTGTGTACAAGGTCACTGCAAACATAGCTGAGCAATTTAGCCTCCGTTCAGCACAAAGCAGTTCAACGCAGTTTCACAGTTCTCTTGCACACAAGATGCCACTCGGTTATCTCAGATTGTTTGTAGTGTTTGTATGCAGCAGGTATTCATATATATACAGAAGTACTTCTATGGCAGCTTAGAAATGCTAAACAATAACCCTGATCCTTCACACAGAGGTGAACCTCACACGTCCTTGCTTGTGAATGACTGAATCTTTCACTTTCCCACCCAAATAATGTTACTATCATCTGAGCCTGTTCACCTGTGGAAGGTTCAGTACAGGTGTTTTTAGAGCGATTTTCCTCTGGATTCTTTTGTCTGTCTAACTCAACCTGATTTAATCTTGTTTCTGGCATCAGACTCACAATAAGTGTATATTTACATAAATCAATGAAGTTAAAAGAGTAAAAAATTTAATTTATATTGTCTTTAGGCTGATTTTAATTGTCTGCTTGTCAAAAAGGAAAAGCAATATATTTTATTTCAGTGTCCTAATTTTTCTAGAATATTTAATAATATAATCTAATAGTTCCTTAGATATTTAAAAACGACATTCCCTAGTTACCAATTAGATTACACTGATATTGCGATCTAATATGACATTTGCTATCCATACTTCTTATTCCTAATACATGATATTTGGTGACTAAACTCAAGTTAGTAAGTTTTGAGAGTCTGTAAGAGAACTTGCTCATAAAGAAAGAAAAGAAGGAAATAATATAACATTCATTTTAAAATGCTTCATGCTTATTGTACTCAACTATGGAAACAAAACGAGCAGAAAAACAACTTGTCTTTAAAGTAAAGCAAGACTTTAACAATGTTTTTTCTTATGGGGTTATAGAGTTCACAGTGTAGCTTGTGTATTTATGGACCAAGCATGTTTCTGCTCTGTTGAGGATCCTGAGTTTTTTTTTTTCCTCCACCCAATTATACCAGTAAGAGAATCTCAGAGTGATGTGATGGCAAATTATGCTTATTATTACAGCTGAAGGTTGTTTATTCGTCCGTGTGCTCTGCTCTCATCTCTGCTTCCACCGTAACTGCAGTTTTCATTCATGTGCAAGCAAAAACAAGCTTTCTCCACATCACACAGCTCATCCACCCCCAACTCCATCCATTCAACCATGGACCTGATTAGCTGATACACAAACAGTTTACAATTTTTGCCTCAAAAGCATCATTTCGCTCTTAATCTGCCTGTTTCCTTTGTTTCCTCACCACGACTCCAGTCTCACACAGTTCATTGTCTCTGGTCGACACCACAGTGGAAACATTTGCTTTGGTACACTGGTTCTTTTGGCACCTTTACCTTTAATCCCCTCATACCAATAAAAGCATGTGTTTGGAGTTGTTTCCTGTTGCTGAAGCGATTACATTCTCCCTTCTAATAAACCCAGCCACAGTTTGCTCAGAGGAGAGCTGAGGTCCTGGTGCCCTGCAGTCTCTGTGTGGTTATTGGTTTCAAATAGCATTGCCTCTATTTTGCCCAGATGAAATGAAATAAAGGAATAAACCTTTCAGAGTTCAAATAAGACTCTCCAAATACGCCTGGCTATAAAATCACCCTAAGACAAGCGGTGGCCTTCTTCCACTCTGCTTCCCAAAGTCCTCTGACAAGACCAGGACTACTGGTCCTCCAGCCACCAGGGGGAAAATAATAAGCCTTCATTTCCATTCCTTCCAGGCTTCACGCTGTGCTTGGTCTGCTGCTGCAGAGGAAGGCCAGACTGCGAGGAGGAGGAGGAGGAGGAGGAGAAGGAGGAATAAGAAGGGAAAAAATGAGGCTGATGGTGGAGGAGACAGAGATCGGTAGTTAGGGGAAGGAAACATCTCTAAATGAGGTTTATAATCCACTACTTTGTTGAAGAAAAAACCTCCACAAGTCATCCGTAGTGCCACATATCCACATGACTGCTGCTTCCTTTGTATGTCAGTGAGTGTGCAGAGTTTATCCCATCAGGGGCTAAGAAAAAGTTATCTTTGATATCTGACCTTTGGGGATGTTAATGTCAGCCTGAGCTGAGGTCTGAGGGAATATCTGCACTGACCACGCTCACAGCATGCAAGCTTCTCCACCTCTGAACATCTCCAAGACCTTTACTAAGCTTTAATTTTTCAATGGGACAAGACAGATTTATGGAGTGGATAAAAGCTAACGTGTGTGTGTGTGTGTTTGTGTGTGCTTTGGCTGCAAAGGAAAGGAAAGGACAAGGGCCGTGGGAGTATTTAGAGATAAACAGGACATGGGTAAATAATCAAGCCAATATTCTGATTAAATCTCATTTGTCAGAATCCAGTTTTTTTTTATTAAAGATAAACTACCTGATTTTATTATTGAGTCAATTAGCGCGCTCTGATTCCATCTCTGTAATTTCTAAACACTGGCTGAGAGCTGAGAGGAAATTTATGGATTTCAGTGTGCTATCAAGTGTTCAAAAATCAACAAGTGTTCCTTTTAAAGTTAAAGATTTCCTTGTGCAATGCTACAGAAAGCACTAAGCAACTATAATATGCTAGGAGCAGCTAAGAAAAATACTGTAAATACAATAAATTACAAAAAAAATGCAATAAGTGGATTTGCAGGAAGCTAGTTGCCACATTTTTTGTCTGCACTCCACATACTTGTAAGCCTTTCTGTGTGATCATTCATTGCACTGTATGGATTTATTACATATTAAATATTAAAACAATCTGAATCAATATTTTTTAAGCTTAAATGTGAAAAACTATGCAAGCAGCAAACCAAACCCTCCATTATTTTTCCATCAAATAAAGCACATATTTACACAGTATTCCCATTTTTCTGTACAAGCAGTTGTTGTTAAACAACATTCCGCTGCTCGTGTGCAAAAACTCTGGAGATTTTTCCATTCTGATGGGACATGCATCGAAGTTTGCATCCCTGCTTGGAAAAGGCTTATCTGACTCTTGCAAAGTCTCAGTTCTGCTCAAGACTCACTGACCCAAACCTGGAAAAACCAGCTGCCAGTAGCATCATGATCACTACCATCTGACATCACACACCTCGCCAAGGAAAAGCAGTTCCAGCCATTGCATTAGAGATCACTGTGATGTATGAGTTCAATAATTTAGTCTGGCCTTCGCAGGATGTTATAAAAATTAAAATGGCCCTCGGTAGGAAAAAAAAAATCCCCCCACTTCTCATATAAATTGCATGTTTTGTGGACAAACATCCTCGGTCTGTTGCTACTGACCAATGATCCTGTTTTATTATCTTTAAAACAGTCATAAAAGCTATTTTGCCCATCAGTGTTGTATCTAACCCGAATGCACCAAAGGGCTAAAAAAAAAACAAAACACTGGAGCTATGGACGCTTATGCATTGTGTGCATGTGCATCTCTGTGTGTGCACATGGTGGGGGGGCGGGGGGGGTGGGGGACGAGGTGGTGGTGGGGTCCATCTGAGCGTGCACACGCGAGTGTCCATATGTGCCTTGTTTGTGTGCCATTCTCCATTAAACTGCAATTGCCCAGCAGGCATGATTTTCCACTCTGCCGAAACCAACAGGCGAGCCAGCACCTCACCAACATGAGTCATCAGCCGTCATTACGCCTTTAAAGAACTTCATTACTCTGCTGATGACACGTGGATTTTTGCTTCTGCAGACAAAATATTTCGCAGCGGGGGGGGGGGGCCCTCACACACACACATATAATTACACACAAAACATACCGATGTGTCAAATTGAAAGTGTCACAGCAGAGCTGCTGCATCCCCCCATGTGGCTACATCTAATGAAACCCAACACCTTTGGTCACCCACCTCCGTCCATTTTTATCTCTGTTTTTTTTTCCCCTTCGCCTTCTCTGCCTGTACAGGAGTGAGAGTGTGTGTGTGTGTGAGAGAGAGAGAGGGAGAGAAAGCGCTGAACACTGCTAGTAATTAGTGGTCTTGATAATGGGGCAAGGCCAAGGAAGGTTGCCAATAATCTGGCCTAATTGCTCAGATGTATGCCAAAGCGTTCGTCTAGGACAGGGTGGCAGATAATGGCTTTGGCAGGTGCTGCCAGGGATATGCCCCTGGTGACGTGAGCTTTTAATGACCACTGGAGTGTGTATGTGTGTGTGTGTATGTGTGTGTATGTGTGTGTGAGAGCATGTGCAGTGTTGCTGGAGAGCCTGGTCTTAGCTACCAGGGCTAAATAATGGAAAACACGGATCAATCCATCATTTTTTATTGTTAAGGAATTTGCATCTTCTCATGAAAGCTTCCTCAACTATTTTTTTTATTTTTGATGGCAAATGTTTGTGAGGTTCAAAAACATTTAGACTGAAAGTTTAAGGGTCAATCAGAAGCTCTGAGAGGATAAAATTTGGACTAAAACCTACAACAACAAAGTGTTGAAGGGAACAAACTATAAATTAATGATTTTCTTCTCTCTTGGATTGAAACCAGTGTCACTTTTTTGACTTTGCCTCTGGAACTGGGTCTCATGGAAAACACAGTGGTCATTAAAATCTGCAGGGTTTATCTTCTGGTTGGCATGAACATCCTTTCATGGGCCAAAGACACTGACCTGACGGTGGTTCTGTCAAAAAAATAAAAAACTGCCTTAAACGCCGTTATTGTGCTACAACACACCCAAGGTCTGATTTGTTTTCTTTTACGTTATTTTAAATACAATTACATGAGTCTTAATTTATCCCCTAATTCACGGATCATTAGTTTAATCATGTAACACTTCTGACAAGAAGCACTTAAGCTGCTAATGTCCTGCCATTTTCCTCATTAATGCACTAATTTATGTTGCAAGGTGATCCAAAATGTAATCAAGTATGTATTAAATAGGGGGACCTGTAGTGTAATCACAGATCCTATAACTGCAGAGGAAGTGAGCATATCTGTTATTTACCAATTACTTATTAATCATACAGATATGACAGCAGATTTCATTTATAAAACATGAACACAGCTTCAGTCATGTTTTTTTATACTAAACTAATGATGTGCCACTGATACCAGAATTAACATTATAAACCGAATATAAAACCACAGGACACTTAGATATTGTTACTCACTAGACTATAAACATCTGCAAAGTTTACAGCATAAGTTCCATTGGAAGTCAAATATTCCTGCTGTTGTTTTAAATGTCTTGACAATATTTTCCAGATGTTTTCATACAGTTTACTCAGTGTGTCACACTGGCAAATCAGTTATCCAAAGGTGGCTTGTGGGTCCCAGTGCAGGGAGATGTAGGTGACATTGTATATTTTTCAGTATAATATATTGGTTTAACCCGAACTCCTCACGGATAAACACTTTTGACTCGACAATGTCAAGCTGCTCATTCTCCCAACAAATAATTTGTCATTGCTCTTTGAAAAAAAAACTTGAAGGTCGGAGATTTTTCTGTCGTACACGCTGCAGAAAGCTGAACAACCCAACAACAGCGACATAAATATTAAAATATCCTCGGAAATTATGTAAGAAGCTGCTAAAAAAAGAGCTACTCCAGCAACAGATTACTTTCCACCAGCAGTCTGCGGTAATCAGTAATCAGCCCACAGTCTGCAGTAAACACTAGAAGCTCGAGAGCCCACCGCTGAATAACAAGTACCTCGGAAAAAGACAGATAAAGGTTTCCTAAATACAGTAGCCATTCAGCTCCCTGGAAGCTAACAGAGTCAACAGAGATCAAGTCAGGCCTAGACAACGAACACAATGAGCATCTGATGGAGACCAAAGCCCTCAGTCACCACTGACATTTACTTTTATCTCCATATGGTTCAAGCCAACAGCAACCAGAGCTGCCGAGGAGAGACCGCCACGAAACTGCACCGCATGGAAGCTCGTCTCTCTGGGCACGCTGCTTTTTTTCCCCCCCTCCTCTTTGATCAAAATCACAGCGAATCACAGTGAAAAGGGGGCAGTCTTTTTTTTTTTTTTTCAAACCTGATGGCAGACTCATAGAACCAAGGCAAAAAAAAAAAAAAAGGCAATGCAGAGGGACTCAGCGGGAGTTCACAGCTGACAGGAATAATCCACACGTTGTTGACTGACACTCACCTAAAGGAGAAAGAGAGAACAAGGAGAAAGAGTATTAAATAATGAATATCAGCTGCAGTATTGACAAGATGAGAATCACAAAGCAAAAAAATCATGGGAAGGTAATTACTGTGAATGTTTGAGAGGGTAAGTGAGGAACAAGCTCAGCTAGTTGGTGTGAGGAAAGGAGAAGTTCTTGCATGTTCCCACTGCTTTCTAGCTCGACTCACACTGAATGATAAGAAGGGAAGTTGCTAACAGGTAAAAAGTGCAAATGAACGCAGTGATTTTGTGTTCATATTCAAGGTTATCTGTTGCACAGTGGTCACAAATTTGCCATCAGGGCAGGAACACCTCAGCTTCTCTGCAGCCATAACTGATTATCTGACCGCTCATGTGCGTCAAACCAACAAACAACAGACACGGAAATTCATTTCCTGGGTACAACTTCATCGTAAAAAAACGACAAGATCAAAGTTGTAACTAATCCTGGTGTTCCTGCAAGCTCAGGATTTTGTTCATTCAGCTCTCATAATCAAAGCATTTTTCACAAAATGTAAGTGTTTGCCTTTCCTTTGAAAAATACATTTTAATTATCTTGTCTTTTAGATTCTAAAACACTGACAAAATCACACGGATTGCTCGGAGGAAAATATTTTTTAAAAAGGGTTTAGCATTTAAGGGTGGAGTAAATACTAAAATTCGAGGGGTAAACATACTTTTTATTAAAAAAAACCTTAAAAAGTCCTTGAAAATAATGAGTACAATGTTAACTAAACCCTTAGAAGTCTCATTATTTTAAATTCGTAGCAGCCAGTCATGAAAAAAACTAAATAAATACTAATTAGCCGCATTAAATGATGTCCTCAAAACACTTCAACATGTGACTGCTTGATCCTCATAAATCTGCTTGAGATCCAAATACCCACAAGTTAGAATTTTAGCCTGTGACATTCTCAAAGGTCACAGCATAACAACTTTAGAAAGGACAGATGGTTTTAGAGGGAATAGACATTAATAGGCAAAGTAAGGAGGACAGAGGAGACCACTGTGTTAATTAAAGAAGTTTGGACACTCAAAACACTGCATAGGTTGTGTCCCCCCCCCACTTCTGATAAACTCTGGTCATTGTTTAGGTCATGTTGCCTTCTGCTGCAGGTACAGTCAAGATGCGCACTTGGGGAACAGCTGCCTTTTCAAAAGTGTGTGTATGCAAAGTTTTTTTCAACCAAAATTATAATTGGAAATATATACATCTACATGCAGAAGGCTCCATTTAAAGTACAGATGTGTCACTGGCTTTTTTTCCTGCTTCCCCACAAGCACCTGAATGCACCAAGAAACTGCATTTTCAAAACCCTCTTTGCTCTCATCTGCACACAACTTTACACTGAATGTTGACAAAAACAGAAGAAGGCATGATGTTTAAAGTGATGGATTACCAATATCAGGCCAAGGAGGTTTTCATATTGTAATGAAATGAGGTAGAAAAAGTGCATTTATCAATCTGAAAACTAATGCTTTGCTTTGGGAAATAGTTTTCTGAAAGATGCTCCAAGTGCATCCAAACTTTAGACATTTCCAGACTAGACACTGAATACTCAAATCCTGATGAGCAGGAAGTGGTAACTTGCTCAGTCAGTATGAAACACCGGCTCCGTCTACACAGGATGTGCAACAATACTGACGACTGACTGGAAACTGAGGCAGGAGAAAAAAAAAAAAAGAAAAAGTTGCCATTTATTTGTTAGTTGGGCTGATGATTCAAGCGGGGGTTGAAGTGATTCAAATCATCCTACGGCTCCCGCAGAGAAGTTTGACAATGTACTAACAGGCTGTTTATACAGGATGAGTTTCAGCCCAGTTTTTGACTCATCTGTCTCACACAGATCTGACCTAATAGATCCTCACAGCTGCACAGGCGCTCTTCATCAGCTCCAACTGATGAAGAACAGCACACACAGGCTTAAAAGTTACCCAAAACTTTATTTATGCTTCATTTTCACCAATCCTATCCTTGTGTATAGGGTTAAGATAGTATTTTTTTATTGATTAGGATCGATATTAGTGCTGAAACAGTTGGCTATTTGATCTATCAACAAAGGATTTAACAATATCCACAATAATTATAACACCTGATAAAGATAATTTTGTTTATTACCCCAAAAGAAGGCAGACAATTTTTAATCTCAACTTCTTTTGTTTGAAAATTTGCAGCTTTTTGGTTTCATTTTTCATTTCATTGTAAATGCAACATGTTAGTGTAGCATAATGTATCTAAATGTTATCGTTTCTTTTTTTAAAGTCCTGTTTGCTCCTTCTTTCACTCAGATGCTCCTTCATCTCAAGTGTATGTCAACAAACAAAGAGCTGGAGTTGCAGTGACTCCTGGTATTTTTTTTATATATTGTGAAATAACTTAAATTTAACAGTTTTTGCAGTTAATAGTCCAGCTGTCTGATGATGATGTCCATCACATCCTTACAGGTGAGTCTGTTCTTGCTCCCAGTGAAACAAGATGCTAAGAGTGCAACATATGGAGCTGCAGTATGTTTGTTCACTCAACCAGTCACCTTCACTGAGAGCGGGCAGCCTGTTAGTGGTAAGACACTTGTAACCATTAACAGGAACGAGGGACAAAGTCGAAGGGAAGACTTTTTGAGCAAAGCTGCAGAAACTTGTTTGTAGATTTCTCCCCTATGAAGCGTCACTGTGTGAGTAAACTTGACAGAGATACACAAAGCAAGAGAAAAGAGCTAAAACACAAGAAGGAAAAAAAAAAAACAAAGACCTCAAAGTCAAAGAAAAGCGTGGGAGTAAAGATGTTTTCTGCTTGACGGGGTCACATGTCAACCCTTAAAAAAAAAAGTGTTAGAATCACATCCTATCAGGAGTGTGACACTGCTGGAATAACAGCTTTGAAATTCATTGTAGGTGACAGGCAAACAAATGCTCAAGTGTGTTACAGCTGGGAACAGGTGTGTGTCAGGCTTCAAGCTGGCGCCATTTATTTTCTCATCAGACACACTACGCTAATGGTGAACCCTGTGGTATATTGAGCTGCTAAAAGTCTTCACGCCACGCAATGCCACGCCAAATCTATCGCAATTACACATCATCTCAAATTTTATTATTTTTAATTTACCTACAACAGAGTGTGAAGCAGGAAACCGAGCGAAACACGACGAGGAAAACAGTTAACATTGAAATAAAGAAAACACTGTGGGGGTTTTTAAACAAAACAAAAAAAACCCCTCAAAAATAAATAAAATGATAGTTAAAATTGAGGCGAGAGGACTCAGCGGTGCAGCAGCGATGCTAGCTGACCCGTTCCTGCACCTTTTTATTGTTTCCCAGCTGCCTTAATTGAATGAGAAGGCAGAGCTCAGCAGCCCGACTGCCTCCGTTGTATGACAGCTCAAGGCTTTTTTGGAAACCTTTCGTGATTCATGTCCTTTGCCAGGCTCCTGAATTGCCACTGCCACTTGCCAGTTTGCTGTTGTGTCTTTATTTTTTAAGGGGTTTGGGGGGGGAGGATGGGGCAGCAGAGGGTGGGGAGGGGAGATAGACAGAGCAAGAGCTGTGTTTTGAGAGGCTTCCGTGCCAGGATAAGGGAAGGATGCAAAATCTGATGAACACCTTCCAGCAGACATCACGCATGTGTCTGACTTCCCGAATGCGAGCTTTCACAGGAAAAGCACAAGCCAAAAATAGCATTACTCCATGTCTCCAAGACTCTGAGCACGGATAAAGATGAGAAACTGAGGGTTAAATTTATTGCTGCAGAATAATTTAACTGAATATTGCATTTGTTAGTGTTGCTGCTCTTTGGTAGAAAACTGACGCAAGGTTTTGAAAAGAGTAAAACTCAGAAGGAACAAACAATCAGTTTGAAAGAGAATATGATTAATTTATAAAAATATATGTTCTAATAAAGTGCAGACTGAGAAACGACATCAATGCATACTTTTAAGTTAATATTGAAGCTACAGATGTTGCATGCTTTCCTGTTCAGTTATTAGGGTATTTTGTTATGACGATTAAAACAGCTGCTTCAGGATCTTTATTCAACAATCTTCATCACCCAAATTTTAATATTTCATTGTCAATGTTAGTGACCGTCACATTCATTTAACCAACTCCAGTCCACATTATGGACTGCTTTGCTTTAGTAAGACTTTTTTTGCATCAGTGTGACTTCATATAAAACCTTCTTTATTTCTGTCACAGTAAAGCTCTGCGGTGACACATCTTTAGCTGCAGTAATATGTTCTCATCTTCTCAGGTCCCCTAATACCAACAATGAGACAACTAACTTTGTTTTGCTTGCATCTGATGATTCCCAACAGCAGGAATTAAAGCCCTGCAGTGTGATGTTATTCTTGTTACTCTCGGGTGACGTTTATGCAAATAAAACTCACCCATAAATGGAGCAGAAAATGACAGAAATGTCCAGAGCTGGTTTTTCACAGAGCACAAAGCAAATCTGCCCGGACCATCACTGATTGAGTTAACACAAAATCATCACCTGAAAATATATCCAGGATAATCAGAGAAAACGCGTCACCACGGGCCCATAAACAATCATCCAGCAGGAGGAAAGTGAGCATAACAATGCCATCATGCACCAAAGCCAATTCCAACGTTTTGACTTCAAAAATAAGGTGCAAACTCCCTCATTGTTGTTAACTGCCCGAAAAACATGTCTGATCTACAACACTTATGAGAGGAGATAATGAAAAAAAGATCTTATCTACAGTCTCTAAAATTAGATATTTAGAAAAATTAAAAAAAGGGGGCTGCCAAAACTGAATAGTTCTGAGGTAAATTACCTGATCCAAAGTGAAAGTGACACAAGTAGAGACACTCACTCTATAAGATTTTTTATCTATCGAAGAGCCAATAGCCAAAAACAGTGTCCAGCTGAATCGATAAGCTTGATCTTGGCGAAATTAATCCTGATTACAGTAACTAAACCCTGACTTGAGTCAAATTACCCCGATTCCAAAAATGTTGGGACGTTTTGTACAGCATTAATTAAATTAAATGTGATGTTTTCATAATAATTAAATAATTTTTAAGTATATACTTCATAGAAAATTGTACAAAGGGAATATAATTAATGTTCCACTCTTTTGTAAATATGCTCTTATTCTGAAATGGATGCCAGCAAAATGTTTCAACATGTTGGAACGAGAGCAACAGAAGGCTAGGAAAGATGTGGAATATTCCACATATGAACACGTTCATAGGTATCAGGTGATAGTTTCATGATTGGGTGTAAAAGGGGGGCTTCCTCAAAAGGTTCATGCATTTGCAAGCAAGCATAGGTGAAGGTTCAACACTGAGAAACATATGATTGTAAAAAAGATGTTACTACATGGACTCAGGGACACTTTGGAAAAACACAATTCTATTAATAATAATATTAGACCTTTTTTTTGGAATCTGTTATGTACGAAGAACTAAGCAGATGCGTGAAGTTCCAGCAACCTCACAAGAGACTTTCTGCACACCTGTTATGAATTACATACAACGTAAAAATCTGTTGTGTTAATGTGCATTTACATTCCACCCCCTTCCAAACAAAAATAATGTAAATTTAATGACTTTGTTTATGTAGTCAGAGTGATCGTGGGATGATTATAAAACCCAACGTGCTTCAAAGCTCTCCTTCACCACGTTAAGAACCCATGTCACTGTTTTAATTAGTTACAAACAAACGATTAAGGAGCCACTCATAAATTTTCTTTTGCTGTTAAATAAGCTTCTTAATCATCATGGTAGAGGTTTCCTATATGAACCCATCTAGGTTTAATGTGGTGCAATTTCTATTTTTAGTGTTCAGGAATAATCAGGATGCTTCTCCAGCTCTTAAA
Source organism: Acanthurus lineatus (assembly GCA_029814665.1). NCBI lineage: Eukaryota > Metazoa > Chordata > Actinopteri > Acanthuriformes > Acanthuridae > Acanthurus > Acanthurus lineatus. The sequence continues at coordinate 23,179,978 of JAPZDV010000006.1, read as the reverse complement.
TGAAACGTGTCATGACCTCCCCCTCCTCCTATGCATGTTCACAGTCATGTATGCAATGAAGATATTAATTAGGTGCCTTGAGAGTGTGCCTGCCATAGGCTTTGATAGGTATCCTCAAATATATGTTGGCAGCATGCTAAGACCACGTCTATGATCCAGTTCAGCATATAAGACGTTGGCACGAAGATGAAAGGCATTACCGTTATGTGACACACTGCACACTCACACACATACGCAGGATTAAGATGTCTTCCTCCTGTTTCGGCCTCAGGTCTCAGCTAAATTATGTTCTGCTTTGCATTCCTGAGTTGTTTCAACCATGGACCATCTCTACGCTTGAGCTAACAGTTGGCCATCAATGTAACGGTTATTGACAAGTTAATGCTAATTTTCAAACCTGTAGGGTTTTCTGTGAGGTTTTTATGTGGTCATAAGGCTTTTTGCTTCCATAAACTGCACTTAAACATGCACCTGCTTTAACAGTAATGTGTGTGAATGACAAAAAGTGGTTTGTGCCGATGAAAAGAAACTGAACATGCATGAAACTTGCGCACAAAAGCAATTATCATGTGGGCATCATCATAAAAAGGCCAATCTTGTTGCAATTGTTTGTGCTCCTTAGACTCCAAGTGTCATTAAATACAAATTTGAACAAGCACAAATAAAAATTGTTTTTAGGAAAAAAAAGCAAATAAAGCTAAGAGAAAATGTTAGAGAAAATGACAAGTTTAAACTCTTGATAAATCAGTTCTGTTGTTAAATGTGAACTGTATTAACTAATATTAATAACATCAGTTTAAAAAAGCATATATGAAGTCATAACCCCCTTTGAGATAATTCAGAGTAATGATGTTAAACCTACAGTTTAAGCTTTGTATATCTGCGATCGCACTGCATTGTTCTGGGTAAAAATGACTTTAAAGGTCATTTGGAATAAAAAAAGTAAAATACCAATGAAGGTAAGTGCTCTCTGAAGGCAAATGTCTCACAACGTGAGATTTCATTTTATTTCCTGACAATGTGACAAGCCTGTGGCTTCAATGGAATTTAAAAGAAGGAGAGATAGTTGCAGTAATAAAATGTCAGTTGCCATTTTAAAAGTACATAAAGGTAAGCACTTGGGTACAGTTACTTTCTACTTTATGCTTCTTAAGTTCTATTTTCTTCCACAGCTCGAGCAGAAATGTTTTGCAGCCATTCTGCCCCATTGTGTAAAGAAAGTACTGAGTCGAGTGTTTCGCTTGTAAAACAGTGAAGTGTTGGACAAAATTAACTACGCCTCTGCAATGTCCATCAAGATGTTTTATGTGAAGTTCAGGTTATTTTTAGCTTGAATTATCGTCCTTGTGTCTTTTCTCCTGACAAGTACTGTGCTGATATTGTTGTCAGTCCAACTCTACAGTACATGGCTAATGCTTAAAAGCACCTTAGTTGTTAAATAAACCTACAAATTGCTGACAGTTTCTTCAAGTATTGAACCCTAAACCTGATTAAAAAACATCCTTTCAACAAAAAACATGAGCACTGTGATGAAACCTGCCTTAATCCAATTTCTCCTTTTCTTTCAGGCTCTGATATCGTCCATCTGGACCAATGACTCGCTAAAAAGTGTCAGCTTAAGCCAGTGAGAGTAACAGGAAATCCTCCCACCACTGCAGTTTAAGGTTATTTTTAAAAAATAGCAGTGATGGGTTGAAGGTGAAGCTCTGGTGTGAATTTAGTGACCAGATCGTGAATTAAAAGCCTTTGAGGAAAATTCTCCCTTCAACAGTTTTTGCCCTTAAGCCCCGTTAACACACGGGTAGAATTAAGTGGATATTTATACTGTTGGGAATTTTATTCCCCAAAATCACACACTGAAAGTGGAATAGTACCTGGGCGACTCATTTTTGGTTAAATGATTCAGATGTAACTTTAAATTTTGGCCCTGGATGAAAAAAAAGTCTCTGTGTGATCAAATGGGATTTACCACTGATTTGAGGTAGCTCATTTTCCAAATGTCTCTCCATGCTGAGCGGGCCATTGAGCCAGACTGAACTTCCTGATTTTTAATTCAAAACTCTGTGAGAGTTCTCATAAAACTCTCATAGAGGAAATGAATTTAAGATTAAAAAAAAAAAATCATCAGTTCTTGATTTTAGATGTCTTAAAAGCTGTTGAATGGAGTGTCATGACATCTGGGGCAGATATTTCAAGGGAACCAGAGGACGACTACTCATGAGTTAAGTGATACTACGATTCCTCATCTAGTTCAATCAGCAGGTCAAAGTTTGAATTATTCAGTGAAATTCAATCACATCTATTAAGAAAAAACTGATTGGAAAAATCGTTCACGGTTCTGAGAGGTTCCAGCAGGTTCTCCATCATGTTCACATTTTTCAGTTTGAAGGGAAATTTCTCAACAGCTATTGGTTGCATCGACATCATATTATGAGTTTCCACAGAACAGACTGTTATAACTTTTGGTTATCTCCTGACTCATGTGTCTTGCATCATCATTAGTACTAAGTAGTTTACTTGCTAAATACTCATTAGTACTTAGGCTGAAAAGCCTAATTTGTTTAGAATGAGGCCTTAGTTATGTTTTTCTTTCTTTTTTTAAAAATATTTGTTCATTTTCTTTCCCTTGTTTAAGACACAGGCTTGATTCCCACAAAGTTGGAACGCTAATTAAAGAAAAATACAATATTTTGCAAACAAACTGTTTTTACCTACAAAAAATCTCTCTACAAAATCTACAAAAGTTTGCTGAAGTTTACTGTTATATATTCATATCTTTTACACAATCAGGGGTTTCACAAAGTGGCAAACCCTTGCATCATAATTATTGTCATCTGTTACTCATGAGCCTGTTTACCTGTGCAGCGTTCCACAGGTGTTCTGGGAATTTTGCACAACTTGTTTTTCGACTTAATGAAACTTGTTGCTGGTAATCAAATTTAGAATAAGCATATATTTGAAAAAAATCAGTGAAGTTGATAAAGTAACACATGATATAAATACATTGTTTCTACCCTGTTCTCCCTTCAGTGTTTGTCAAATAATTGTCACATTATATTTTATTTAGTAGATTAGTAGCTACAGGGCTGACAAAGATAACTGTCACTTTTTGAATCTAACTTTAAATGACGATTGGCCGTTTTATGTAGTGACACATATTTACACACTGAAAGATTCCCAATAAACATGTTTTAATAATCCTCCAGGACAGTTTCCAGCTACCTTACATGTTTACTGAAATTGGACACAGAGTCACAACTGAATAAACAGAGGGCTCGTGAAGCACCTGTCACTTTGACTTAAGCCTGAGAGTGCGTGGATGGTGCTCTACTTGTCCGCAGGTGACTGTGCACACACTCACACACTCACGCACAAACACACACACACACACAGTAACACTCTTTCTGTGAACAGTTGTTCATTTCCTCCTGCCTCAGGCGGAGGGTCTCCTTGGCTGACCTTAAGCTGGACTGCCGCAGCTAGTTTGCATCAGATACCTTATGGAGCAGACCAGTTTATGGCGCCAAACCTGCAAAATTACAGGGCCTGAATGTGTGTGTGTGTGGGCGTGTGGGCGTGTGTGCGCGTGCATGCGTGCGTGTGCTTGTGAGGGGGTTGCAGATCATTAAGGGATGAAATATTTATGCGGTTCAATAAAAGCTCTCCATATACTGCATCATTACAGGTACATTATTAATATATGGCCATTCACATTTCAGGGTTTTTCATAATAACAGCGTAAATATTATCATTATGTTTTGGGGGGTTTTTTTGGTGTGCGCATGAAGTAAAACCTGAAAATTTTTGTGATGGCATGAGAAAAAAGTAAATAAAAATCTGGAATAAATTAAGAAACAGAAAAAATGCAGATGCACTTGTGGGACAGAAGGACCGAATTAATGGTCAAGAATATTAAATTATGTAAATTATACTCGAGAATCTCTTAAGCTCCTGCTATTTTATGGCTTTTCCTTCTATTGTTTGTTCAAATCAAATCAAAGATCTTATTTTTAAAGCTAATTAATCAGGTTATAAGATGAAGCAACTTTTACTTTATCATGTAATCCAAAATGTAAATACTACAGCTGTTGTGTGTCATTTTACACTCCATGTTAACATTTGACCAGTTTTCTGCAAAAAAAATATCTTTGCTTCACCACATAACCAAACATTCTCACTATATCAAATGTAAATCCCCATGTTGTTATCACATCCAATCACAGTTGGAGCCAGATCACCTCCAGATGTGAGTCTGACCAATCAGATTCCATCCTGATCGCAGTGGTTTCTACATGCATTTACATGAGCTTTTTTTTTTTACTTTTTCCTGATAAGAAATCCACAGACACAGATCCTGGCGTGATACCTGGTGGAAATTAGGTCATCATGTCTCTGAGCTACGTGGGGATGAAACTATCAGTATCTTCATCTTTCTCTGAGTTTGATGAAAAACTAGCATCATTTAAATATGGAACTATTTCAGAGTTTAACCTTTTTTTTTTTTTAGAAATATCAGCTGAGGCGTGCTGCAGTCTATGCAGGTGTATTTTCTCAGAGCCCCCTGCATCCTTCAGAAGCCTGGATTCTGTCACCCTGCCTATGTGAGACTCATAATGTCACTGCACAACACAGGCAGGGAGCCTTTCTGGATGGCCCCCCTACACACACACACACACAAACACACACCTCCCACCCACACATAAACCACCACAACATCAAACTCGTATCCCATTTGTTGGAAGATATGGCTGTATTTTGCAGACAATGTCAGCCCCCCCGAGCCTCTGACCTGGCTGACAGCTTTTGTGTTCAGGATCAAGTATGAGGCTGACGAGTGTGTCTGCGGGGCTAACTATGATATAGCACCGCGCTGTCAAAACATATTGAGGACCAAATTCTTGCACGCTGGCCCGCAAGGGTAATTGGCTGTCGCCTGGTAGGTGTGCTGTTTAAAAAAATGGGTCCCATTTATCAAACTGTTTTCTATAATATTTTAACATACTTTTAACACAGAGGAGCATTAATAAGGTACAAGTCACTCACACTGAAAATTTATTAGCATGTAGGAACACATTAAGCAAGAGTGTTTGATGTGTCAGTCCATTTGTTAGTGTTATATCATGTATGGACTTATAAAATATTAAAATTTGATTGAAATTTAATGTAATTTAAATTTAATTCCAGGGCCAAATACAAATATAAGCAAATGAATAAACAGATAAACTTTTTTAAAAAGTGTCAGAGTGTTACTGTTAGTATAATTGGCCTAAAAGTGATTTACAAAAAATAAATTGCTGAGCAAAACAATACCATAATCAATATGAAACTGAATGTCAAATTGAACTTTTGATTTTCAACTTAGTTGAATAAGAATTAGTTTGAAATGCAGAATGAAATAGAATTATTTAAGGCTTCTGCATGTAATTTTGAATCTGTCCTGACTTTAGCTCATTTTTAATGAAAAAAAACATATAAACTTGATATTTGATGAAATTTCATAAACGTTAAGTTAATAAAAGTTTTTTTTTTCACAAAAAAAGGCCTCAGGAACAATTTTGCAATCATGGAAAATATCCAAATTTTCATTATTATTATTTGAAACTGGCTGTAATTCTCACACACGAGATCTTTTATTCTGTCATCTGTTTAAGTTTTGACATCAGTGTAATCTTACATCCAAAACTTATTCTGACAGAATTTTTCCATTTAAAACTGCAGCACATTCTTACATCACTTCCCTCTTTGCAATGCATTCTGGGAGGACATACATGCATTCAGCCTTGTCTCCCTTCACAGGCCCATTTCCAATGCACATTGAGCTGTAAGTCTGAATGCTAATGGCCGGCGGGCTGACACTGGCTTTCCAGGCTTCAGATGCCCAAGCCGGTGACCCGTCTCAGCTCGCAGGTCTCCCATCCAATCTACCTGTCACTTCTGCCAATGACAAGACACGTAGAAATGGATACCGAAATGCCGCTGCATATTGACAGTGGCAGCTGCAATTCACAGGGAAGGAGAGGCTTATCTCCAGCGAGCAGCTTCCATTTCCTTTACGTGAGAGAAAGAGAGACAGCCAGAGACTGAGCTGGAGACAACGTGTCCAGACAGAAGTCTATATTCTGTTCTCACCCACTCACCCTCGGCAAGAGTATAATACTCTGTGACGCTAAACGTCTCCTCTGGCAGCAAGGGGGCAAGAGCTGCTGAGGGAAAAGGCCAAAGCGGGCGAGGATTGGATCGCACTTTGATTTGGGAAAGTTTATGTGAACCTTCCGACATTTTCTCACAGATGTCAAAAAGGGAAAAACAAAGGAAGCAGCAAGTGTCGACACAGTGAAGTACAGAGAACAACCACAAAACGCTCAGACGGTTATGAACAAGTCGCCAGATTAACCAGTTTTTGTTTTTTTTTTCCAGGAAACTTGCTTTAACAGGCCCTCAAAACTTAATCTGTGAAACAATCTGCGGTTTGTAGTCGCCGTCCAAAATTTAACTGTCTTTCATTTTGATCTGGCACTTCATCAGCGGTGCGGCTCTGTTTGTCAGCGCCTTTAAAAGCCTTGATAAAAAAGATTTGTTTTTGCATTTTCTGATCTGTCAGCCTTGTGATTAAGGTTTGGTCAAGTTTAGACACAAAAAAAACACTTTGCTGGGGTGCAGAAAAGATTATTTTTGTGTTGAACTAACAAGCTGGTCAGAGATGAAAAGAAGAAACTGTGACATCAAGATTAAAAAATAATATCTGAGTGATTAGAAACTAAAAATATGTTTCACATTAAATCACCTGCAAGGACTCAACACTTGTTTCTTCTGACACTTTAACACAAATCACTTTTGGGGAGACTCTGCCTAATATAATTTAAATAGTTAAACCCTTGCAACAAATTTGGCTGATTTTCATGGATTTTGTGATTAGAGTCAATTTCAGTTTTAACTCAGTAAAGTGACTTGCATCATCTGACTGAAGTCGGCTTGTTTACATCCTGTCAGACCTTATTACTGCTCTTGTCTTGCTGGATCTACAATATTTTGAGCAATTTCACCGCACTGGAGTTCTCAGTAATTACTTTTGTGGGTACAGAGTTATCAAAACAGTAGAAGAAATAGCTGGAGATACAAATATAAACATTAAACTGCAGTAAAATGTAGTTTTACTTGAAATTACAGTTAAATAAAAACCAGTGAATTTGACGAAAATCTTAAAAACTGTGAAGAAATCTGATGCACACTTTAAAAAAGAACATAATCATAGAACAGCATGTATCTACTCTGTCTGCTTTTGAAATTTTTTTAAACTTATAAGTAAATATTTTAAGCAATTTGTAATCCTTGTTAGCATTAACTGTGGATCAACAGCCACGACGCTGAGAGGAAGCAGGAAGAAACCATCTACCATCCATCAGCTGATAATTACTCTGAGACACACGGTGACAGTACAGACAAAAGACAGAAGGACAGAAGATAAAAAAGAAGAAGAAAAAAAAAAATCATCATGCATTTATTTGTCCCTCACTGATTCCTCACAGTGGGTGGCTAATCCACGCTGTTCAATACTGCCATGCAGAAATGGCATCCTTGATTGATGCGCCAGCTCCTCATATTTTTCACTCCCACTGACAAATAATGCACAATTCCACTGCATTAGTGAGCTTCTTGTCATCCCCGCAATATAATACACCCTGGACCATGGTATTAGTTTATGATTTATTTATTAATATTTCTTAAGCTGGCAGCGGAGATAAAAAAAAAAAAAAAAAAAAAAAAAAAAATTAGCATGGCAGCCAGTAAATATTGTTGAATTAAAGCCTGCGACGAAGACAAGACTCCTCTTACATCTTCCTTTGCATAATGCAGTGAGGTGGGGTTCTTTGTTTTGTTTTGTTGTTGTTGTCGTTTTTTTTGTTTTTTTTTTTCCATCCCTAGATAATCATATTATCTGCTGTGGGTTGCGTGAACTTGCCAAGGTTATGCTCTCGGCTAAATCCACAATTGATCTTTTTTTTTTTTCTTTTTCTGCCCTCCCTTTCATTCCTCCATCAGTCTCTCTCTCTCTCTCTCTCTCTCTCTCGCTCTCCCTCCATAAGCCTTCCTTTCCCATCTCAGGCAATCACTCAGGCCTGCAGAGATGGGAGGAAAAAAGGAGGGTAGGGAGGTGGATATTTAATCAACTGAGTTAGCTCTGTTGGTGCCGAACAACAACTCCTATCAGAAGTGGGATTTAGCAAGTGATCAGCATGGGTCTTACTCTCAGTTTGGGCTATTGATCACACGTCCCAGACTGCAGTGCTCCACTCCTCTAATGAGGCCAATCCACAGATTTAGAAACTTTTAGGTGAGGGTGGATATGTGGGCATGAGCTAATTAAGGAGGGGGAAGAAAGAAAATGTCCTCCTTTTTAGATTTCGTGTTCTAAACATTACCCTACTTTTCTCTGATGTCACTGAAGCTACCCCCGGCTTCGGGGACAAATACTTTCAGCCAAATGAGTTCTGCTTTGGACCAATTTAGCAGCCAGTTATCAGGACTTCATGAGGTTAATTGTGTGTCTTGGATGAGAAAAGAGTAGATTCGGAGGAAGTTTTTGTCATATTACTTTTAATTTATGATACATTTTAGGGACCTGAACTTTAGCCTCGGAGGTTCCTCCACAAACCGCCTCAAAATCTGGATCTTTTTTTTTTTTTTACAACATTTCTCAAGTCGGAGTAATGCTAATTGAGCGCTACACTACAAAAAGATGTCAGGCCACTGTTGTGACAGGACCGAGGAGACAAAAAGGCAACAGCAATTGGCTCCCATGTTAATTGTCTCTTCAAAGCAGGATGGCACATATTTTAGCGCAGTGTCAAACTGTGCTCGTCACTGTTTTTTTAACCCAATCAGGCCTCAGATGTCTCCCCATCTGCCGAGATCAAATGACACAATATCACTTTGAGACGAGAACAGAGCCACAACCCCTGCCTGTATATCAAATATGGAAGTGGGATAAAAGCACGCGGGGCTTTCATCTTAAAAGAAACTTGTTGAAGGGGAGCACCACTGTTAGCAGAAAGTCTACAGCTGTCAGACAGCTACTCCCATCTTTCCCGCCCATGCGTTAGAAAACGACAAAAGCTACAGACCTTAAGCCAAGGCAAATTGTTTTGTTGCAGCACAACACAGTGACACGGCGCAACTAATGTCTTTATCTGTCAGGATGGAGAGAAGCTCTGTTTGGCAGGCCGGTCAGTCGTGTGGACGGGCGGCCCCCCCCCCCCCCCCCCGAGGCGGGGAGTATATAAAAGGCGACAC
>JAPZDV010000006.1:23146441-23167273 GCA_029814665.1 Acanthurus lineatus | reverse complement strand
AAAAACACAGATGCTAAAAATGAACTCTTTACCACAAACAGACATGTCTTCACTTGTTTTTTTTCTTTTCCTCTCTGCTTATGAGAGAAATAACATTTAAAGCTGCAGAGCCGACGTAACACCATGACAGTTTATTTATTTTTAAGTGAAGGTTGCACTGACACGGGGCTGTCTACGGCGTTCACACACACACATACACACACCTACAATTACTCTGATGATGAATTGTGGCAAGACGCCCTTCACTAATTTAAGGAAATCACTTGGGGAAAGAAAAAGTTAGCAGAAAAAAGTCATTTTTAGCATTCTACATCTGTCAGTCTGTGTTTTAGCCTGATTAGTGCGCGTTAATCGACTCTGCTAATCACACCCTCAGGTGTGAAAAAGAGAGAGAGAGAGAGAAAGAGAGGGATGAGGGAGTGGGAGAGGGGTGGAGGGTGATGGAGAACAATATGAGCTGGTAAGCTGCAAAATGGTGAAACAGCTGCTGTGGTCTTTTATGTGGAAGCCCAGGAGAGCTGTTCCACTGGGTGTAACTTGGTTGCAGAGGCACAGTTTGCTGCAGAAAAACACTGAAGGCTGAACTCCTGGCTGTTGCGTTCGTTGCTAACCTATTGGACCTCATCTTTATTTTGTTAGTGGCGGTGGAATACAAAGAAAAAAAAACACACTCTTCCTTAGCTCACACAGCTACTGATTGTTATTGCTGTATAGAACATCTGGACTGGGATGTATTAATCATATAAATGGCAGCATTTCCCACATAAACTGATACACGTGACTGGAACTTCCACATCTCAGCCTGGCAGACTCATGCGTGCTGTGAGGACTTCAAAGGGAATTTAATAAAAAGCTATTTAAGGTATTTGTTCATTTTTCAGGTGTATTTTTTTGAAAAATGGAAGTAATCACTATATTGATATGAATTATTCCAGTGGATAATGTTGAGTTAGAAACATGCTGTCATAGCTTCAGAGTATTTTCACAGAGGAAAGAGGGCTGATAGAGAGCTTAACTTCATCAAATGGTGCAACAAAATCACCTGAAGATCGATATCAGCAAAACCAAGAGTCTGATTTGGACTTCAGTGCTTCAAATATGAATGCTGCTGCAAAGATGCTGCAAAGTTTAAAACACTAATGCACACGTATGGATCTTTAACCCAGCAGCACTGGTGGTCTGAGCAGTTATGACAGAAAATGGCTAATTTGTCATTTAAATATCCAAACAGTCACAATTAGCGCAGCAAATTCAGGCAAATAACGAATGTATTATTTATACTTTTTCATTTACAAATAAATTTATTTTCAAAAGCCAACTAATCTGGCTGTTTGGTATTCAAATTATTCCTGTAGCACATTTACATTAATGCATCATTCCAGGGCCAAATGTTTTGCATGTTGTCAGGCAGGTTTTTGTGCAGCACAGCATGGTTGTTATAATTAAATAAGGCAACACGAGTTATCTTTAAACCAGACTTTATAAAGACGTAGAGACTGGAGAAAAAAAAGGATTTTAAGTCCTGCTATGTCAAAAATCTAAGTTCTTAAGACTTGTGGCTTTAGTCGGCACCTCTGGATTGACATATCAGTGCCGATGATGGTTTCTATGGGATAAATGATGTAGTACAGGTGCTATAAATAGACACAGCCACGCAGCAGTACTTATTGGTGAGAAAAGCTCTTCCAGCCTTGATGCAGAAACTCGAAGATGCAACAAACCATCAGTGAATTTGCACTTTTTTTTTTAAATAAAGTATTCATATGCAGGCAGGTGTATGTCTAAATCTGCAGTAATTGTTGTGAAATGTGGGACATGAAACCAAGCCTGCGATGACAGAGATCCATAAAATTCAAACATACACACAAACGGCTCTAGAAAATCCCACATAAAAGGATATAAATTTTGCAGCTTTGTTTGTACTGTTTCAGTTTAGTAATGAACCTACAAAGAGAATTATGCATCTGCCCCCAGGACTTTTCTGTGGCTTTGATATTGGAGGTTTGAGAGAAAAAGAAGTGATATTTTAGCAAAAAAAAGAGGAAAAGTCTCAGAGCTACGCAGCCACAGGAGTGGCAGCAGCAGCAGCAGATTCCCTCTTCCCAAACCCAGCGTGTTCAAGTGTTAGTATGCAACGCTGCTAAATAACTAATGGCCATGCAGAGTCCCTGAGATGAACGAGATGCCCAGACTCCAATGAAAGATCAGGGTAGAACATCTGTGTCATCTGTTTCTTGCCTGCGCTCATTTCTTTATTTTCCCTTGGTTCTATGAAATCATTTGTTAAATATGTTTTTTTGCTGCCTGGCATTCAAGAACTATTCCCTCCCTCAGCAGCAAGTGGGAATTGTTTTCTTCCCAAATGCACGCTTTTTGTTTTGTTTTTTATGCCTGAGTAACTGCTTTGTCTCCGGGTGCTTTTTATACGCCCACTGAGATGCATTTATGCACACACGTAAACACACTTTAAGGCAAAACGACTAATGAAATCTAGTCCAGGATTTCCAAAAAAAAATATCCGTGCTCTACGGGGGGAAACCACTCACTCCCTCACTCCCTCACTCCTCCACAGGATGTGTCTGACATGGCCGCTGCCAACTTCTAGGCATGATTGTTGAATGAATATCATGTTTGTCTTTATCTAACGTAACTGGATTGACAGTCATGCAAGCATCAGTGATTCACCGCTGCAGACGCCGCAACGCCAGACTTCTTACATCAGAAGGCCCCAAAAGATGCAAAATCAAAGGGATTCTTAACAGTAACATAAAAAAAATAACAACAGTTCTACTAAAGAGCATTTACAATTCCCACATGCACCCCCAAAAAAAAAAATTATCATCATTATTATCTTTGTCATTATATTTAAGAGTACCAGCTTTGCAAAATGAGTATAAAGAAGAAACATAAAAGGACAAAACAATGAAAATTATTTTACATCATTTTCTTTAAGACAAAAAAGGATATTGATAATTATGCCTCATGAATCAGTTTTACGATCGCAGGCAGAGCCTCTAACGGGGCTCGATGGCTTTAACACAGCTTTTAACTGCACATCTGCTTGCCAAAAAGTGTCTGCAAGTGGTGACATATGATGTTGCTTATTGCCACTTGAATCATTTACCATCGCTTCATGATTTACTGGCACTTATGTCCTTACACCACATTTCCATGACCAAAAAAAAAAAAAAAATCCTGATGCTCGTCTGTGCTAGCATGCAGGATAAAGTTCTTCAAATTATTTCTGTGCAGGCGTTTCAGACAGCCTCACGCTACACTGAGCCCTTCTTGTTTTAGATATGTTGAGTACAACCTGACATGGGCCAGTGGGCAAGCTCCCCTTCCTCCCATAACCTGAGCTGTAATAAAGGTAGCCTAGGCAGCAAGTGATGGCGGGATGAAGGAGGTGTTAGAAAGTGGAAAGAGGAAGAGGAGGAGCAGGGAGGCCAGGAGGGTTGGTCGGAGGGAACCAGCTGGGAATTGGAAGTGCGGCGAGTTTGGGTGAGGTGCGAATGGAGCCTCAGCGTCGTCTGAGGTTTCCATCGCACTTGACTACTCTTAGCTGAGCCAACCAAGCATGGAGGGATGTGCAGTTGGGGGTGGAGGCCGGCGGCTACACTCGCTCCGGCTCAGCTGGGTCTTCTGAGCAGTTATAACCCCTCTCACCATGCTCATCATGTACTTTTTCTCAATCAATTTCAGGAGGATTTCATGTCTGTGGCTTCAGTGAACATTGGTTATATTGATGTACCTGCACAGAGCTCAGAACATATACATCTATACATCCATACGACCTCTTCTTGAAAGTATATCTGTCATAAGAATGGCTGTATAGACTGCTGAAACATACTGTATTCTCCTGTAACTCCAGCATAATCAGGCTGATTATGGATGATGAGGAAATGGACAAAGAACTGAACAAACTGCCTCTGAAAACAACCTTCAAAAGGGTCATTTTACTGTTAAATGGTGTAAAAACAAGGGTCGTCTCTAAATTCTCTCACTGTCTTTCCTAACTTTAATGAGATGTAGCTCAGAAAATTTTATATTAAAAGCAACATTTCAGTCTAAAAGGTACAGAGTCAGAGGTCCACATGCTTTTTCCATGTAAGCAAAACTGCATCAGCAAGTTAGAAGATAGAAGATTTGTCTCCTGTGCAACAACTGACTGCACATTTTTTACACGAAGGCCTCAACATGATGTTTGGGAGAATCAGAAAAAGTGCAGATTTAAGTGTCAGTGCGCTTTAAATTCAACAGAAACTCACTTTGTCACTGAATGCTTTTAATATTGCTTGAAAATCGAAGATGACTTCTTAGGATTTTATCTACAAAATCTTTTTGATGCATTTCACATTTCATACTCATGCAAAGCTTGAGAAAGCAGAGCGCCATTGTGCCTGTAAAATAATGTGGCCTATGCAAAAAAAAAAGAATAACAGTAGTTTACTCCCAGAACCATAAATGCCTATAATAACCCCTCCTACATAGTTGTATTGCATTTCTTGGAACACCTGGCAAATTAAGCAGAAGGCGCCGGCGCCAGAAACTGAAGCCATATCATATTTATTTAATAGTATTCCAGTGACAAAATGTTGCATATTGTCACTTTGAGGAATAAGATACTTCAGCAGATTACTGTTGGCATATGGCTGAAAGCAGAAAGGAAACGTAGCTTCTCTCCACTGCTTAGTCAGTCTGGTGCAGCTCTGTATCTCCAGGAGATAATAAAATATACACCAGCAAAGGTTCTATGTGTGCCTTTGTGTGGGAGGCAGCTGGGAAGAAGTCATCATTAAGTCAGTGAAATCAACAATGAAGTCTACCACACACAAAAAAAAGCCTCTCTCTCTCTCTCCAACCGTGTTCTGTTTTTCAAAGCTTTGAATGCACAACGGTTGGTGGCCCAAAGATCTAAAGCCACAATGCAAGAAAATGTTCACTTCTCCCAAAAGCAGACATGCAATTTGAAGCAAACAAAACAAAAAAACTCAGTTCTAAGCTGATGACCTGAGGTGCATTTCCTAAAAGCACAAAGTTCTTTTGTTGCAAAGGGGAACCATCTTTAACAAAAACACTGATTCTGGAAACTGTTAGCAGGCGGGAGCGACGCATACAGCCAACGTCGCATTGTTGCTCAGATGCAGCTGCAGCCGCGCTTCTGTTCAGACTTTCTCATTAGATGCTAAAATAATCTGTGACAAATCTCTGCACATTTGCACCTCTTTGGGCTGACGAGACATCTGTCATGTCACACAGAAGGAGCCACTGGATTAAAAAACTGTGCTGACAAATCACACTGAAGCTGAACTGTAAATGTAACAGAAGCTGTGTTAAAGCATGCTGAGGTGATATATGTAGGTTGTAAAATGTTAGAAAAAGCCTTCTGTTTGAAGATACAGCAAAAATGAAAGCAAAGGATTTGATTTCAGCCACTATTGATAAAAAATTAGTACACTTGCATGCAGGATCTTCGTTTCTTTGCATAAAAACTAAAAGTTTCCAAAACACTGAGCCGGTCACAACTTCTCAGTTCTTTTGTAACAAGTTAAATCAAACACCCGGAAATCTCATGTCACGATTTACCACTTCTCCATCTATTAGATTGCATTAAATGCTTTTCTATATGATTATTTATGAACTGATAAGAAGAAAAGACCTAGACCTTGAACTTTGGTTCCAGTCTTTTTTTTCACGTGTGCTGTTGAGCTCATTGATGACGGTTTCACTTTTCTGCAAAAAACATCTGAGTCAGTCAGAAATCTTTGAGCAGGACTGTGAATGGGACTCAGAAAAACGACACAAGTTTTGAATGAGATCAATCCGGCTGACTCTACTTAGAGAAATGACATAAATGGGTGTAATTCTTCAATGGATATTGAAAAAAATGTCAAGGTAACTTGCTCATTACAACCACTTTCACAGCTTTTGTGTCGCTGAAAATGACGTCAAGAGGACAGAAACATCACTCGCCACTGATTGGTTCGAGCAAAGCAATAAAGGACCCAAACAGAGCAAAGACACAAAGACACGCAACCACACACACATTCCTTCTTTTCTTTTCTCCTGATCTAAACACATAATTACTGTGGTGATTCGCCAACATTACAATTAGTTGATATTCAAAAATCATTGCACAGTAGGATGCGTCCTTTACCGTGTCTCTGTGTGCAGGGGCTCATCGCTGCACAGTTTTACTTTCATTTATCGTTTTTGATAAGTGAGGG
The DNA here is from genome assembly GCA_029814665.1 of Acanthurus lineatus. Classification (NCBI taxonomy): domain Eukaryota; kingdom Metazoa; phylum Chordata; class Actinopteri; order Acanthuriformes; family Acanthuridae; genus Acanthurus; species Acanthurus lineatus. The sequence goes on along the minus strand of JAPZDV010000006.1, from coordinate 23,161,046 downwards.
GTATTTTTTTTCAGATGAAAGCATCAGAATTAGCTTAAGTTTTCATTTCCATTCTTGAAGCTAATGAATTGGCTGTTAAAATATTGATTTATCCTGCTAAAGTGTTAGCATGCTGCAGCACAGGCTATGGCCTGCTGGGTAATATGGATATTTTAGGGTTGTCTTTTTTTTATTTGGGCTTTTCAACATATAAAATGTTGTCAGCCAAAAAAACACAAACACACACAGGGATTGCTAATGTTTTGTGCTTCTCGTGGCTGTTTTACATATGAAACCAAACCTCTAAATGGCTAAAATGTTAGTTTGTTCTGTGATGAACTCGACCTTAATGTCAATGCTAAATAATGCTTCAGCCTCTCTCAAATCATTATTTGTGTGACTGGACGTGAGAATAACCAACTATGATCTTTTATGCAGAGAATCCATGCTTTCTAATTAATGTCTGTGTTTGGCTATCTCTCATTTGTTACAGTTGGGGTGAAGTGACAACAGCTATTTGTCGAGCCAAGCGGGAGGACAGAGGCTAAAAACAAGGTATGGATGGAAGAAAGGAGGGAGCAGATGGGACGGTGTCAAGGAGTGCAGAATGAAGCATACCTTCATCCATCACGGCCCACGTGCATGGCTCACACACACACACACACACTCACACACACACACAGGGGACGGTCTCATTCATTTTAGAGCCGCCTTATTGAGACCACAAAGCACAACAAACACTTTCGCTCTGGAGTCGGCGTCAAACTAAATTCACCATCAGACACACTGTGTGTTCTTTACACGGCTAATCAATACATTTATGACAACGCAACAAAATGAAATATTTATGTTATAATAGCTGCTAATGCAAAGATTTTACAGCTAATATCATTTATTAGCACATTTCAAACAACCTTTCGGTATGTTTTTGCTTCCTCGCGCGTCGGCTTCCTGTGGAAGTGCGTTCAATGATTGTTGTCAACACAACGATTATAATCAATTCACGGTTTGCAGCTCATTTCCTGTCAACAGTGACTGATGTTTTTTTTTTTTTTTCTTCTCTGCCCATGACCACGATCTCTCCCCGACTTTAACTCTCACCATTCAGGTGACAGATCAGAGAACAGTGGATCACAGGTTGCTCTCAGGTTGCGTCAGGACAGCTTTCATCTCATTGGTTCTGCATTGAAAATTTCTGACAAACAACTGGCGTTAAGGACTTCAAGGAGGAGGTCGAACCGGATGGTTGCATGTGTGTTTCGCTAGCAACACAACGGACGTGATTGAAATCCTGTTTTCCTGTGAACAGTCGACATTGTTTTCGTTGTCTTTAGATAAGAGGATTTATCTACTTACATGTTTATTTAAGAGAAACGTGGAGAGAATTTTACAAACACTTCATGATTGTGGCTCGTGAGACAAACAAGAATCTGTATCTGCTTTCCTGTCATGGTGGAAAAATATCAGGCACTGCTAGTTTTTTTTTTTATCCTGTTTTCCTGAAGGGTGAGAATAACGGTGTAGAAACCTCGGCTGGGGAGCTCGGCCACAAACAGCGAGGAGCTAGAAGTCCACCTGTGACCCTGTAGGCTGCAGCTCCGTGTTGGGCTCGGAGTGTGATGTAGGCCTGGCTGCCCCCTCTGAATCCCCCCGCCGAGGATGATGGGGATTAGCTGGAAAAAAAACTGTCCGAGAATGACTAAATAAACAATGAAAGCTACCGCGAGAGGTGGGGCAGAAGACAGCACGGCCACGACACTGTTTGTTGAACTCCAGAGCCGAGATATGAAGGTTGTAAAAGGTGACAGCAGAAAAAAAAAAAGCTGAAAGGAAAGATGAAAGGTGTTGGGCTTTTATGATATCTGGATTATTCTTAAGAATAAAAACTAAATAAAAAAAAAACCACTGCTCTTTTCTTATTAAGAGCAACATGAGTGTGTTTTCTCCTTTCTTCAATGCAGAAAAAAAAATATCATTTCCATACAGCCTACTCACCAAAATATGGAGAAAGAAGGCCAGGAGCCTTATAGAAAAAAACTGGGTGCATAATGCAGCAATTCACTTCTCATTTCTGCTCCCCACATATTGGATGGGGCCAACAGAATGGTAATAGAGTTGATGTCTCCATCCACCGATTCACGCTCGTTTGTTATTTATTCATGAGAAAGTAAGCGGGGTGCCTAGCTTAATACAGTTTATGTCATTCACTCACTCATGCTGTTCAAATTGGAGTATAATATAATTCCAGTTGAAAACTTCATGCCCCTTGTTTTTGAATCTCGACTTCATTCAAACTTGCAAGTCGAAAGAAAGTGAAAGAAAAGTACTTTTTTATTTATTTTTTTTGTACTGCGCAACAAAACAATGAGCCGACAAGGCCGAGCGAGCAGGAAATTCACCACAAACTGCTAAAGAGTCCTTCCATTCTGCTTATATCAATATACTGTAATCAGGCTAAATGGCTTCAACTGTCGGGCTTTTTTCATTTTTTTTGTGTGTTTCTTCTTTGATCAGACTCTTGAGTTGACATTTCAGCAGGAAATGTGCAGCCTTTAAATCTTTCTGACTAAAAGCAAAAAAAATACCTGAAACAGAACCAATGAGAGTTCCTGAAGCAGAGATACGAAGCTGTTACTATGCAGGAAAAATGACGACAAGATGGAAGAAAACAGCAGATTTTCACTACTGGTAACACGTTAAAAACACAGGAACATATTGACTGTGGCTTGTGAGAACATTACAACAAGTCCAGCTAAAGTAAATGCATCTATTACTATGACACGGAAAAATTCCTGCAGTGTGTAAGAAACAAACCCTGTAAACAAGCTAATAGATCAACAGGTTTATGTAAAGCACTTCATTTTGATATAAAGCCAAAGATGAGAGCAAAGTTTTGGATAAAAACACATGAGAAATGTAAGCGTCTGTGAATTGTGATCATTGTTAAAATACAGTCTGACTTCCTTCTTATTGCTTCTGATCTAGAAAATAAGCTAAAAAAGACCTAATACAAGCTTTACAAAACAAGGAAGGGTTTCACTTTAAGAGCAAAATGAAAGCGATCAGCTCAGGAACATTTGATGATTTTCACAAAGTTATTCTAAAGTTCGGCTGACAGCGAACTCTCAAACACAACTTCCTCTCATTCCGCCATCTTGGATCACTTAGGGTAGACTAGCATCGGTGTGTGCCCCCCATCCACCCCTATCCCTCCCTCCCCAAATCTTCTGTGTTTACTTAACCTTTAGGAAGTCCTCATTAGCCAGCTCACTCTGGAGAGCCTATTGGGTTGTCAGGAGGGAGATAAATTAACAGTGGGAGCATTGATTTGACTTATGCCTTAAAGCCACGATCACGTTGGCCGGTCAGTATGCACAACGTAATTAGTTTATCAGGAAGAATGGAGTTTTCTTAGGTGATTAATCAGGAGAGCTCTCTGTCTCCAAAGTAAGAGATTGAAAAGTCGGTGGACTGAAGGGGAAAACCCGACAGACAAACGTACTGTAGCTTTTTATTGTTGTGGCACCGCAAAAATGGAATAATGTGGAGGACTGTTGTGGAAAAGCACTGAGGAAAAAAAAAGAAAAAGCAGTTTTCTCTTTGAGGTATGAAGAGCTGTCAGTGAGTCTGCTCAGTCTGCTCGGTAACTCAGCCTGGACCCAGATGGTGAACCCAGATTCCTAATATATGTTGCCACCCTCTGAGCATCTTGCCTTCTGAGGTGAGTGCTGGCAAAGAAAAAAAAAAAAAAAGAAAAAGACAAAAATAAAACTTTAAAAACCCTGTCTGCACTCAGAGTGCTTAGAGCATGAAAAAATAAAGGCAGCAATACACTTTATAATTGATTAAGCATCATTAAGCATCACAAACAAAAAAAGACAGGTCTCAGCAAATGCACTTGTGATGCTGAAAACCGCCTCGGGCTGAAGTGCCTCCTCTTGCACATTTTAACACAAGGTGAGCAACGGGAGGGGAAGAGAAGTGGAGTCTTGAACATCTGTAAGAGACAACTGAGAATAAGCTTCACGCATGCAACGCTTGTGAAACAGCAACTTCACTAGCAGAGGCTGAGAAAATGAGTGTTACGCCGACGGAGGCCCGAGGAACCCTGGGCTCCGTATAGGCAACTGATTAGAGGACTAGCGTCGGTCATGCGGTTGCAAATCCAGCTGCTGCAGCACCTGCATGCTGAGTCACAGCATATGGACCGGGCGTGGGAACAGACAGGGAGTCCGGAGCGAGGAATACGATGCAGGAGAGAGGAGAGACGCTCGCTGCTGGGATCTCTCACTTTGGTCCAATAATGGAATCTCATTACCAAAGTGAGAGCTGTCCAGGCAGGCCTAATGAAGCCCCACACGGCGAAGGCTGGCCCCTTCACGCTGAGACGAGGGAGGCAGGAAGGAAGGGAAGAGTGAGCGGAGCTAGTTGGACTGACAAAGAGGAGAGTGCATGGGGAGACATAAAATCTATAAATGGGAGGAGATGTGCCAGAACTAAATAAATATGAGAAGAAGATGGCAACAGATGCAGGGCAAAAAGAGGGCAGCGAGGGGGCAAAGAGATGCGGGTGAAAGGCAGAATACGAGAATCAATGGTAAGATAAATGATGCAGTTCCTCCCAGTGGAAAACAGAGTGCTCAAAAAGACACTCCACAGGGCAAATAACACACACTAACATCCAGGCTTTTAGTGCTAATTGACAGACAGCTTCTCCAGGTTGCCACCCACCCTCTGTAGAGAAACTTTTCCGTTTTTTTTTTTTTTTAGAGTATGTTTCATAGGTCAATTTCTATGTGCTAATTGGCTAGCCAATCCAACAGGCCACATGGTTTTTTTTTTTTTTTGTTTTCTTTTTCACTGTCCGTCCCCGGAGTGCTGTCATCCTGTCACTGCCTACACACACAGCTAGTTTTTTCCCTCCATGGTGGGAAGGTGCATGGCAGCTGCCGCATGAAAACAGGAGCCGTGGCCTCCCCCGGGGGGACACGTCGGGGGGATAAAGTGCAACGGCCCCGGCTTTCAGTCAACACCGCTAAAAATACACAGCAGTGGCGGTGTGTATGAGCCTGACGGCGCGGTCACTGTCTCTCTTCAGATGACAGCACATCCAGCTGAGCGGGGCAGGTGGCTGATCATGATTTCAGGACTTTCATCAGATCGCTTACGCTTGAAGGTTTAAGAAAAGTGACAGGAAAAGCCTTTTGTATTAAAATTACAACTGAGTTTAATAGTAGTATGAATTATCTCCTGAAAATTACAATTTCAGTCTAACAACAGTACAAATTTATGTTAGAAATTTCATTTTTGACCCTGACTGAGCTTCTTGTCCGTTTTAAATGTTTTTTTCTCAGCAGCGTTTAATCTTTACAACACAACAATAAGACATCTTTTAAAATGAAAGCAGGCAGGATGTTTGCTGTAACGGATATCTTAAAGTAAGCAGGTGTTCAATGGACTGCAAGTTGATTTTTGTGTTGTTTTGCAACTTGTAGCCGCATGAAAGATGAGGAAAAAACAAACCAGTGTGGTCTTATAATCGTACATCTGCAGAATAACCAAAAAAAAAAATCCTGCATGACTGACTTGGAGGCAGCCAATATTCAGGAAAGCAGGAATCAGAGGACCTTGTCAGTTTATGTATGCTCGTGTCCTTCCACCAACATCCTTCACAGGAACTGTCAGTGAAAACATAAGTAGGCTGATGGCTCTGAAATATGTTGGCAGCCATTCGAAAGCGACGATCTGCTGTCATATTCTTATTTGTAATCTCGTTTCACTACGGTTTCTAATCATAATTCCAAAAACAAACAAGAAAACAAACAAAAAAAAAAGTCCAATATCTGGGCCAACTTTGTCCTGCATAATCCCCGATGGGAAAATCTCTCCAGCTGAAAGCTCATTTTGCTTCCCTGGTATCATTTTACAGCACTGCCTCTCCTTCCATTGCAAAAAAAAAAACACACCCGAGACATTTTTTGCAAAAAAAAAAATAAAAAAAGAGAAAATTACATTGTAAAAGAGAAGCAGTTTCTGCTGTGACAATTTTTCTTTTTTTGCCGTAGAATGTTTTCTGTGCTAAATTATCTTTTAAGATGTTGACCTTGGAGAATTTACAACTAGCAAAGCACATTTTTCAGATTAATTTCACTGCTGTTATGCATAAAGATGGTAATTCCCACTACCAGCCTTTTTTAAGACAACAGTGTGATGATCATTAACACGCATACACATCTCACTGTTGTTTTATATCAAGAGAGCATTGATGTTACGTACAAAATCACTAAATTACTAGGAAAGTCTGTAGTCTTTTCTAGTTTTACATGCAAAATGTATCCAGAGGAACCCAAACTATCAGCCTCATCGTGATTTAATGCCCACGAATCGTAAAAAAACAAGAAAATCCAGAGTGACAAAGCTAAAGTACAAAGAAGAAAAGGCTGATTAACAAAAAATAAACCTGAAATAAATGTGTTAAATGGTTGAAATCAGTGTTTCACAAGACTGAACAGCCAATCAGAGACCTCCCTCACTAGCTGCTGCTGACGAACCAATGAGAGCCAAAGCTGCTGAACACACACGCTGAAAAAAACTGAACTTATTCTTAATCACAACCAAATGATTCAAATGTCCTGTGCTGCTGGTTCACATTACACCAAATAATTACCCGTAGCTGTTAAATTATACACCTAGAATAAATGCAATAAAAAATATCTTTAAAGTAATATCTTTTTATTGGAGTCTAAATGGTACTTATGATATTAAATCTCTCTGCATGAGCACATAAATGTCAAGTACCTTCACTTTAGCCTGCTAATGCTACACTTACTATACTATACCATACTCACTATACCATCAACTATATCAGATCTGCAACACGCTGAATACTTTCTCTTGTTGCATCCGAACAGACAGTCGATAATCAGATGGAGGAAAAACAGTCAGCTGCTGTGTCATTAGCTTGTAATAGCAGAGTCTGAAGCCTGAAAACAATCTCACTTACTGTCCTCGCTGAATTAAATGTTAATATGCTGTAAATAATCCTACAGACTTATTACATAATGTTGCCCATGAGGAAAAAAATATACATGTTTGTGTTTTGAATGAAGTATTTGACTCTGAAATAATTACCACTCTGTTTTATATATAAAAAGGGACTCACCACAACGAGCCGGTCTCGTTTGAAAAGCCTAATATAGACCCTTTGCATTCATCCTCTTTAACATGACAGCTTGACAGTTTGAGGATGACACCCCACACACTCGAGAAAAAAAAAAAACAGCACACAGCCTCAGGGTTGATGCTGCATCGCGTCAGTCGATGCAAGGCTTTTCATTCCCCAAGGGACTGTGGGTTTTTTTTTGGTTTTTTGGGGGGTTTTTTTGGGGCTAATAATATCCAAAATAAGAAAAAATTCACTAATTTCACATTTATTTGATGAATTGTGAATCCTCACCATTAAATTTGACAAGATACTAAATGAACTCATGTCCACATCTGTGTTTAAATGTCCGAATGGTTGAGTTTTTATCATCGTGACAATAGCAGCGACCCACATACCTCCGGAGCCACCGCACTGGAAAAAAAAGCGGTAATTTTCACAAGGTGTCAGCACTTTTCCGAAGCCTGATTGCTTGAGAATAATGGCCACTTTGGCAACTGTCAATTTTCCTTCGAGAGTAAATTGTTACAGGGTTGGAGCCGTGTGATTGGCTGAAGCTGTCATTTCCTGGGCTCCCGTTTCAATCAGGGCCACCTTGCTTACTTCATTACAAAGACGGGCAGACAACTCAACACTTCTTTCACTCACTTACTGAATCCACCTCCCCATGCGTTTTTCTCATTCATTCAACAGTCCCGCTTTGATTTCTGCTCGGCTTCAAGTGGAAGCAACAACTTAATTAAAGGGTGTTTTTCACCCCAGCTCGCATGTTTTCGGCTCTTTCGAGGTCACATTTTTACATTTAAAAAATTTTTTAAAAATAAAACTGCAACCTTCTTGGTTCTAATGATGGTTATTATATAATAACCATGGTTGAATTTATTTGTGTTAAAGTGACACGTAGAAAATAAAGACACATCTTTTAACTGTGCACTTATTTCTGCCTTTTGAAGATTTAGGAAAAACTTAACCTGAGCCTCCCACAATCTGAGATCTTCTGCACGAAAATGAAACCAGACAATTTCCATAGAAATAGCAGCAGTGAGTTCACATTATTTCTTGCCCAGATAAAGTCTCAATGTGCCCTCCAGCCCAATGTACATGCATTAAACCAGAGGTCAGTTCTGCTGTTAATACTTGGGGGCACAAGTAGCAATAAGCCTTGGCTGAAGAACGCTCTGCATGAGAGGCTCAGTATTTTTCTCTCTCAAACTCCCATCGGTGCTGTTTTCAGACTCGGCTTCGGAGTCTGTTCGGAGCTAAAGGTCTGTGCACAGACTGGAAAATGCAGCAAGCAAATGCAGACCAGTGAGGACTGAGCTCCAATTTACCAGGATGACACAAAGAGGACGCCCGAAATTTATAAATGGACTGTATTTATCCTGCACTTCTCTGAACTTAGTGACTCCACAAAGTGCTTTGCAACACAAGGAGCCACTTACCCATCATGCAAGGTGTCACCTGCCAATCAGAGGCAGATCATGTGGATTAGGGATTAAATTTGCAACCAGGGTCGAATTTTGCTTAGTGTTTTTTAACACAATCATGTCGCCTGGTTGTGTTGCAAACAGGGATCAGAGGGAAAAAAGGATTTTTCAATGAAAATGTAATAAGAAAATGTAATAATGCAGCACCTGTAAAGTCTGCAGTGTGCAAACATTAGAGTTGTAGTAACTCTTGGCATTTTCAGCTTTACAAATGACAGCAGCTGCAAGCTTGTTTTGCTTTAACGTCTCCATATTTTCACTGGCAAGACAATCTGATCTGATCAATCGAGATCTGCTGCGGGAACTTCCTACACCTTCATCCGGAGACTAATGTTACCGGAGCAGAGCAGCGATGCAAAAGCTGCATCACCGGATGCTCGACATTCAAACTCTTCGAATGCCGCACAGTGTCGAAGGGACGGTTGAAAATGTGTTCATGTTTTACAGCAACCTCTGTAGTTCATTGTTCATTAGTGCTCCTCACATCATATGAGATTTAATCCTTCACTGAAACATTGTGGAGCAGTGTTTAATTGACTTTTATGGCACGTGCCTTCCCAGACAGCCCAACCTTGAAATTACAAATCAGAAAACGCAGCCTTGAACAAGAAGTCCACTTGGAGGCCTGTAAATGAAGGCAAAGTTCAGAGCTCTGCGATCACCGACCTTGACTTGAAACCACTGTACATCCTGTGCATCTGAAACACCTGTTTGCTTTCTGATCCCCCTCATTAAATCCTAGAAATACCTCAGACTTGTTCCTTTCACAGCTTTTTACCTTCAGTAAAAAAACATTTCAAGTGACAACTGTTGACAGCGAGGTCTACCAGTAATCAAGAGCGACACTGTTTTTGGAAAAACATATTGCTGTTAATTAGTCAAAATATATTTCTTAAAATCCCAAAAGACCCGTCTAATTGGTAAAATTGATGTCACATTCTTTAACGTTTACACAAATGCCTGCAGTTGTTCAAAGAAATCAGCTTTGTTTTGCATTGCTCTCACTACTTTATGTTGTAGCACTAATGTGCGGTAATTAAGTCTGATGTGCTGGCTGATTACGGCACGCGTCCCCGACAACGTAAACAAAGCGAAGGTGCAAAGACGCCGACCGTCTTAAGAGAGACCAACTTTAATTCTCACTAACGTGCCGATAAAGTGACTCTCTAATTGGTTTAAATGCAACAGATGCAGCCTGCGACAAAATTAACAACAACGAAAAAATTAAAATTTTAAAAACTGCATACACTGTGTCAGTCCTGTGAGTCCACAGAAAACCAAAAGGAAACATAATAAATAATCTTGTTTCCATCTTACATCACTTCCATCTCTGTGCACTCACAGGTGGAGATACACAGGCCCGAAATACACTCGGAAATATCCTGAAATCTATTTCTGAGAGCCTCATGAGGATTTGAAAAAGTCAAAATCAGAGCTTACATAATACGACCTGAAAAACACGCCTGGTTTTATTTGTCATGTAATCATAAACCTTACCTAACTGTAGTTTCCGACCTCAACTCGCAGCTCCCTGCCTTTCCATAAATGCTTTTTAACAATTCTTACAGAGGTGGTGAGCACTTTTTCTGGTCGACTTTGATTACTAATATCCTTTAACAGTTGGCAGTCGGACTGCTGACAGCCTCACCGCAGAGATCCTGTGTGGATGGTTGAGAAAACGTAAAATCAGAAAATGAAAAATGAAATAAAACCTACAGAAGTGGGGCACTGACAGCATGTAACCTGGGCTTTTTTTTCAGGTTTTACACTGACCGGAGGAATGTTTGCAGGGAGGAATCTTGTGCAGGTGTCTCTCTGGCATCAGATCAGTTCAATCAATACACCAAAAAAAACAGACTTTTTCTTAGCTGTGGATCTTTATTTATTCCTTTTTTTTTTTTTTACATGACTATTTCAATGCAAAAATAAACCTGAACTTTCTGAGATTTTCTCATCAAACTGAAAAAAATTACCTACATTTGGGAGTCGGCTGCTGTTAATCACAGACATGATCAAACATCCGCAGGGGGAAAGGATGTAAAAAAAGATTAGTCTTTGGATTTTTTTTTAAATAGATATTCAAAAGAGGATCGATATGATTTGGAAAATCGATGTTATAAACCCGGCCCTGCTGAGTAAAGCTTTAGTATATGCAGTTTTTTTTTCAACAGGAGGTAATTAGTGGTGTCTCAAGTCTGGTTAATATGAGCAAAGTAAACCTGAGGGAGGATGCATGGTCACATAGCCTTCAGTGCATGCACTATTCAACGCTAGGTAAACAGTGGTTTCTCAGTAGGAGAAAAAAAAACCTCATTAGCATAGTGTATAATGAGCAAAAAATGCTGATCAAATTTCCACTGAGGACAATTAATGAAACCACTCAGGACAAAGTCAGATTCCAAGGCAGCGTCAGGAGGGACAGATTTAACACTCCGGCTCAACCTTAAAATCAATATTCTGCATGATTCTCTGCTTTTGATCCTGGACCTATTAATTATGAAAATTATAGTTCATGAACAGGAACAACTCTCCTTCCAAAGCCGGAGTGCAGAGAAAGCCCTCAAATACCTCCAGAGCTGAAGGAACTGGATGTTTTCGAACAGCATAAGTGACCTTACAACCAAATTCTGAGACTTTTATTAAGAAAGTGCCAGAAAAAACACACACACAAAGAGAAGGTAAAATATCCCACAATAAAAACACCAGTTACCTTCCTGTCCTTGAGTCAACTTCCTAGTTAGTCTTGCTTTTCTTACAGTGAGTTTCCGACCGAGGGACTCGAGGATATTTGTTGTGAGCTGTTATTTTTCTGAGTGGCTGGTAGCTTCCTGTGCTAACCACGCAGCAGAACATTCAGTCACACAGCATCCTCGTCCCTCCACCGTAACATCTGCCAGGATGTTCTTTAAGCTGAGTCACTCTCTTTGTCTGGCTTTTTTTTTTTTTTTTGGTTATTACAGTTTTGTTTTTTACTTGCAATTTATACACAAGATTACTGACATTACAGGCATGAGAAAACAATTTCATTTGGAGCGAGGACAAGACCAATGATGCACAACAGTGAGAGAAGATAACAGACTGCTGAAAGTAAAATTTCATTTTCAGATTAAAGACAAGCTGTGCAAAGGCCTCCATAAAAAGCTGTCTCGCCAGATGCCTTTTTGGGCAAATCCTTGATTTGATTAGCTTTTAAATGCTGTTAAAAAGCCTCCACTGCACACAACACAATTAGGTTTTACAAATGGTGCACTAGTGATCCCTGTTACAGCTTCATATCCATAGGCTTATTTCCCAGTTTACTGTATTAGAGTGGCAAAATATGGCTGTAATTATACTGTAAATAAAACCATTATTGGAGGAGGGGCATCTTAAAATGTGCAGTCTGAATCAGTATGGTTGGGATGGTCAGTGAAGGTGAGTGACTTTATCAGCAGAAATGCGAGAAGCTTCAGATGGTGTCGGGAAGAAAAGCAAAGCGAGCACTGCTGGTAAAGCAAGAGAGCCATTAAAGGGAATGCACAAACACAACCTCAAATGAATGAATATACTGAGGAACCACTCAGACAGGCAACATTAAAGCATAAAGTGTGGCTTGCTACTAAAACTAACTTCATTAAGTTCACAACAAGGAGATCTGAAGCTGCAGGGGGGCTCTCATGAGACCAGAGAGAGAGAGTCTTCAAATGCACAGAAAAAAACTGCCAGAGTGGATTTCTCTGGACATCCAAAAAAAAGTGTTCAGATGCCCTGTGAGTTTCAGAGGCTGGAGTGAGTTATTTAACCCCCCCGGGTAAGAAGGTCCATGGTCATGTTAGCTTGTTGGCCTGTACATCTGATTGTACCAACAAACCTACACAGATACAGACTGCTCGTATCTTTCTGAGATGATCCATATGACGTCTTCTCATCTGACATCTGACACAGTTTGACACAGTTTGTGGGTTTTTTTGCATCCTGTTCAAGTTAAATTAACTAAAACAACTTGCTTAGAGTTAAGAGCTCGAGGTTAAATGACAGAAACACTGACGGATAGAGTCAGTTTAAGGTCCAACACTTTGATATTTATATACCAAAAGTGTTAGTGGAATATATATATAGTGCTGTATCTTGGCAGCTTGATTGCTTGAACATACATTCCACATAAAACAGACCTCCTGCTCTGAAACAGATCAAAAGAATTTACTGTAATATATTTTTATATTTACTGTCGGACTAATTAATGGGATTTCACTGGACAGTAAGTCAGTTTCACTCTCCTCTCCAAAAAGTTCTCCTCAAATCAACCTTCAGCAGACATCTGGCATGTTTACTCTGCAACTGCACAAGCAATCATTTCTGCAAACTTCTGAGGTAACAATCAGAGCCGTTACGTAAGTTTCCCTCTGAGAGAATGAGAAACATGGAAGTGAAAGCTCCCAGAAATTGGACAGAATCAGAGGATTTTTTTTTTTACTTTCCCTCTCAGCATCTGCAAACCAATGCAGCTCCTGTCATCTGCTCCTGCCAGGGCCACTTAAAAAAGCCACTGATTAGCTTCCCCTACAGACTGCTACAGCTGAGCTAAAGCAGGGAAAAAAAAATGTCCCTTAAATTAAATATTACCTTCACCTTTTTTACCTACACAATGAAATCTTAGCCACTTTTCCAGATCCTTCTGTCATTTTCCCTCTCAGGGTAGCAGAGAGGACACTGCCTGATACATCGCCTCGCTGGAGATAACGAAGTTACCCATAAGCACCCATCCTCAGTCATGTCAACTCCCCCCACCACTACCACCGGTCGCGCCTTACCCAGCTGGCCTAACCTAACCCTTTTTGCCTTGCACATCCCAAACAACACATGCAAACACACTTGCTGGCGGGCAAATCTTCCCCATTAGCACTTGTGCTCACTGGTTTGTTTGTTTCAGCTGAAAAGGTTAGCGCTCGACATAATGTGTGGGGGGTAAAAAACATGCTCCGGTTAAAGCTACCGTAATCTGCCTTTTCTTCTGGGAGTCTCTAATGAATGTAGGCAGACGCGGAGCCCCTTCACCGGCCTGCCTGGCGGCTCCATAACACCCAAACGATGCTGAACCCTTGTCAGAATTAAGGGTGCAGGACACTGTCACTCAGCTGGAAAAAAGGTGAAGGCCTGGTTAATGAGAAAGTTGGATGGTACAAAAAAAATCCAAGCAGCTGAGCTCTCTTAATTACACTGAAGGCCTCGATGTCCGCTTTCACATTTACATCGTCTCCTTCAGATTCATTCGACGTGCGTAGGACAAAATGTGTCTGATTTGCAGACACTGTGGGGTTATTCAAACCCTCTTACACAAAATCTGTGCAGCTTCATAAAATATCCAGCGGTTCCAGGAATGATGCTGCACAGGGCAAAGGGAGTTTAGCCGAGTCTGAAGACAGACACCTTCATTGTGGTTGCTAACGGCGTTAAGCATCCATAATCAGATCTCCTGCCTCGTCTCACAGGAAGTTTTCTAGACTGGGTGTCAATGGGATAAGTGCTTGGTAAGACTGTGAGAACAAGGACAGAGAATATTTTACCACCGTGTTAAAATTAAAGGTTTGAGACTGACCCTAAGCTGAGAAAGAAGCCGAGAGCAGCCAAGGTTAAGCTTGTATTTCTTAATTGATAAAGCACAAGTAATATTTCAAGAAAACCTCTCTTGCCTTGTCACTTTATCCTCATATTCAAATGATGCATTTAAATTCAAAAGGGATTTGCATAGCACCTTTCCTTCTCCTTAAAAAAAGGATAAAGAATAACATTAAAGAAAGAGGACTAAATCTATAAAATGAGAATATTTCAGCATCGATGGACAATGAGAATGGTTCTAATAATTAAATTTCTTTTTTTTTATTGCGAGTAATGAAACTTATCTCAAGGTCACCACCATTATTTTATCTTTAAAGCTAAACAGTGGCTGTATGTTTAAGCCTCCTGTACATAATCCAATGATTATAAAACATTATATATA
>JAPZDV010000006.1:23110976-23146341 GCA_029814665.1 Acanthurus lineatus | reverse complement strand
TATAAAAAACAATGTTTGATATTTTCAGATAATAATGTAATTAAACCCTTATCTTAAGATGGCAGGCTTTGAAAAGTACAAGTGAGGACCTCGATGGGTTAATTAAGAGATAACACGATAACAACTTGATATCTCCGAATAACAAGGAAATTAAGTCATCACAGCGAGATAACATTCATTAAATATTAATTGGCAACCATGATATATGTAAGCTTTTGAAGTAAATCTGTGGATCTCAAAGTATTTGGCGTTAGTTAAACCAAACTTTTTTTTTTTTTTTTTTAACAGAGGTTGAAGGTGAACAAAAACAGAATTGCTGGTGTCTTATTGCTTTATTAGAATCGGTGCTCAAATGGGGTTGATTGATAAGTTCAAAGCTTAAAGTCGAAGAAGCCAGATGAAGAAAACATGGCATAATTATTTTTCAGCATAAACTCTACATTAACATCCCTTCATTTAAAAAAAACTGACAGAATTTAACAGCATGTGCACGCAGAGAGAAAGCCGTACAAATCCTCTCCTTCTACCTTCAGCCATGAACTTATCAATCAGCCCCTGTATATTACCTGGTGTCCGAAAAAATACAGGAAAATCCACCGCACTGTAGGACTCGGCGATAAACCAGCGAGGGAGACCTATTGCCCCCGGTCCATTGCTGCCACACTCAACATGAAAGCCATTTTCAATTGGACACAAGCATTCAGGAGACACTGTTGGTAGTCTCCATCTATTTCTCCATACCTCTGTCAATGGCTGGATTGTGAAGTGAGGCTCTGTGTCCCTGTGGACAGCTGTGAGCAGAATTTGCACTGAAGTTTCCGTGGTAACAAAGCTGTTGAGCCTTGAGCTCTTACAGTACATTCCCATTTGCACTTTGTAAAGGTGAAGATACAGGATTTGGCTTGACAGTGGGGAGTCACTTGGGGCTCTGACTACGTAAAGCAATTTTGACATATCAGCGGTTGAAGGGGGGAGGCTTGTCTGACTGGGAAACTCGGCTTCAAAAACAGCCTTGACTTTGGCTCTTCTTTTAAGAATAAAAATTACATCTACTTCAGCTAATTACCCAGTTTAATTTAACTGCTGCTCAAAGAAGCCATAGAAATGAGAATTTATATAAATTGGCTCCATTTGTACTTTCGAGTGTCTTGTACCTTCATAAAATCGAGATACAATTTAATACACTTGTGTTTCCACTCAACCACGTACTGTAAAGGCATCTCCGTCGCCAGAAGTCTGAATCGTTTTTTCTTTTTTCTGTTTTCTTAGGCTAAATGCAAATCAGAATCGTCCCTACTCCTGCAGCAATGCAGCTAAGCTGTTTATTGATTGTAAATATACCAAAAGACTTTTTTTTCTGCAATTTAGTGCAGATCAGCTACAAAAATAAGAAGTTAGCCCACATTTATCCCATTTACAACTAGTACTTACATGCCATCTATGTCTTTATGCATTATCTAAGCATCAAAATCTCATTATGAGCCTCTATAATTACAGATGCTTTTAATAAAATATCTTATTATTGCAAGTCTACTTGCATTGTAACTGGTAAAATCTAGACATGCAGAGGTAGCAGGCTTATTAACAAACAGGTCTCAGATCAGGTTAAACGATGTTCGATTATCTTGCAAGATCGCAACACTGTGCAAGGTGAAGGTCATGTGACAGAAGGAGCTTTGCTAACCAGGTTAGTGTACTTTTACTGCAAGAATGTGACCAATGCAAAGAGAATGGTGTAAATCCAACCCATCAGTCATGAAGGCTGCAAGGGGTTTGATTAATTTCTTTCGAATGTTAAGAGTTGTTCAGATTACAGTTACAACCGGCTAAGATCTGATCACAAAACAGATTACCTCTGGAGATGGTCTGATCAATGCGAACCCATTTCCACTGCAGTAAATTCTGCATGCAATTACAGCAATCCCTTTTTTTTAAAACATATTTAAGTAAGTTAGTCCAGGTAGAGTTTGAATATAAATACAAAGCAGATTTGGGGTCAAAATGTCACAATAAAATAGAAAACGGATCCAAATCCAAAAGCCTTTTCAGGGCTGCTTTTTGAGCTTCTGTTTGATCTCCAGTCGTTTTGACTATGATCCAATGCCCACAGTGGTGGCTGTGATTAGCATATCACTCACCGCAGTCTGCATTTGGCTCTGTCCACATCAAATCATCAGCTTTAAGGGGAAATGAGCAAGGTCTTTCCTGCCCCATAGCACACATGACCATAATCTGCAATCGTTTGATAAGTTGTTGATAGAGATCTTCACTGGCAACATGTAGAGGGAGATAAGCTCTGCTGATGTTGTGCTTTCCAAACGCTGGCTATTGAGGTCATAGCTTATTAAATACCCCTGAACAGCAGTTCATTTGCTTTGTAATAATTTCCTGTTTCAGGTGATGCAAACACAGCTCAAAGAAAACAGAGAAGCAGGTCTGTTGGTCGTCTAAAGTGTTCGTTTCGTGCACCTTTTCTTTGATACGTCAATGATCCGAAGGACTCGTGCACAAGAACCAACATGCCCTCTCTTCTTCTGAGGTTCAGCGTCCCTGGAGAAGATTAATGTTGTCTTTACTAATCAGGGTGTTCGGGGAGGAGCAGGCAGAGGAACACGGTGAAGATGGAGTCGTCAGTGTTGTTCCCCTTGGCTGCACTATGTAAACCAACCACAGAGGAAATCACAAGAATCAGGTCCAAAAACCAGGGATGAAACGGCCAGTTTGACTGGAATGGCTTTACAGTAAAAAGGTTTTATTATTTCTGTTCTGATCAGCAGTTTAAAGCTGGCTTGGTGTGACCATCTAACCAACCTCAGCAATGAAGACAGCAAGTGAACCAACAGGATATTGAGGCTGACAACATATAACATGATGAGGATTTTCTTAAAAAGGAGAAAAAAATAGTTTACTGGAATAAAAACGCTGCATACAATGTCAACAACCAGCACAGAATTAGCTAAAGATCGCAGTACAGATCTGCACTCTTAGCAAACACAACATGATCTTGCAATTAGTATCAAATCTCAGGAAATGAAATGTGACACTGAGTCGAGTTAATGCATTAATATTTAAAAAAAAAAACGTATGTAGCATTTTTGAATATGTTTTAAATCATCATTTGTTGTGCAGCACATCAGGAGCAGAATCCCCTTCTTTGGCTTTTTTCAAAACAATAGTCATTAAATGTTAATATAATGAATGTAAGCATTGTTAACGCCACAGAAGCAGAAAAAAAATGGCACAACCGAGGGAAAATAAATGCAATTAACTTATTAAAGAGTACAGCTCAATATTCCTCATCCTGAATGCTTCTTATTAACTTGTTTACCTTATTCGGGCAGGCTCTTCGTGCCTAAGTGGCATTTTAATATAGCAGCACGTTATGCGACTGAACTTCTAAATAATTAAAAGCGCATACATGCAAATGCGCACAGAGCGTTTCTTGGATGAAGAAGAGCAATGGTAGCGGAGCAGTGAATCTGGGTCAGGGGATTTGACTCTGGCCCCGCTTCTTCTCAATGAATTCAAGCCTGTACGTGATGATGCACACTGTGTGGGAGGAGGCATGACATCTTAATTCCCTGATCTCAACATTAGGGAGATATCCAAAACAGAGATCTTAAGCTCAAACAGTTCATGGAGGACTTGGAATGGGAGACCCTTTCTAACCAGATTTCTGTGTTCCAGCATTATTTCCAAATGCTTTTGTACATTTTTGTTGGCAGCACTTCTGTTAATAGCAATCAAAGGCAGATGGTGGAGGCTCTAAATTCTGCTTGAACCTTATGTAAGGTCATCTGCATTAAGAGGAAGGAAAGACTGCAGATCAATTTTTTTCTTTATGGTTTTGCTGCAACTGTTGCAGGATATTATGGATTATGGACTTTCTATATATCAATATTGTCTCCTGGAAATGGTTCTTATGTATCATTAATTTGTAACAGAAGTTATGTTTTGTACATAGGTGATGCCAAACAGGTTGTGTTTTATTATGAGACATTATGAGAAAATATTTTTAATAAATGTTCATATTGAATGTATCTGCAAAGAAGCATTTAACTCATTTTCCTGCAACAGCAACAAAATTGTTGTTACATCCATATTTCTCTGACTCCATCCATCACACTGACTTTGTTTTAAACGACCATAATGACAATCAGCATTTCTCTAAAACAGATCACAGCATTTGGAGTTGTAATTTTTAATCTTCAGCCTCTTTTCTTAGTCGAAGTACAAAGAACTTACTATCAAACGCGAGGGCAGCAGGCTAATTATGTGTGGGAGGTCTATTCAGACTCTGCAACGCTGTGTCATTAAAGGTGTTTTTCATTTGGACGACGAGTGACCTCGCTGCATTCATAAAAAGCTGGGGGTCAAGGGAGTAAGTTGGTGAGTTTGTTTGTCAGAAACGTTATTGTTCACAATGCGGAGATCAAGCAATGAAAGAGAACCTGAGCTCCATTTGAAGGACAGTGTGCACAGCATGGACTGCAGTTAGGCTGATGGCCAGTGATGCTCCGCTTCCCTCCATTGTCGGTATTATTGACCAAAAAAAAAAATGTGTTGTTGGTGAAAACAGAATCTTTAGGCTTTTGTGAAGCCTTTCTGTGAGTAATTACTGATTGTGTATCTGATAACACGCAACAGGTCAGTGTTTAATGCTTCACGGTGTATGAGGAAGCATGCTCCGCTCCTTTGGTGACTTCCCCTAAAAAACAGAGAAAAGCCGTCTTCTTATTACTGATCAATTTCCCTCCACTTCCTGGCCAAACAAATCACGAGCGCCTCTCCATCTATCTTCATGAGCAAACATGCATGTATGTGCATACATTATCCTCGGCGGTCACCTACTGGGGCATCACAGTATATGAAGAGAAAGGTCTCATGTGTAAAAGTGAGAGGCTGGACCTTATTCTCTCATCAGCACATCAATATAGAGATAAAATCAGGTCCCAAATATTGAAAAATACTGTAAGCTCTGATCTGCAAAGTACAGCATAAAGGAAAAACTGTTGTATGTGACTAAAATGTGCACAGAGCTCCATTGGGGATACGAGCAAGTCCTCTTTTCCCAACAGGTTTCTAATGCACACAAAATGCAGTCTAACACATAAATATGCTGCTCCACTTTTTTGGCTCCCCAACACTTACTTGGTTCACACAATGCAAACAGTATTTTTGTTATTTACTCGACAAAAGTCTATAGTATTTCAGACAGGAGGCAAAGTGCACCAGTAGGCTCTTCAGCCAAGTGGCAGTGAGATGGCCCTCAGCACTCACAGGCCAATGATCGAGTCAGAAAAAGGGCCGAAATTTGGGAAGAGACGCTATTATGGGAAATAAAATGGCCGATACACAAACTACATTAAGTGCCTTATGGAGTCCAAAAGTATCAGCCACTTTTCTTGAATGAAATGCAAATGTATGCGGGGAAAGAATCCAATTGAGTCTTTCTCTTTGTGGTAAATATGAAGATTCTGTAATGTAATACACTGGAGTTCAAGGCACAGATAACACTTTTTAATACCTGCGTCTCACAATTCTTCACGACGGGACGCAAAGAGATCGACACTTCTCTTCTCAGTTAACTCCACTGAAGAAAAACTGGCAAAACTAATAAATAAAACATTCTCTGCAGCAGCCTCTCTGAAACAAGGGACACATAAATAATAGTTTAGAGAATAGTAGATTATGATTTTCGATTGCAATTTTCAAATCATGGACTATAATATAATGTGCATATTTCTTTTACTTTTTAAAATGTATTCATGTAAAAGGAACGTGCAGCTCTGTGAGGAGCTGCAGCCTCAGATACAGCACCACGGACAGCGACAGCAAGTCTGCTGCTGCATTTCCAATCCATTCTCTCACTTTAGTCATTATAAATAAATTATACAGATATAATTATAATGTTTGGAAGGAGAAAAAAAAATACTTACGTAACGTGATATAAATTGTGAAACAGAACATTTTCATTTTTCATCAGGAAACTAATGAGCTTCTGCTGCACCTTTGGCCCCCTCAACCTCACTAACTCCTGAAGCTTATACAACTTTACAAGTATTTTTATCACAGCTCAACTCTTTTTTTTTCATGAGACAATCTGTCACTGGTTTTTAAAAGTAAATATATGTTATTTTCAAACGAAGTTTCAGCGTTCAGTGACGGCGTTTGGTGTGTGAAGTCCATTATAAGGCAAATCCTTAATGATCGCACTGAGATTGAGGGAAACCATTTGCAAAGTTTCGATTAAAAGCAACATCTTGGTCTTTTTTTTTTTTAAGTCCAGAGCTGCAGACAGTGAGCGTTGCAAGCAGGAGTGTGTGTGGTGGGAGAGTGGTAATAGGGAGAGAAAAATGCATCCAGGCAAGTTAGACAACTTAATTAAAACAATGTTGATTACTTTGTCAAATGATGGTAATTTAAAGGCTGAAGGAGGACTCCAGAATAAAGGGAGATACAAAGAGCTTAGAGCTCTGCTGATTTTCATTATTGTGTAAGTTTCTCCGTGAAAAAGAAAAAACACAGTTAGCCACCAAAGCTCACTCTCTCGGCTAATTTGTGCTATTTTAAAAACACTGTCACACGGACTGCCCCGGGTCTTGACAAATTATTTTAAAAGCTTCTATAAATTGGTTGGAGAATTCAATTTAGGAATCTTTTTGGCTTCTCTGCTGGTTGATTTTCCCTCAAGGAGAACTGAAACCTAAAGAAAATGAGGAGTGTTGAGGCTGTATGGATTAGCATAGCATCAGTTTAGCATAGCATTATTATTACAAGACTTCCCTGAAGTGTAATGTTATCGTCCTTTAATTGGCAAAGGAAAATTAAATAGTTAAACTCTAATAAATTGAGTACTTTTAAAAAGCTTGATTTGATTAAAATATTTATGAGATTAATGTTGAAACATTTATTTGATTAACAAAATAAAAGAAAAAAAGCACACACACATAACGTGTTGAAAGCTTTTCCGACTGGCTGCTCTGCTCGACTTTATATCACTATAAACAAAATACCTTTAGATTTTTAGTCATAAAAGCAGTCTGAAAATATGAAATATCATCCCAATAAAATATATTAAATTGACTAATTTTTAAAGCTCTGAGTTGTGACAACATATTCTACATTATTTTATAAGAACAAGATGGCTACAGCCTCAAAGAAACAACTTTATTGACTTTCTAGAGATTTTTAATACCTAAGGATACATTTTTAAAAATATATACTGATATTTTAAATCAAAAAGGTTGAAACAACACAATCCCAACTCAAGTTTTGTTCCAGACCTTCGATCACATCACACTATCTTGTAGAATTCAGAAAAGCCCATCAAACACTGTCTCTGTGCTCTAGTTTCAGGTCTAAGTAGGCAACCTGATGTAAAGATTGTTTACAGGAAGTAGAAAGAGGCTTTTATTAATTCACAACGGGCTCATATTTGTGCTCAGAGTGTATTGACCGCGCCTATAATTTGTTTAAAGAGTATCAATAAAATGTTGAATGCAATCTTCCAGTTGTCTTCTGGTAATAATGCGATCTAAATTGTTCTCAGGTATCGCATCGTTATGATGAAAAGCACTCAAATCATCAGAGGGGAAAGCCGAGCGAAACACAGGAGCATCAGAGCAGAGAGGTTAACCTTGAAGATGCACGTAATACAGCAGAGCTTCCTGAGGAAGACGGGGGCCAGCTCAGTGTGAGAGTTCCTCCTCCGTCTCCTCCACCCCTCCCCCCCACAACCCCCAAACCTCCCCACCACCCCTCCAGCATTTTCAGAGCATGTCAAAAACCCTGAGAGGTTAATTATTTGGTGCATGATCTGTTTATTTATTTAACTCCGACCGCATTTCCACCGCTCTTATCTGTTTCTGCGCAGCATGTCAGGAAGTGGGCTGAATCCTAATAAACGAGATTCCATTATTAAAAGTAATGCAGCAGGTTTTCGTCGGGGTGGGGGTGGAGTGGGGGGGTGGTGGTGGAATGAGATATCAACGGCACACACAGGCATCACGCACCTTCTGCTGTCACCGTGTGAGAGCTGATCTGAGCTTGTTCTCCAGCCAGCAACCAACTCAGCTATTGGTAAATATCTCAAAAAATGATGCTTGTGAATGTAAATTGAGGAAAAATGTGGGAGAAAAAAAAAAAAAAAGGGAGGCTCAAGGTAACTGGTGAAAAATTGACTGCGAATCACTAATCATATGCTTTTCTTTCACCAGCTCACACACACACACACACACACACACTCACTTAGTGTCAGTCAAGAAGAAAGAAAAGAGTAAAAAAGTCAGAGAAACTAAGTGGTGTTTGACTTCATACAAACGGTTCACTTATCGCATTGAATCTCCACACTCAGGAGGAAATAAAAAAAAAAGGACATCTGATGATTTCAACAATCCTGAGCATTACTTTATTTCAGCACCGGAGCTGTAAAAACATTAACATGCAGTGTGTGGGTGACGAACATTTCGCCTAATGGGTAAAACGCTTGTACGCTTTGAACGAAATAAGAATTTCCGCTGCAGTTGTAAATGTTGCATTGTCTGGTTTCAGGAGAGATGGAAGTGTGCTATAGATGTCATGATCCACCTCATCTCTCCCTATGAATTACCCAAGGTATTGCATTTATATCTGCTGATTTTTACAGCCCACGGTCCGTGTCCGACGCCAATCTTCATTATCGCAGGAAGTCGTGTGTCCTTTATTTGGGCTGAAAGTAAAAGCGTGAAGGTCAGGGTGCTGAAATGATGTGAAAAAGAAAAATAACGTAACGTGCAGCACGACCAAATTTGTGCATCGCAGACCAACAATTACTGTGTAAGAAGAAGTTTATTTTCCACTTCAGTTTATGTCTTTAGCTTCCTGCATCAGCTCTCTCAAACCAGGGACGAACCGACCGCCAGCTGCTGCAGGTCACATGCTGACGGCAGATAAACATCTCAAACCCTGCTTGAACTGTCCCTTTAAAAATCTGATGTAATCAATTAAAAACTGACGTCTTCAGCTCAGTCCTAATCCATTAGATTAACATGTGAGAGTAAAACAAAAATACCATCAAACCAAATGTGATTTTATCTCATATTTAATGCCCTGTTGGAATGACGCCTGCATCCTCTCGGGGCCGTCGCGTCATGCAGGATGTACCTGAAAGATAAAGCTGCATCTGCCTCGGCTTTTTTTTCATCCGCAGCGTGAGTTTTAATCTGGCCTGCCTTTCTGCTCAGCGGAGGGGCAGAAAACACTGACCGGTGTCGACACACTCCGCCTTCGGAGCTTCTCCAACCTCGTGTCGTCCTCCAGACCCGCTTGTGTTAACCTCCAAACGCCCTCCACCGTTGTTCATCCATGTGAGCAGCTACACACTGCTTCCCTAGCTGGTGCATTATAAATCAATTATGTTCTGCTATGGAACCAATCTCTCTAATCTCTTCTCTCCAACATCCACTGAAATCATAATGATGACTGAGCCCATTCATCTCGGGCTCATGTGGAGTGGGACTGTCACCCAGCAATATCACAGTCCTCCTGTCAGGGTGCTCATACATATACAACCCCCCAAAAAAGACTGTGTGCTAACTTTTCTATCCTTTTCTATTCATACAGCTGAGTCACCATGCATCTTGATTCGTGAAATAAATTTATCATGTGGAACAGGGTGGATTTTACATGCAAAGAACAACAAAATCCACGTTTTTTATGTGCAAAGTACTTTGGAAATGTTTAAAAATGCAATTTAGGTTTAATTGATTTGAATGAGAGTGTTTGCATGTTGTCAAATTTGCAAAAAAGATAAATTCCTAAGTCAAGAAAGACCTTTGTTACCTGACTTTTAACCCAATAAACTGAGTCCTGACACTGCTGTGGATTCAATCATACAACAGGCCCTTTAACCTCCTCAGTAAGCTCTTCTCTTGGTGGTTTTTGCAGAAAAACTGCCTGCACTTGTCCCTCCTGCAGACCAGGACGCCCACCATGAGAATGTATTTAACCGGAGAAAAACAACAACAACAACAACAACAACAACAACGCATTAATAAAGCGGTGTGTTACATCAAGGTAATGGAAAAAATAGAAGAAAAGCTGTTTTTTGAAACAAGAAAGCTGAAGGGTCAACAGGGACCTTCACACTTAATAAAGTGCTGCGAAGTTGAACTTGACACCTTTAATGGGAGGCACAAACCACAGGAATATGTATTATATTTGATCCATGACGTGCTTAAGTGTTAAGAGAGTTGTAGTTAACACCATCATTTACAAAGACGAGCATTGGGGAGCCATTAGGCCTGTCTTGTATTTGACTTTGTGAGTAGCGGGATGTTTAACAACGCATGGGAGTCTGAGCAGGTGCAAGAGTGATTATTCCACTGCCCTTTTAACCACAAGCCACATTTCTCATGTTAACACACACACACACACACACATGCACACAGGCAGGCAGGCATGCACACGGAGAGAGGCGACAGACCAACCCACCCACATTCAGGCGATGTGATAAGATATTCTGCATGACAGCTGTGGGTACAGAGAGGAAAAAGAGATGTCGAGGGATTGGCTAAATCCAGTCTGCTATAGGCACAGAAAACATAATAAATCCTATTGGCTTTAAAAAGGCATCTTGCTCCCCTTCATCTCCCCGCAACCTTCTCAAGTCAAGTAACAGCAAAAGGAGCTCCAAAAAAAACCCCCCCTCTCGCCTGCAGCTACTTCAACTCCAATTTCGACTCGGACCCCGAAGCAGAAACTAAAGGCACTTTGGTCAAAAATATTGTCTCCAGAGGTAAAAAGCTGAACATTGCTTGTTGCAGCAGAGTAACGCTTCATGCTACCTCACAAGGTCTTTAAAGGAAAAAACCTCCCTCTGGTATACACACACACACACACACATATATATATATATACACACACTCTCTCTTGGAAGTAAATATGTGATATTCAGTGCGTTCTCCCCTCCCCCCCTCGATCCACTGTATCAAATCTACTTTAGCTTACAGTCGATTTTAAGTCATCCTTCAATATTTTCTGTGTTTCGGAGATGCAAAAAATAGTTCAGACGTTTCCAAAAAAAAAAAAAAAAAAAGGCAGCAGAGGAAATCCCCTTACTGTCAAGTTTCAACTGCTGCCAGATTATTTTTCTTTACATGAATTATAGTGTTACAGTGAAATCTATACAAGAGGATGTAAATTCCCTTTTCTCGCACAGTGCTGACTTGCACTTTTCAATTACATGAGACAGAAATAACAAAACTTACTTACTAATCACTAAAAGAGCTGAACTACATGAGACCTGCTGTTCATTTCCTTCTACTTTTGGCCAAAAACTTATCAGCCACCTCTTGTATTATTATAGAAAGCAAAATTTATATCATAGACTAAATATAGAGGATGTACAGTAATTCTAAGTTCAGAAATACACAAAATCCTGACTGTAGTCTCATGCAGTGGATTTGCAATGGATGCAATGGTAGTTTATGCAAATATAAAGAAATAACAAACACCAAAGTGCAATAAAACAGATTGATCACATTGTGTTTGTTCTGTAGGTGCAGACAGTCGGCACATCTAAGGCAACTTGATGGGGTTTGAATCAAGGAAACGTGCAAAGCGACGTCCTTAAACAGTCGTCTCGTCTCATGTAAAGGCCGTCAGTGTGTCTGTAGGATGTGTTATGACCACGTAACATCTCCACAGCGCCGCTCAGGTGTCGACTGGGAGCCTTTTACCAGCTCTGTCTCTGAGAATCCAGCTTTCCCACAGTCCGATTTTTCTGTTTTCCTTCATTTGTGCTCTTTCCCTCTCTCTCTCTTTTTCTTTTGCAAGAATCTTTATAAGCAATAATTCATCTTTAAGGAGAAAGAAGTCGTCCTGAAACACCCAGTGGTTATATTTATTGCAACAAAGATATTAGCTGCAGTAAAAATTTACAAGCTAAGCTTAAACAAGACTGAATAACACCAAAAAAAAGAAGCAAGTTTGATGGAAACTATAGCACTAAATTTTATTACATACACTCGTGTCACTAAGTTTCCACACTGGTCTCCACAGATCTGATGTGGTCGTCTGCTGCTGAACTTTGTCTTTGTGGCGGCAAAGAAGCTTCAGTCGATGTTTGATGTAGATTTTTTTATAGAAGTTAGGATTTGTCTGTTTCCACAGCTTTTTTTTATATATGCACAAATTAAAAAATGCTTCTAAAAAGAGATGGAAAGAAATGCATTTACTGCAAACATAATGTTCTATAAGTGTCAATGATGAATTATATTTTCAGTAAATTGACTCTGCAAATGAGTTTTTGATTCAAAAATAAAAAGAAAAAACACAATAAACTAACTGGACTTAACTCATCTCCTTCAGCAGATGATGCAACTTTCTGAAACAGACAATCCAAAAGTCAAAACCAGCTCATACCATATTTGATGTGCAGAGACGTAAAAAAAAAATATAAAAAAAGGGGAAAAAAAGCAGGTTTTGAACTTCACCCACAAAAAAAAAACCCCTCTAATTTTCATTCATCACAAAATTACTTCTGTCACTTCCTGTTCACGCAGCTGAAATTTCAACCATGAAGGCCTTTGAGGAGAGACTGTCCATCAGCCTCCGCACACGAACCGTTAATCACTCTGAGACTACAAAGCCTCCCAAAACACATCGAATTCTTGGAAAGAGATTGAGGAGCCGCTGGGATTTAAACCAGGAGGAGGTTTTTCACATCGCTTTCAACTGTGGACATTTTGAAACAGGTATCAGCTCTTTAGACGAGGTCTTCTAACACAGTTTCCAGCGAAGGGCAGCGAGCATCAGCCGACAGACCATCAGGCCAGATGTTCTCGTTGCTTCACCGCAGAAACTTGTGTCAATCAACCTCCTCTGAGCAGAACCAACAATATTATGAATTCTTTCATAAAAGTGGAACAAATAGGATTTCAAGTCAGTGAAGGCGACCAAAGGGGGGGTAAAAAGACTTGAAGCAAGGGAATGAGTGACACTGCTGAACACAGCTCAGGTCCTTCAGCTCCGAGAGGGAAAACACAAACCGGCAGTGACTCGTTTTTCGATGCAGACTGAAGGGAACTAAACTCTGAATGGAAAGTGTACTTTCTGGTCTGACAAGGAAACTTCCTGCCGAGGAGTTTGTTTCCTCTCTCTTATCTACTTTTTCAATCAGAGATACAACAAAACTTTAAGATTTATTCTTCATTTTCTGCAACTTGTGCGATGTTTTCTGCCTCCGGAGCTCTTCAGCTACAAACTTAATGTCTTTCTGTCATCGACTCTTAGTTAGAGATCAGCTGATTAACTCTCCTCATCGGTTAAGTATCAGTAGTTGGGCGGGGCTTTTATTTAAATGGCAGCCACTTTTCTTGATGGGCTCGTTTGATTGATAAAAATAATTTAAGCAGGGAGGCGAGAGGCGATAAATAAAACTAGCGGGGAGCTGTGGCGGGGAGCGAGGCGAAAGCACAATTGTTTTTTAATCTGGTGGTGATGAGCGAGGTCACCGGCGATGATTAAAGTGTGGGGGGCCCCATCATAGCTGCGCAACTGCTTGGGTTTTTCTGTTTGCACCTTGATGAGATGAAGGGCCAGGAGCATGCAGAATGGAGTGCCATGCTGCACCTTAATCCCTGATTTACTGCCTTTGGCGCTCATTGATTGAAAAGAGCAGCACATCACGGCTGATCTGCCTAACAAGGAATGGGCAAAGGGGAGATTAAAGAGTGTGTGTGTGTGTTTGTGTGTGTGTGTGAAGTCTGTGAAGTGAGACGCCACCTACACACCCAAGTCATCTAAGTCACTGAAGTTGTGAGGCAGAAGCAGACAACCGTGCTGATGGGAAAGAATGAGCGAAAAGACCCTGAGCTGAGAGAAAAGACTGAGTAAACATGCCAACGGTTTGAGCTATGCAACATGTTCCCCGCTGAGCTCCTGTTTACACGTATAATGACTACGATACGGACATGCACATTTCCAAAGAGGCTAACCCACGCACAAAGAAGGCGCACACTAACACACACACACACATCCAATTAAGCAGGCAAGCTTGAGATAGGCATGCTTTAAAAGCTCACAATCAGAGAAGGCTGACTTAATTAAGACTCCTACATACTGTATCTCTGAAGGCATTTCATCTCGTCTAAGATCCCGCCGGCTGCACCGAGCATCCCAGCTCACCAGAGACCGTGCAACAACTCGCAACACCAACACATCAACCTCACATTCCTCGACGGAGTCGTGATGAGCTGCAGTTGCTAGTCTCCTTTTTTTTTTTTTTTTGCTCACCACAAAAAATGCTTAACGTTGTTTGGAAAAAAAAAAAAAAAAAGTCTTTTCTATATTGTTTAAAAAAAAAAAAATAAAAAAAATTAGGACGCCCCATGTGAGTAATTCATAATTGCCTGTTCAGACTTTCAAATGAACACACCGCCGCAGGCTACACACAAACAGGGGTAACCTGAGAGCTTTGGAAGACTCAGAGCTGTGGAGATGTGCTTGAGCCCAGATGCTAATTGGTATCCCCAAACTGATCCCCCCCTGCTTGGGATCTGATTAGAAGATAAAGAATCTTTGGTCCTGGGCTTTCACTCGCTCATTTTCTCTGCTATTCTTGAACACACGCACACATTCGATCTCCAGAGATGACGATAAAGGAAACCACAACTTGGTTACAGCTTCGATAATTTGCTCAGAGTCCTCAATCAAAATGTAACGGGGCTTCTTGACAAACAAGACGGGACTGAACTGGAGGCGTTATGACACCCTGCAGAAATGTTCCTTTGCAGAGTTGCAGACAATTAATGGATAGAGAAAACACAGAAGACCTGGAGAGAATAATGTGCATGCTGCTGGAAGTACAACCTGCAACA
Organism: Acanthurus lineatus; assembly: GCA_029814665.1. Lineage (NCBI taxonomy): Eukaryota > Metazoa > Chordata > Actinopteri > Acanthuriformes > Acanthuridae > Acanthurus > Acanthurus lineatus. The sequence continues at coordinate 23,131,480 of JAPZDV010000006.1, read as the reverse complement.
ATAAATGGGCTACAACGTAAGTGCTGAAATGTACAAGTAAAAGCTACATTCTGTTCTCTTTAATGGGCGACATGAAGAGCTGCTGCTGTGTAAGAATAGCAACAAAAAACACTGGTAATCTGAATACTTCTGAACACACCTGTCTCTGGTTTACTGCATCGCTGTCTCAAGGGAGTGGACTGAAACACTACGTCGGTAAAATCTTCACACAGTTTAGCTTCAGATAAACTACAGTGAGAAGTAAAGGGAGTAAGAGCTTCACTGAAATATTAAATTTAGACCTTAAAATCAAGAAAAAAAAAGCTCTGAAACTGCGCCGTGCTGATTTCTCAGTAAACTCCCTGAAAATGCATCAAAGCTTTGCAGCAAAGAGCTCGACAGAGTCAAGAACCTTCAAAGATCAACGCTATTTGTTCTTTTTAAATCACACAACAACCATTTTGTTAATAACAAACTTTCAGATTTGGGGGAGTAAACAGAAAAAAACAGCAGACTACCATGTTCTTTTCTTCACTTAACCCCCCAGAATAAAGACAAAGGAAATCTAAAGAGGTTACCAGAGCGATAAAACCTCTGAATGTTGCTTTATTTATTTGAGGGACATAGTTTTAGCTTTTTATTAGTTGGTTGACCAAAAAGTTTTTCAGCATGAGCTCAACAATTCATGTTCTTGGACTAAAAAGCAAATTAGTCAAAGCACATGACCATCTGCTCAAGTGGGAGAGACTAAGCCCCCATGGTGAGTTTGACAACTATCCCTCCATTCATCCATCCATCCATCCATCCATCCACTCATCCATCCATGTTTCCATCCATCCACAGTGACTTTAGTTTATGGCGAAGGATATCTTTCATGCAACATGTCACATTTGCACATAAACACCTCATGAAGCAAAAAAAAAGAAACATAATAAACTGTTTATAATCCTGAAATTAAATGGACTTGGCTGCATTTCCTCATGTCTCAACCAAGTTATGTGACCAAATTTTAATATGCAAATTACACAGTGACTCACAAATTTTTAGTTACAAATTTTAAATCAAAGAAAATGAAGTTTTGTACTTTGAAAAAAATGTAACAGGAAGCACCTGAGGGCTGTTGACAGTCTCAGGCATCATGGGTTTTTTTTTTCTAAGTATCTTAGCTAACTATGCCAACATTTCTAAGATGGTAGTCAGACCCACTGAAGACACCTGCTAGCAGAGCTGCTAGCTTGGCTCCAACCACCAGTCATGCCTTTCTTGGCTTGTGCACTGCAGTGGGGACTCTACAGTGACTCTGCACTGCTGCGTCGCCTCTATTTTTATTTCTTTATCCTTGCAAAGATCAACAGAGCAGAAATCACACGCTAATGTCGGCTGCAAAAATATGATCTGCAGGGTGGATGAGTTCAAATTCATGTTTTGTTAGAGCTGAATCTGATTTAACTGAATAATGAGTCACAGAAAACAGCTTAAATTTCTTAAATAGTCCCATAAAAAACAAAATAAAAGAGAGAAAGAATCATCAGCTTCACTTCGGCTTTCATGGCAGCGTCACATGGGCCACCTGAAGACGACAGCCTTAACGAATGAGCAGAAGCAGGTCTGAGTTCACGCTAACGTACGAGGTCAGTGGGTGACCCGGTGTTAGCTGTGACCAGAGGGCCTGAATTTACCCCCCCCACCATTATTAAATATGTTTGAATAAGACCCTCAACACTCTGCTGCACCAGGAGCTCACTGACAGGAACCGACAGCGGGACTGAACCCAGAGCAGCAGGCGAAGAGAAGAGAAGAGATCTTTCTTTGTATCTCTGATGCTAAAAAAAGCAGTAAGTGCTGCGGGGCTTTTTTTGCAGCACATTATAGATATTTCTTGTGTACTAGTTAAGAGTTTTTTTTGCCTTATGGTGGCACCGGAGAAACGGTCAGAGGGTCAAAATCATCAAGAGTGTACAATGTGTTCCAGTCGATGCTGCCAGGACAGCCACGAACTCTGACCCCAAGTTTAATATCACTTCATATTCCTGTTTACTGCAGCTGCAAACAGACAATTCTTTTAAAATTTGACATTTTCATTACAAAAATTAAAAAAATAATGGAATGAAAACAAGCACATAACAACGTGCATTAATGTCAAAGTGGGAAAGCTGCAAAAAATAAGTGCTTTTGTGTTTCAGTGCAGCTTTTTTTCACTAAAGACTGGTGTAAAAATAGACTAAAGACAGCACACACACACACACACACACACACACACATGTATACACACACACTGAGCAGCTAACACTAACGATCGACTGTTCTTAAATGCAGTTTTCTTCTAACAATGTCAGTGTCATGTTAAATTACATAGATACAAAATCTGTTTCCTAATTTAAACTCATTTCTGTATTAAATCCATGAAGGAAAAGTGATCAATTCATCAGTAGATCACATGACGCAGAGGGCAGCGATTCACCTCTGTTTGTGCTCGTCTCTGGTGCATCAGTAGGCTCTTTCGGGGGGGAAGAGATTACCCAGAAGCTCCAGATGAAGGTTAATGCTTCATCTTTTATGTTGGAGCTCTGAAGCCTGAGTGGAGGAGCTTCATTTAAACAAGCGTGAACCTAAGTGGACCATTCACAGAGCAGATCCACTGCAGAGTGGATCTTTTTAAGGCTGCACCTGCAGGGCATGCATGGGTGTAGGGTTGCGTGAGTCACAAGCGTGAGTCACAAGCGAGGTCAGCTTTCCTTTTTTTTTGATATTGTGTCTTCGCTTTTTTTGGACGCAGCACAGAGCTGTCAAATTTGCATTAAAAAAATATATAAATAGATGACTGGCCTATTTTTACATTTTTAGAGCAGATCCTCGTCGTGCATGTGCGTCACTTACACGCCGCTCTCGGGTCTGGTGTAAAATGATTACAGTGGAAGTGTAGTAGTGTGCAGTGCCGCATTGTTGCATTCATTTCAAGGATGAACGGTGATGATGCTGATTATCCTCAGAGTTTTTCATCCCAAAACACCACTGTGCCTTCTGAAAAACATGGCCTCTTGCACCGCTAACATGGCTGTAGACTCTTTGACTCTTTGCACATTTGTTTCTTCTGATATTTAAGACTCATTTAAATCACGCTGAATCGATTTGCTACAAAAAAATAAGTAAATTTCTTCTCCTAAAAAACAAAAACATGAAATCCCACTGCACTGACGATTCCAATTATCTTGTCAGTGGCCCTTTGCACGTCACTGGCTGCAATTAGAGCATAAAAAAAACTGAATATTCTGTCTATTTCAAACAATTTTTTTTGTGAATTATGCTTTACCAACCTTGGAACATAACACAAGTGTGAAAATAACATGTCTGTTGCTGTTGAAAACGAAGCGCTTTAGGGTGCAGGAATGTAATTCTTCACATTCATGCCCGCATCGTGTGGTCTGCGAGTCGGTCGCTTTTTCTCCTGAAGAAATGTATAGAAAGGTCAGAGAGTGGCTGTTACACTAAACTTGTGATCCTCTCTCAGATTTGGTGGAGTGGAAGATAAGTGGATATCTTGACATTTCTGTATTTTTCCATCGCCTCTGTATCTAAAAACAGCATGCCATAGGGTGAGAATTCCCACAGAAAGGCAACTGATAGTACCTCGCTGTTTACACTGCTGTCAGTCCAGCTTTTTTTCGTCCTGCAGTCCAGAGGCTATTTTTACTGGGCTCATATAACAGACAGTTACATACACCTTGGATGTAAGGAAAGAAATAACTTGAAACTTTTGTCAGCATTTAAAAAGCCAAAGATTCAAGATTCATTTAAGATTTCTTTCAATAAGACATAACATACTTTTCTTGGAAAAATTTGGCCAGCTTGAGTTAAAAAGAGGAAAAAACAGAAACCTAAATTTTTATGCCCCTTTGTCAGTGCAAACTTTCTTTTTCAGACAGCAGCAGCAGCAGCAGCAGGCAGAGAGCAGATCATTTACTGCTCTTTACCAAAGCTCAAGGACCATCTGTTTCAGGGAGGGAAATAGATTGATTCCATTTACAACTTACGATATGTTTACGACCGAGTCCAGCTTTCTTGTATGAGTATTTTTGGGTCAACAAATAAAGTGAAACAGTTTGAGTACATGGATGATACAATATTGTAAAAAATCAGTTATGATACGACAGAAGGAATTTGCAAATGCAGACAGTTTTTAGAGTTCAGATCTTCTAATTTGGCCAAAGAAAAACTACACCAGCTCCACTGCCTTTATCAATAAATGAGAATAAAATCAAAAGCTGCAGGTTCTTTATGATTAATTGAAGAGGATTTGATCCAGCATCTCTGGTTTTGCAGAACTCGCTTCATGCAGAGAATGCCTGAATCCTCATATTCATGTCTGGTTTGTAGGTTTAAGGAAACATACAAATTAGAAACCTCGTGTGTTGTTTGCTAAAGGAGCAACAGACCATTTCATTAGTTGCTAGGAAACAGTTTGGGGGCCAATTTTATTTCCAGTCAGATGTTGAAATTAGAAAAACACGTGCAAGAAAATCCTGCATCCATTTAAGCTCAAACCTTAAAAAATGGACTGAATTTTTACATTTAAACTGAGATTCCATCAGTGTAACAGTGTTTAGGACATTATGCGAACATTATTTCATTATATTTGTGCGTCTGTCTGAATCACAAATTGACCGTCTGGCTGATAAACAGATTGGTCTTCTTCTTTTACTGGTCGCATTAAAAGTATTCACTCCTGCCATTAAGCTATGGAGCGGAATGGCCATTGTTTATGTCGCGGATTTGCAGGCTAACTGCGTTCGCCAGTAAATGCTGAATAAAATGATAATGAAATCCTGTTTCGTGAGGGTTATGTGGCACAAGGCTCCTCGTCTCTGGAGCCTTACGCTCAGGCTCCTCGTATTTTTCTTTTTCTTTTTTTTTTTACGCTTTAAAGAATTGCCTACTAAGCAATTTCTGGCCTCACTACACTTACAAGACATTTGAAATTTCATGCTTTGTTTAGATTTAAAGGAGGAGATTTTTTACATCCGGCATCTGGAGAAGGTCCAGGTCATAAAAGCTTTCACATTTCCTTCCCTGGGAAAAATACCTCAGTGATGTTTATTTTATAAAGTTACATTTTAAAGGTTGTCGCGGCTTATATTATAGTCGTTTATTTGCAAAGCCAGAAGGCGCGGAGCAAGATTTCAGCACAGTTTTATGAGAATCTTTATAAGCAACCCCATTAACGAGACTCACTTAATAATATCTGCAGTGAAAAAACTGTCCAACCTGAGTCATCGGGACAAACTGGACTAACTTTAAATGACCCTGTGACGGCTCCATCACGCACTGCAGAGGCTGAAAACTCAGCAAAAACCTACAGGAGGAAGTTGGCCAACAATAACTTTAACAGCTTCATGTTAAAAATATAAGGTTTTACCTCTTTTCTTATGCTGGCTGAGCTCGAGCTGTTCGTCAGTGACTCAAAATGGAGCAACTCCATCCAGCAACATTAAACATAAGAGATCAAAACAAATATAAAGACTGTTCAATCTGAGCTGCTGAGCTGCCAGATTACGCTGTTCAAATGTCAGGAAAGAGGAAACCAGACATTTCAACAGGATGAGTGATGAAACAAAGGGTTCCAGTGAATCTAACACCAAGCCCGGCAGATCCGTCACTGACATTTTCCTCGGCATTTTCCTCCGGACCGGCTGTAAGCTAACATGTAACATCCCACGTTACTGAAATGACTGAGATTTTTCTTTACTATCCTGTCTTCTTCTTCTTGTGTCTCTTTTTTTTCCCTTGTTAATTACCTTTTTTAAAACACCAGGAGTCATTTTATTTGTACAATTATGTGAATCTCTTGAATGAGAACGTCTGCTAAATGCTGGAATTAATCAGTTATCAATGGTACAGTCGCTGATAATAGACGTGTCAGGCAAAATGCATGGCTTGACACGCCCAACCTCCTTCCTTAAATGCCCATACTACTTAAAAAATGACACACTGCGAGTGGCTGCTATAAAAGATGTGCAGTGTTTTCTATCAAATGCAAAGTGGAAAGCTTGAAATGGAAAGATGTCCTTTTGTGCAGCACAATGATGCAGTGCACTTAGTATAATTATGTTCCATTGACTGTCTCCCCCATGGATACATCAAATGTGACTCTGCATATTTCTATAGAGAAATGACGTGTAAGAGAGCATGCAAAAGGCAGCTGCTACTTGAAGGAGAAAGAATGCAAGCAAATGTAGCTTGTCTTTGGTCCCATTTCTTGTCATTTTTCACAAGTTTCAGATGATAAGGTTGAAGATATTTGATTTTTTTTTTCTACTCGTCAACAAAAACCTGGTGAAAAGACTGAAACCGGGGATGAGCTCATCCTGCCAAACTGTGTTTCCCGTACAGCCGCATTCTTTGTGTCATAAAGAACAATTGTTGTCCAAAAAATGACTAAAAATGCATCAATGAGTCAGGTCACATGATCCATTATGACAATGAACGCATCCAGGCGAGTTTATTCTGAGTCGATTCTGACTCACCAGAGCACCAAATGTGTATTAATCTGCAGCTGAAAACTGTTCTGAATGTGCTTCATGTCACAATCTGAAACATCTTCTATCTATCCGAGAATTAAAAAATGGGAGTTTCAGAGCAACAATTGATTATACAAACTGAGAATGATGAATCTAAAATTTGTTCTGTGACTCCACAAACAGGACGACAGGGGCTCCTCTGTGCACGACTTTCAACGCGGCCAAGTAAAACAGGAGTGATGTCGGCGGTGTTGTGGGGGCGGAACTGTTTTTAGGCTTTTTCCGGACACAAGAGTGCCAGCATCCTACTTCTTGTTCCCAGAAGTCAGTCCCTCGCACCTCGTTTGCAATGACATCATGCGGGCTGTGAAAGACGGCGGGCTATGATTGATTAGGGGAGCAGTGTGAAGTCTGTCGTGTCTCTCTGCAGGATCATAGCAAGACTTTATGACTATATGATCACCAGATTTGACACAGGTACCAATTAAACTGTCAAAATATTGTAAAGTCTAAATCTGGCTTTACTCTCCTGTCATCTCAAACCTCCAACTCTTTCCTGCCTTGCAATATTTTTACTGTGATCTCACCAGTTCTCATCACTTGACCTCCTCCACTCATCCGCACTTTTCTCTGCTGTCCTTGCAGGATGTTAAAACTGGCCGATTCCCGTCATTTGTCACCAGAATGTCACATGATTTCTGTCTTCCAGTCGTCTTCTTTGACTGATTCCTTCCTGCTTTTGGATTTTTTTCTCCCTTTCCCTGAACCCTTCCTTAAAAAGCTTTCCTTTCCCTCCTTTACTGTTTCTGACCATAAGTTAAAGTTACATCTTTAATAAGGACCGATGGACTTTGTGTGTATATATATATATACATATATATATATATAAAAATAAAGGTAACGGAAAATTAATACCCTCATGTTTGATTTAAAAATAACAAATACAAATAATAAGACCCGGCTAATCCTTTAACTCAACCACTTTACATAGTTTACAATGCAAGTACACAGCAGCCCAATTAGAGTCTACTCAAGGTTTGTGAAAAAGAGGCTTTTTTTTCTGGAAGTGGCTCATTTATTTGGGTTTTGGTAACCTGTCAGCTCAGAAGATTAGAGATTTTGGCAGCACAGGATGTCAAAACACGTCAATTTCTAGACTCTGTAACTTGAGTTAAGCATAATAGATGTGTCAGGGCTTTTTGCCATAATTTTCTTCCTTTGCTGTTCATGACAGTTTAGAACACAGGAAGAAAATAACAAGAACCATCAGTCCACACTGCAGTTAGCTTCTTTTTTTTTGTCTTATATGTCTTGTGTTGTGTACTTTCACAACACGAGAAAATGCTGGCTGCAGATGTTTCAGAGCCACATCTGCAGTTTTCACAGACGGCCACCATGCGGGGCGTTTTGTAGGTGCTGTGTTCGGTTTATTTGGCGCACAGAGATTCAAACTCTACTGTTTTCTTCTGTCCAAACGACATAAACAAACACAGTGAAAGGGGTTATGAGTATGAATACACTGTTCCAAACAAGCCTGGTGTCCTATTTCTGTCACAACGCCTGGCGATGGCAGCAGCTTTGTGTCACTGAAGTGGTATTTGTGTAGTTTTTTTGAAAACTTTTTTTTTATTATTATTATTATTCTCGCCTCATCTGTGTCTTTTGGTATTTTGGTGACATGCTGAGAGGTCTAACTGTGCCAGACTGGAGACAGAAAGATTCAGTTTAAGAGAAAAATAGGTGTCAGTCAGCTTTGGTGTGAAGGTTGACCAACAGTTCTGCTTTAGGTCAGCGGCATCTGCAGCAACCAGGGTCTGGTCAGCACGATTTAGGGGGATTTTTTTTTTGTGCATAACATGACAGATATGGAATATGTTATTCACCTACAAGATGTATGTTTTTCATTAGTTTTCTGAAGCCCAGAGGCTCTGAGGAGAGTTTTTATTGGCCTCTGTATGTTCTCTTACATGCTGAAGTAAATTTAGTCAGATGCAATTTGCAACTTCACTGCTAGATGCCATTAAATTCCTCCCACTTGACCTTTATACACTAATCTCTTCTGGCTGTGGTTGGCACAGACACGTCCAGACGAAGCATAGAAAACCACACGACTCCCTCATGTGTGAGCGCTGCTGCTGCATGCACTGGAAAAGCATACTGTGCAACTGAAAGACAACATAAACATTTCTAACTACAAATCAGGTGCTTTCATTTCCCTTCAGTGCCATTTGAGTGCATATTGATTGAAAAAGTCAGCACTGCATTACTGCACGACGATAAAACCAAATGTGAGGTGAGCAAATCCTTAGAAAGAGGGTTGATTGTTTCATTCCCAAATCGTCTCCTAACACTAGAAACGACCTTGAGTTTCGGTTAAAAGAGTTGAAAAAGATATAAGTAAGAAGTAATAAGTGGACCTCGAGCTGAGAGATTTAATTGCCTCAAAGCACTGATGTTGTATGATCCCCTGAAGCAACAATAACAGCCACATATTACGGGATTCTCGGCATAATCTGTTGTCTGGAATTGATTAGCGATATATTAAGACACCGGGAGCCAACGTGCACAAGTGCAGAGTGAATCTACTGAGTAGAAATCGATAAAAGTAGATCACGGAGCACTAAGAATGAATTTAAAAAACACCAAACATTGAAAAAAAACCCCAGCAGACCTTCAGTGTGCCAGGCAGGCTGCACTTCGCACCACTGATCCAACAAAATAAGGCCCTCGGTGTGAAAACACCTTCCGATTCAGACCCTCCTTTCTTCTACCCTCTCCTCTTTGTCTCCTAATGGCTTCCTGTGTACAGTGGCTGAGTGTGTGATGCAGGAGGCAGGTTGGGGGAGATTGGGTGTGTGTGTGTGTGTTGTTGGTGGGGGCTCACTCCATTGTGTTCGTACTGCTGACTTTGCCAGAACCAGAGCTAGAAGCATCTCTGTTATGGGCTACGCTGGCTCAATGCATCACCTTAATCACTCTTGCCTCACATTTCAGCTGCGTGAAACCCTCACCAGGGCTGACAGCAACAGGATGCACGCTCGGCCAATCCCTCCTCCATCGCCACTACCAACAGAGAACAAAGAAAGTGCTTACCTAGGAGAAAAAGAAGAAAGAGAGAGAGAGAGAGGGAAGGAGGGTTATTCATTTAGCATCACAACACTCTGCAGCTTCACATGTTTTTCACTTAGCTTCTTTCTTTTCTTTACTTTGTGCTATAGATAAAACTCTGTCTTAAAAAAAATACTCATCACTACACTGATTCATGGATTTACATGCACAAGTTCAAGACCAGATATCAGAGCTTTTAATCATTTCCTCATTCTAAAAATGTTTGATGGACTTAATCGATATCAGAATGCAACATGTGATGAAACTGATGGGACTTCTCTTATTTCATAGTAAATCTCATCAACCAGCTGTTTACCATTGTATTGCTTTCAAGAGAACAGTAACACATTGATAATCTTCACTGCTTATGGTGCTAAATCTGTTTTATAATATGAATGACAAGTGTCCCCGCTGGTGGTGTTCAATAAACGCAGTGCTGGATTTAAAGACACGGTACAAAATATGATAAAGTGTCCACAGGAATAAAATATCAGTATCATAACATATGCAAAGAGTCACTTATTCGCTTCTTTCGGCACCAAGAATCAGAATCTCATTTTCATCTTTGCCAGAGTATAATTTATCCTCTGCAGCATCTTAAAGAGGATTAACATAAGTCAGAAATTATATAAAAATGTATGAACCATGAGGCAGAACTGTATCAAATCCTCTTTGTCAGTTTCTATTAAGTCTAATAAAATCTACATTTTTTACGACAGATTCCAGAAACATTCGTATCATTGTCTGCATTATTGGGTATTAAATCGAGTTAAATTTAAAAGGAAATATGTTACGGGAGAGTTGAGTAATTAAAAAAAATGAAAATAATACGACAGGAAGACAAAAGTGCAAAAGTGCAAAAGTTTTCTCCTGAAAAAAACAAGCAAATCTAGCTTGAATTTACAAGAAGACACATCCAAACGAATTCAATCTCGCTCCGTAATCCTCAACTGATGTTAGTCACAAATTTTCTTTAAGGTCACATCAAGGTGCAGACTGCGGTCGAAACAAGTTCACAACAAGTATTAACTCTTCCTGACGTTAGCGCGGCATTTTGAACATCTCCAGTTCATAACTTGCACACTGAGCTCCTGTGGATCTGAACTCTGAACCTCATATTTGTGTAAAGCTGTGATTTCCCCGAGGCTCAGATGTTCAAAGCTGAAACATTACTTCAAAGCTCGAGTAAAGAGCAGTGGCCTCCAAAAAAAAAAAAAAAAAAGTGCAATGCAACTACCGTGCTGCAGCTTGAAAACTCGGCCAAAACTTAAGAAATAACTATAAAATACTGTAGTGATGCTACTGGAAAATTCTGCAACCTTATCTTCAAAGATCAGTGCTTATTCGACCAAAGTGTTTGTGTTTTTGCCAACTTAAAGATATTATTATATACTGTTTGATTCTTGGCCAACAGTGAAGGACTTAATGTCTGGATTAATACCAACTACATCTGCAAGTTTAAGATACAAATTGTTCAATCAAGTTACACTTTTTGAGAAAATAAGACTTGAGTCCAGACAGGTCTTGAAACAAGTTAGCTTGTGTTTTTGCACGAGTGTTCAAAGTCCAAATCTCTGCAGATGCAGTGTTAGCAAAGTCGCAGAGCCACTGCAGCCACATGTACAGAAATTACACCAGGTTTTCATATTTTAAATCTCTGTCTCAGGTTAAATCAGTTTTAATCGAGACTGAAAGAACTCCAGGCTATTTACATTTGATTAATCTATATGAAAGTGATTAGAATAAAAATGCTAAAAATGTGCCACAGGAATATTAAATGCCTCCAACAGACATGGGAGTAATAAAGAGAGGCAGCTCAAATTGCCCAAGAGGGCCACTAATGCAGAAAGTGATGGGAATGGGGTTAAGATGTTTTAGTCAAGTCAGTGAATGCATAGCCTTCATTACTGGGCTTCATTTATTCCAAAAGCACCAGACCTTTTCTCCTGAATTAAGATTGATGGAAGGTAGGCGTCGCTGGGATTGAGGCTCTTAAAGCGAGGAAGGAAGGAAGAAAATCTGAGCATGACTAAAGAGCAAACTGAGGCCTGCTGGGAGTGAAAACTGGTAGGTCTGTAAGCAAAATGCTTCTCTTAAACTCTCTTAAATATGCCTTTTTTTTTTTCCTCAAAGGAAAAAACTGTTGAGTTGCCTCAAGCCAACTTTTAAATTTAGTCATGAGTCATGGCTCCTGGGAGATTTTATTTTTTTAACTTATTGCAATCTGGAACTTGAACTAAGAACCCATGTAAACATGGATGGGCGTCTGAATGAAGAAACTAACTTACAGGACAGATTTAGCTTTTGAAAATGAGCCGCAAAAAGGTCGTATTGAGATTTGAAAATGTGTTTTTTATTAGATCTTGGAGGAGAGTAAAGTATTGAGATGCAATGGAGGAAAAAAAGACATGATGAGGAGAGGAAGGATGTGAAGATGGGAGTTTAAGATGAAGGATGTTAGGATAAGAGAATAGAAGGATGTATAAGAGTCAAAAGAAATGCAAACATGTTGATTTTGTTAAAAAATTAAGTCTTTGTTAAAACTAAACTACCTAAATCTCACTTTAAGACGCCTGCTGTCTGCTTCTTCCCTCCTCTTTTGCACACATGATGCATTTCTCTGCTCAATTTGGGATGCTGTCTCACTTAGGGCTCTGTTTTTGGTGAAATATGGTAATTTTCCAGCAGAATTTTTACTTAACAGATTGCAGACAACCTCTGCAATTTCATCAAATCACAGGTGGTGCCAAGAAAGTCCTGTTTTTTTATGCACATCAGGCTTTAGGGGGAAAGTCTGAATGATATTGCCTTCAGGAGGAAAAATGAACATGTCAGGGTGAACGCTTGTCTTTCAAAGAAACAATCTTCGAAGGATGTGGATGACAGAACACTGGTCCTGATTAGACCTGAAGGGAAGCCAGCCAATTAAAGCTCACTTCCATCTGCCCTGTTCACTGCCCACGCCTCATAGTCTGCTCCCCTAAAGTGGGACCGCTTCAGTCGCAAATGATTTGCAAGAGAGGGGAAACCTGTTAAGAAAAAATGACTTGGAAATTTATTTCTAAACTGTAAGCAAGCCATTAAATAAGGCCCGAACCCCTCCTAAAGCCAGCAAATGGCTGTCCAAATGTTAATTTGCTGAACAGCCTGCAGATGATGCAGAACATGGCTTTCACCTTCTCCTGCCATAAATAATTCATGCTATTGACTGGTGAGGCAATGCCACTTTCATGCACCGAGCTCACAAAGTGGTGCCACTTTCACACACTGACACAAGCCAATGAATCCACACCAACTGTGCAGTAACGCTTAGCACACAATTGAGGTTGGCGTGAAATGTCCAGACAAGACACAGGCATGCTCACATTTCTGATACTGGCACAGACGCCCTCATACTGGTTTTCAGAGACAAGTGAACAAACGCTTTCATCGAGAAAAAAAAAACCCCTAAACCACTAAGAGAACTTCACAATACAGATCCAACGAGGAAAAAAAAGGAAAAATGTAATCAGATGGACTATTAATTTCTGAATATGTAATCCCGAGCGTGACGGGTCACACGGTGCGGGACGTATACAGCAGCTTATAAGTGAAGACTGCCACTGCCTATGTAGAATAATTCATGGTGTAAAGCGTCAGTCCCACAGGGAACATTAAATATAAATATATGTGTGCTGCTCAGTCTGACCCACTTTGGAGGATCCAACGACTGCTGCCACAGAAGCAGCTTTCGGTTCTTCCCAAGTACCAAAAGGAGCGCCGCCACTACAAAGCCCGCCTTTGATTAACCTCGCTGCCAAAAGGCGACGACCACGCGACTCCCGTGTTTCTCAAGTTGGACCCACTGCAAAGATACTGAGGAAATAAGTGGCCGAGTGGTAGAGGATGACAGTGAATCTATACGGTCCGTGGTTGCATTTCAACACGACGTCGCAGCGTTGAACGCGTTCCCAAGCTCGGGTCTGACCAGATGGCCGTCATCACAGGAGTGAAATTTAGCTCTGGATCTAGAGGAGGACTGATAGGTCCTGGAAACGCTGCCCATTGTAAACATTTGCAATCCTGTCTATTGGAGCCAAGACAAAAAATTAAAATTCAATCGAGCAACATGCTAACATGAAGTGTTTGAGATATGGTGGTGGCGGCGGCAAGCGGAGCCCTCTGTGAACGCTTGACTGGTTGACTCATACATCCTCCTATAAGCTCCGCAGTTTGCTTCGTGAAAATAGCTCGAGGGCCGAGCCAAAGGAGATGAAAATGACAACATGACTGAAGAGCTGGATGAGAGAAACTGTTAACCATCGCAGTCTAATTTTAACTCGCTCTGTTGTCCAAGTTCATTTAGGAGCATGAAGAGACTGAAACGCTTCGCCATGTGTGGCATCAGACAATGTTCCTCAGAAGTCACTGATGTTTGCAGCCAAATACAACCACTTTGTCTGAGTTTGCTAACACAAGGGGCACGTTTGTTGTCTCTTTGACATTAAAATCTAAAAACTATTTTGAGCATTTAACATCAGAAATCGGGAAGAAGATTCCTCAGACATCTTTCTCTTTCCAGTGAAGGTTTGTTTATGTGATCAACAGAAAAACTTGCCATAAAAAAATTAAAGATCGATTCAGTTTTTGGCTGCGAAGAGAACTTTTTTGAAGTTATTCTGAATAGATTTATGAAAGTTTCTAATCGATGGACATCAGAGATGGATTTTCTACCACTGGAAAGAGTTCAACAGATTCCAGTTGTGTTTGAATAAAAGTCTGTGTTCTGGTTTGATGTGGTGACACAGAAGAAGATGGTGCAATTTCAAAGCGACACGCATTCAAAATACTTGTGGACAACAAGGAGAACAGAAGTAGTTTTATGCTCGTAGCGGAGCAAACAACTCAAGATGTTGGCTAATTCCTTTTTATAAGCATTTCACTTTTATCTGCATGGCTGTGGAAAAAAAAGGTCAACTTCCTGTGATGGAAGGAGGGCTGTTTCATGCTTTCTGCAGCTCCATGGCTGATAAAACAGCCAAGAACCTTTGACCTTTTCAGATATTTCCCTTAATTGCAATTCACAAGTATAAACCACAGCTTGTCCTCACCCATAACATCACCCCTGTAAGCAGCGAAAGGTCTTTAACCCACAATGCACCACGATTCAGCCATAATTCAGAGGTGAGGTTAATCTCGTCAGTGGACAAGCCCCCCCGTCAGCCACAGGGGGAACATTACGACACGATAACAGCGTAAACTACGCTCCCAAGGGACGACTTGTTAATTGAAAAGCTCATTAAAATCATCTTGAAATTATTCATTCAACATGTCAGAAATGTCTCTTCTGAGTCAAATTTTATTTCTTCTCAAAGCTGCCGTGACACCTCGGGATCGTTCTTATCAGCGCTCGCAGTGCAGCCCCCACAGGAGAACTTTAAAAAAAAAAAAATGGCTCACCTGACACCTGGCCCGGCACTCCTCATGTCGGTATCTCTCTCTCTCTCTGTCCCTTCACTCTGTGCTCTTCACTTCTCACTCTGAGAGCAAATCTTAAGACAAGCGGTTTGATGTTCAAAGCAAAAGGGCTTGAAAGCTTTTTCACCAACCGCCCAGACTCAAAAAACTTCCCCCTTCAAAGGAAAACATAAATTGGCTCAAGCAAAATTATTCACACTGGACACAAACACGGGCAGACTTTTCCCCACAGATGGAGCGGACCCTTGCAAATAATACAGTACGGCTGAAAATGCAGAGACTCCACTTGTCGGGATGAAGACAACTTTGCTGAGGGAGAGAGATTAATCATAACGCATAACCTCCTTTTCGCCCTCTGCAGCCTCAAGAGTTTATTAATTTTTACTTTGTCAAACTTTGCCAAGGATTGGAAAGGTGCCCTGGATATGCATTTCACTAGTGTCACCATCCCTCCGCTAACACTTAACACAAAGTCGATGTGGAGCAGCTTATGTAAGTATTGTTGACATCCAAACTACATAAGAAACAGTTTAATTCCTGGTCAAACTCCTGGTTAGTAGCCTGATCATTACTTGTCTTCAGCTGGTTAAATGTCAAACTGTTCAACTCAAAGACATAAAGAGACAAGAAACTGGTTTAAAAGTTTGTCGTTATAAAGTTATAATCATCGTCCTTCATTCAAATCAGCACTTTGTAAGAATGAATGTTGGCAAAACCAAAGCTGTAAGTCTGCCATTTTCCCCTAAATGCAACTATGTTAATACTTACTAGCTGGATTTAAACTGCGGATATTGACAACTATGTCGAGCATTCTCCTCCCCTTTTGTATGTTGCTGTTTTGCAGAGACTCCGTCATTGCATCTTTGCTTAGCACTGCCATAGAGGATTGTGATTGGTTTAAAAAAATACAAACAAACAAGTTTTTTCCTCTACAGCAGAATAAAAATGAGTGCAGGCAGACTTTTCTCCAGCGCTCATGCAGCGCTGTGGATGACGGGGGCTTACGATGCAAGACAATTGTTCATTCAGACAATACAAATGCATCGGAAAGAACAAACAATATACCGATACATTCACAGCAATATGCCCATCTGAAATTGAGATTTCCCATGTTACACTGGGACATCTGGCTTAGAATTGGTACAAGAAGAAAGGGTTCATGAAAATAGTTGGATTTATCGATATGAGGAAGTGTAAATATTCAGATTAAACTGCATGCTGATGTTGTCAATAGTTGTAAACTAATATACAATTATCTCACAGGATGCGACGTACGAGTGTGAGTGAGGTATAGAAATGTTTAAAGCCACTTTTTACTTACTCAGCACTGCTTATCAGATATAATTTCCACTCGTGTACACTAAAATTTAACAAATTCATAAATTAATTATGTAAAAACAACAGAGAGCCTGAGTATCATGTAAAGACAATCAGACAGTTTTATGTTTATCAATGCAAATATGTGCAGAGTGGGTTCGCCATGAGATGTTTACTTTGTTTTCCCCTCAAACATTCAGAGCCTCTCTGCCAGTTCACCAGTTATTTAATGTTTAAGGAAAGGCGAAAATATGACAGAACTTAACACATAAAAGTGAGGCGACGCTTTGTTGCAAACATGACAGCGAGAATCATCACGAGTGCATGCAGCTGGCGAACACAATACCAGCCATAGTAAACAAAAGCTAGGTGTGAATTTCACATTAGCTGCCAACTGTGAATGTCGCTGTCAGAATTTGAAAGAAAGATCAAATCTCCAAATAAAGAGGAAAAATATGTCCGTGTGGCAAAGCTCAAAACATTCACTGCTGTTTTGTGATTCAATCTTTAGCTCGTGCAGTCAGTGTGCGATGCAGAAATACTGATTTACAGTGTAAAAATACACCGAATCACTGCCAACCTACAGCTCCAAACCAAAGAATCGTGGAAAGAAAACTGGTGCAGGAAAACAAGTGTTTAAAACATCCCAGAAAACAAAGAAAAGAGATGAATAAAACAAAAACAAATAGCTTCCAAGTTTCTGCTTCCAATTTTGTACTGAACATTTAACCAGCACCAAAATATTCTCACAGAGGAAATTTAAAAAGTTTATAATGAAAAATGGTTCTAAAAAACAACCAATTATGATGATCAATTTGATCCAGACAGATGTGACTGTGCTATTTTTGTTTTACATGGTCAAAATGGAACAGTGTAAAGTCTAATAGACAGTAAAAATCTACCTGCATAAAAAATATGCTTATGTTATATCACTCACAGCATATATTTGCAGCCATTTTAATATATAAAACTCTAGTGAATTTGTATTTTTCATTTTTTTAACCAAAAATTTCCCCACTTGGAAATAAATAATTGGTGAATACTGTCATTAGGAACATGGTGAACTTTACAAACAGTGCTGCAGAAATTAAATACACTGATTTTCCTTAATAATAATTCGTTTTTCTGTTCATATTTCTGTTATTTTAAACGGACAAAATCCAATTTATATTTTCAGTGGGAGGTAATATTTTCCCTGAGACTGACTGACTGACCAGTGGCTTTCTATTTTCATCATGGTTGAAGCCAACTGATCCATTTTCAAATTTTGATATTAAATGGCACTGACAATGCAGAGGCGCTGAGGAGGTAAGCAGCTGCAGGCGGACAGAGCCTTTGGTAAATAACGTCAGAATTCAGCCCTGAGCCCGCCACTGATCCAGATGACTGGCATTTACATTAGAATTAATTTGACGGTCATCTATGGGGAGAGTGTCTCCTCTTGCACTTTATTTCTCTCAGAAAGTTCAATTTATGAAGCATTAACTCCTCAAAAGATATATATACCATTTGTTATAAAAAGGGTGGACAGAGAAGCAACTTTATGATTATAAACTGAATAATTTTCTTAGTATTTAGTACCTGAGGTCTGGCTGTTTTCTGTGGGGATAACAAACCGTCTCCTGAAGCAGAATTCATATCTGTTGCACAGTAATTGTTTGGTTCGGATACTGAACAGCTGCACAGAGACCTCCTCATGCCTTGAGACAACACGTTCGTCCGGGCCCGATGAAGGTGTGAGTGCATGCGGGCAGCATGCCATTAGCTATATCAAAAAAAAAAACAAAAAACCTCCCCTCATTTCATTCTCTGCGCAGATTGTTTTTCATCAAACTCAATCGATCGCTGCCTGCTTCCTGTCACTGCAGTGTATACAGTTTGTATTCCTGCAGCTCCGAAGGGAAGCAGCAAATCCATTGCACCATGGGGGATTTGCCTTTGGCCCGTTCCGTCTCCCCCTCTTCACTCCCTGGTAGTGTGTCCTCTACAAGTTACATCCTCTTACTTGCGAGGCGCCGCTGACGGCAGGAGGTCAAGAGTGACAGGAAGTGTGGGTGTGCTAATCTCCCCTCGGTCAGCTCTGGAACTGGACCTCCATCAGCTCACTGTGGTATTTGACATAATAGATGGGTGAGGAGATAAAGGAAGACAAAACCTCCCCTGACAAATGGTAGAATTTCCTTGAGAGCGGCGCTTTACTTGATGGTAATGGTTTAGCGATGAAGGATGGGGGAAGTCAGAAACCCGTGGAGAAAAATGGTTATTGCATCTAATCCGATGACAGCAATGACCCCATTGTCACATCAGGGAATTGTCTGCTCCACTTTGATTTCACTCGGTGTGACCACTTGAAAAAGTTATGAAACAATTTAAGGCGGAAATCCTTCCTTTTTAATTCACCTTTGGGCTTTTTCGTGCTGAGAGGAGGTCAGGAGCTATAAAGTTGACTGCCAGGAATACAGGTGCTGGCAGAGGCTCCCACATTTCCTATTGGATCTTCCTCAAGGTCATCATTACTCCGTCAAAATCCAGTTTTGGTCCTCTACCGAAAAAACTAGTCTCCTGTCCATCATAACCCAGAGGACAGGATGCACCAAAGTTAATAAAAAAAGGTGAGATTTGCCCAGTTTGACTGTTACCTCGCAGTTTGCTCA
The DNA here is from genome assembly GCA_029814665.1 of Acanthurus lineatus. Lineage (NCBI taxonomy): Eukaryota > Metazoa > Chordata > Actinopteri > Acanthuriformes > Acanthuridae > Acanthurus > Acanthurus lineatus. Next base: position 23,112,450 of record JAPZDV010000006.1, on the reverse strand, counting down.
AAACGTTTAATGGACAGCAGCAGGTAGAAGAATTTTTGGCAGCAAATTAAATCTCTGGGGCAGCGCTTCCTCTCAGACTGCATACAAACCTGCTTCTTTGCTGGGAGTGTCACATGCTAACCGCTAACAGTTCAGCTCAAAAACTGGAGGTAGATGCCCTCTCATGGCGCAGAAATGGTACGGTCACTGCTAATCATACCAAAGACCTCAAGGTTGTCTGACAAAATTGGGCAAAAAATCTTGTGTAACTGCTCTTTTTCCATTGTGTTTGGCAAGAAAACAGCTTTTTTTACTTTTAAAACTGAGAAAATAAAAGCAGTTTTTGGTTTATTTGTTAGTTTCCATTAGGGAGAATTCTAAAAAAATCTCTAAAAACTGTCACAAGATTTAGCTTCTAGCTTTATTGTGCACAAACAAATCCAAAAAGTTACCAGATTGAAAACTTCTGACTGACTTCTGACAGAAACATATATGTAGCTTCAACTGGCAGATTTACATATCCAATTTTTTTTTTTAGTCTGAGCTTTTTCCCTGTTGCCACAATCAAAGCTCTATTCCGCTGTTTTCATGCCCCTGCATGCTGCTCTGAAGTAAATCAAAAAGCGGATGATACACAAAGTTTTTGTTTTCCTTTGCCTGTTCAGCCACATCTGGTCAGGTGTTGGATCACTCAAACATCACCGGAGGAAAATTTGGATGAGATTTCATCACCTTAGTGATGAAATCCAATTGCAATAAAAATGAAAAACGAAATCCAGCCTTGGAAGACTCCTTTTTCATCAGTGCATTTACTTTCTATCTCAGTTTCTCAGGTGATTCTTTTTTTTTTCTTCCTCTTTCCCTTAATGACTTAAATTACCTCATTATTTTTAATTCCAGTTCACAGTCGGCGGAAAGAGACCAGAGAGGTTTTTCGAGCTCAAGAGTTCGTAATCTGATGGAAGCTGCTGTTTCTTTGAGTCGCCAGGCCTCTATTGGCCACTAATTGAGGAGAATAGAGAGTGAGGCAGCCTTCACTTTGGGACTGCAAACTCCCCATGGGGATGCTGGGTATGACCCGTCACCAGGAAACAGTGACATCTTATAGGCTAAACCCATTTCCCAGAAGCATAAACACGACAGAGCAGCAGAGCACAAACACAGACTGACATGCAGCCTGAGATTTCTCAGCTTCAGAGTCTCAATACAGAGAGAACAAAGATCTCAGTGATGACTGCAAGTTTCTGAAAACTGTCCAATGTAAGGTCGAGGTTGGGGGGAAAAAATCATTTCAATTTTAAGGCTAAAATGTGTTTTGTGTTCAAGCTCAGAGACTCTTCTGTCATGTTACTGAAATCATTATTTTCTTGATGCAACATCTTGATAAGCAGGAACAGCTTGATATAGCAGTTACCTTTAAAATGGTTTTATTTACCACTATTATTTGCAATCATGCTACTGAAATAAAGACTGACTGACGTGATGTGGTTTGTTT